>BROE01000003.1:17860799-18021812 GCA_036571765.1 Plecoglossus altivelis
CCCCCCCTCCCCGCTCAATCTCGCCTTGCCTGTTTGCTCCTCCAGGTCCTTCATCGAGATCTCGAGCGGAGCTCTCAGCAAGAGCCAGGCGGAGGAGGCCATTCAGGCCATGCTGGAGGCTGCAGGTTTCAACAAGAAGGAGCACATCACTTGGGAGGACTTTCACTTCCTGCTCAGAGACCACGAGAAAGAGCTGCAGTTCGCTCAGCTCAACGTCAAAGGTGATAAAGGAGGAGGAGGAGGAGGAGGGGGAGGAGGGGGAGGAGGGAGGGCCAATGGAAGACCAGAGATGAGTTCAGCTATTGTTTCGCCTCCGCTGTGCTTCTCTCAGTTGTCGGCATGTTGTGCCTGCAGGTATGGAGATGCAGAAGAACAATCGGATGGGCCGCCACCAGAGGGTGTCCTTCATCGTCCTGGAGAAGGACAGGTGAGAGAAGAGTGTCAGGTGTCAGTTAAGTTTCTTAGCCAATCACTGAGGGAGGAGGGGACAGGGGGGGGCAGAGAGAGGCTTGACCACTGGATCTGCCATTCTGTTACCTCCTTGGCCTTGTCAACCAAATCAGAGGAGCTGTCTTGCCAAAAACGGTCCTAGGGCCAAAAACAGTCCTAGTGCCAAAAATGGTCCTAGTGCCAAAAACGGATCTATATGACATCACAATGCAGTTCAGATGCAAGACGATGAGTCCATTGCTATGCCGACGTTGAATTTCTGAGACAATGGCACATGCTAGCGGGAAACTGTCCTGGTTGCTATGCTGGTTGCTAGGTGTGAAGTTTTGTATTTAGGCCTATTTTTAAAAAATGTATCTACGATTTAAATTGTTTAAAATAGGCCTAAATACTAAACATCGTACCGGGACATCCCGGTAGCATGCGTAGCTATCTCAGAAATTCAACGTCGGCATAGCAGAGAGAGATACGTCGGCATAGCATTCTGATGGAGAGAAGTCTCTCCATCAGAATGGCATGGTGACATCAGATAGGACAGTTCTTGGCCTGACAGAGCCACACAAGTCTGTCGATGTATTTAATGACCTCATCGTCTGCACCTGCAGTCCACCTGAAGGGGACCAGCAGATGGGCGACAGCAGCGTAGAGAACGGAGGAGTGGAGCTTCGCCAACGACAGGGGAAGAGGTAAGGTTCTCCTGTTAGGACGTTCATCTTTCTTTACTGGAGCAGATCACAGGTCACGTACACACAGGAGATGCTGTGTTACAGAAAAGGCTTCAAGCTGACGTGTCGCATCCAAGAAGGCGTATGACCCTTAAGACCGTCGCTTCTCATCCTTCTCTCCTTCCTGAGGTCCAGTTTATTGGAGCTTATAACGACAACCATGGAGTGAAACCAGATGACACACTAGGGCGTTTCTCATTACTGAAGGTTTGACGTGGGAGAGTTGGAGAAAGTCTCCCTTCATGTGGGTGATGAATCAAATGAAAATGAAAAGTGGACTAAGTCTACATTAATCGGTACCGCCTGACTTTTGATTATTATATCCAGTAAGATCGGTTGCATTATAAATGACTCATTTCTTTAATTCTTGTGTAATTGTTGAATTCTTTTTGGTGGCGCATTAAATATTTGACTGCATGTATTACGCAACCTGCCCTCTGGATGAACTAACACTTCATCGTCTTTGAACCTTTCAAATATCAGGGTTGTTTTTGTCCAACATTAACTTAATCGACACTTCATTTTCGTATTCATTTGTTGTTGTCTTCTCTCTTGGAAGCCATCCATCTTGAAGCACTGCCTGCCCTCTCCTTACCACAGGTCAAACCACCATCATCCTAAAATCTATGTTAAACCCAAGAGGGATCAATTCAACAGAAGCCCGACTCAAATGAAAATCCAACAGTTCAAGCGCTTCGTGGAGAACTATCGTCGCCATATTGTCTGCGTCGCCATCGTCTACGGCATCAGTGCTGGGCTGGCTCTGGAGAGATGCTATTGTGAGTTCTGGTGCTCATGTACTCCCACACCTCCCACCTCCTCAGAACCCTGTCCAAGACTCTTAGCATCAGAACTGTTACCTGCTCCAAGGCATTGACAAGCCATCCACCGCCACATGCGGTTGATATTAGCAATAGAGGTTCGCCTTACAAAAGCATCAACTCCGTGTTACGTATTTCAGTTCTCAGACGTAGAAATAACTCAAGTAACTAAAAAGTAACTCAAGTAACTTAGAAGTATTTAAAACCTTTAAAATTAAAATTGGTGTGAACTGCTTGAGCCTGCTTGAGAATAACACCTGTGGACTAACACATACAAACCACTAGTTGTGTGTGTAGACTATGGTTTTCAGGCTAACACGTCCGGGTTACCAGAGACTTCCGTGGTGGGTATCATCGTTTCCCGAGGATCTGCAGCAGCCATCTCCTTCTTGTTTCCCTACATGCTGTTGACCGTGTGCCGGAACCTCATCACCATATTACGGGAGACGTTCTTTAACCGTTACATTCCCTTCGACGCCGCCATCGATTTTCACCGCATCATGGCCATGACGGCCATCTTGCTCGCAGGTAAGTGGAAGCTGGCTGCCTCAGGACACGGATAATGGGAAGGTTTTTTAATGTACAAGCTAACTCTAGCACACATATATATACACACAACCCTAACACACATATATATACACACAACTCTAACACACATATATATACACACAACCCTAACACACATAGTATTTTGATCTATACTAAATCACCCATAATCTGTGTAAATATGTATGTATATATGTTTAAAAAGAATTACATAATATTTTGCTAATTCATTTGAAAAAACGACAATAGTATTCACTCATATGTACCTATTATGTACCTCTTCAGACCCTTACTACAGTTAGGCAGATTGGTGTAGAATACTGGCCCTGAAAAACGCTGTGAAGTGACTGTATACTTCCTTGTCTCCCTTCTTTGTAGTTGTACACAGTCTAGGTCACGTGTTCAACATCTACATCTTCTCTATCAGTGATCGCAGCATCTTGGCCTGTCTTTTCCCCAAGATCCTGTCCAACAATGGGTAACGCCTTCCTATTCAAACACTCATTGTTTGCATTGAGATAAAATGTCACGTTACTCCTGATTGTGGATCAGATGGTGAAAATATTGACGATTTTCAGATCCGAACTTCCTTTCCCGTGGTCATGGTGGTTCTTTCAGACTGTACCAGGTACTCAGGAATATAAAACCAAAAAGAATGTCAAAATGTTACGGTACAGGAAGTAATGGTTTCAGTCATGGCCGCGTGTTTTGTGCTGTTTCAGGCATCACAGGCATTCTGCTTCTCCTTGTCTTTGCCTTCATGTACGTTTTCGCCTCCCTCTACTTCCGACGAATTAGTTTCCAGGGATTCTGGCTCACACACAACCTCTACGTGCTTGTGTACATTCTGGTAAGCGCCCTCCTCCCCTTCCCCCGCCTCCTCCCCTTCCCTACCCTCCTCCCTCCTCCCCTTCCCTTCCCTTCCCTACCCTCTTCCCCCTCCCTCCCCTCCTCCCCTTCCCTACCCTCCTCCCTCCTCTCCTTCCCTACCCTCCTCCCGTTCCCTACCCCCTCTCTTCCCTCCTCCCCTCCTTCCCTCCCCTCCCCCCTTCCATCTGTCACTGTGTGTAAAAATAAGTATACCAAGTAAATAAACCCCTCATACACACCATTGTAGTGTGGAACATCATTGTGGTGTGGAACATAATTGTGGTGTGGAACATCATTGTGGTGTCGAACATCAGTGTGGTGTGGAACATCAGTGTGGTGTGGAACATTGTTGTGTGGAGCATCATTGTGGCGTGGAACATCAGTGTGGTGAGGAACATCGGTGTGTGTGGAACATCCGTGTGATGGATCTTAACCTGCAGGGACCAACAGAGGTCCCACAGTCGTGTGAGTTTTGGCTGTGCTCCTTCGACAGACGGTCATCCACGGCAGCTTCGCTATCCTCCAGGAGCCTCGCTTCTACATCTACCTGATCCCTCCTGCCCTGCTCTTCCTGCTGGACAAGCTGATCAGCCTGAACAGGAAGAAGGTGGAGATCCCTGTTGTGAAGGCTGAGCTGCTACCTTCAGGTATCTGCCACGTTCCTGCCAGCCAATCAAAGCTTAGTATAGGACGACTGTTAGAGACTCGGTTTTGTTTTAGCTGGATATTGGATGCATATTCTTATTATTGCCGACAAAGAACAGTTACTTTTCCACACGCAGCCATCTAAGTCTGTGGTTGTTGTTACCATGATAATCAACATCATCCTGTTCATCCTAAATATTCACATGAAGGACGGAATATCTTCTCCCGGTTCACAGCGTTTCGTAACATCACAGGTTTTATCTCACCAAGTCGGTACTGCTTCTCCGCAGGAGTGACGTACCTGGAGTTCAAGCGACCTCAGGGCTTTGTGTACCGCTCAGGCCAGTGGGTGCGTGTCGCCTGCCTGGCCCTGGCCACAGACGAGTACCATCCGTTCACCCTGACTTCAGCCCCACATGAGAAGACCCTCAGCCTGCACATCCGCGCTGTGGGACCCTGGACAAGCCAACTCCGAGAAATCTACTCCCCAAAGAGCCTCGGAGAACTGGGCGCCTATCCAAAGGTATGGCAGCACCTGTTTGTGTGTGTGTGTGTGAACTTAATGTGTTTGTGTGTGTGAACGTAATGTGTTTGTGTGTGTGAATATAATGTGTCTGTTTGTGTGTGTGTGTGAACGTTTTGTGTGTGTGTGAACGTAATGTGTTTGTGTGTGTGTGTGTGTGTGTGTGTGTGAATGTAATGTGTTCATGTGTGTGTGCGTGCGTGAACAATGTGTTTGTGTGTGTGTGTGTGTGTTGAAGTGTGTGTGTGTGTGTTGAAGTGTGTGTGTGGTTGTGTGTTTGTGTGTGTGTGCTGTGTGAAAGTTAAGCTTCCTTGACTATTTGTTGGCGCCTCTATTAGCTGTACCTGGACGGGCCTTTTGGAGAAGGCCATCAGGAGTGGACAGACTTCGAGGTGTCTGTTCTGGTCGGAGGGGGAATCGGAGTCACCCCCTTTGCCTCCATTCTCAAAGACCTCGTGTTCAAGTCCTCAATCAAGTCTAAGATCCAGTGTAAAAAGGTACAGTTGCTGACTCACATCTTTACCTGACCATACCCCACACACACACACACACACACAAACACACACAAACACACACACACAAACACACACACACACACAAACACACACACACAAACACACACACACAAACACACACACACAAACACACAAACACACACACAAACACACAAACACACACACACAAAGACAAACACACACACACACACACACCCGCATGCCATCTCACATCCCACTAATCACCACTCTGACTGATGTGTTGAAGGTCTACTTCATCTGGGTCACGCGAACACAGCGGCAGTTTGAGTGGGTGTCTGACATCATCAAGGAAGTAGAGGAGATGGATACCCTGGATCTGGTGTCGGTCCACACCTACATCACCCAGCTGCCGGAGAAGTTTGACCTTCGCACAACCATGCTGGTGATTGACAGGAAACCTTACTGCAGCTGAGTTCATTTGAGACTTTCACATGAAGGAACTGTGTGTCTGTAGAGTGTTTACTGGCGACGTGAAGTGACGTGTGTGTGTTTGTGTGGGTGTCTGTGTGGGTGTGTGCGCCTGTGTGGGTGTCTGTGTGTCTATTTGTGTGGGGCTGCGTCTTCAGTATGTGTGTGAGCGTCACTTCCAGAAAGTGTGTAACCACAGCCTGTTCACCGGCCTGAGGTCCGTCACCCATTTTGGTCGTCCTCCGTTCGTGTCCTTCTTCAGCTCTCTACAGGAAGTTCATCCTGAGGTCAGGGACACGCCAGGTCTTCCACTTCCTGTTAGCACAGTTCTCAGAGCCTTCCTCAGCTTCCTTCTATCTATAGACTAGTGACATAATGGGAGGAGAGTGCTGGTGGTGTTTGTGATACTTGGAGATGGTTATTAAATCGGTGTCTCATAGCAAATGTGTGATATTTGAGCACCTCGAAAAATATTTTTGGAGGTAGCAATGAACCAGTTTAGACACATTGATACATTCTAGATACATGAAGATGGTTGGCAGTTGGGCAGATTAGTCTTTTTGTCTCTTCCCTGAAGGTGGTTAAAATCGGTGTCTTCAGCTGTGGGCCTCCTGGACTCACTAAGAACGTGGAGAAAGCTTGCCAGCAGATGAACAAAACAGACCAGACCCACTTCATCCATCATTACAAGAACTTCTAACCTGCCCTCACTGTCAAACAGTCGACTTTATCTACATTTTCCTATATTTTTAAAGATGGACCAGAATATTTTTATGCATTGTCTATGTATCGTAATCATGTGGAATGCGGTATGCGTATGAGTATTTCAATTTAAAACAAAATAAAACTGATATGCAGGTTATGTAATGCATTGTCATCAATAATTATGTGGACAAACAAATACAGAATTTAAGAAGTAACAGTCTCTTTGGTTTTTCTTGAATCGGGTTTTAACATATTAAAGTCAAATACTTTGTCATAGATAATTATTCAGATAAACACACTGATGCCAGCCATCAGTGTCGGACAAAACGTTCTGTATTTCAGAACATAGATTACGTTAAGAACACGAACATTCAAGGGAAATAGTCTAACAATTTCGTTAACCTTTGTGTTCTCTTCAGGGGCCAGAATGACCTGAAACTATGTTTAACGCACACACACTCACACCCACAATGACATATAGATCATACATGCTTGATTGAACTGAGACCAAACTAAATCGTTCTGATTCATGTACAGCAAGGCTGCACATCCCAGTGCCCAAAAGGGCACAGGGTTAAACTGTAATCAACATGTTTTATTTCAGGGTTGAAGGTGGGACCTTTTTGACCCATAGGACAGGGAGAGTTGCAGAATGTGAAGCAAGCATAAGGGTTAAAGCCTTGGGGTTTTGCAATAAGACATACATATAATAAGGAATACAGATAAAACATGCTAATTATCGAACAGATACACCTGCCAATGTCACGTTGCACTTGAAGACAGTTTCTTAGTTCTGTGAGTGTAAATAGATTGTAAATAGAAGTTGCATAAGATTATTGACAGAATTTGCCAAATTGATTGTGTGATTTATGGAAGATAAATGTATCATTGACATCACTGGCCTTTTATTTACAAAGCGTACCTTTTGTTCGTCTTTGTAACACGCTGTTTTGCTTGCAACAGACTGCGTAGTGCAATCAGACTGATTGCCTCTTGTGTTGATTCTCAAACCAGAATATCTCCGCGGCTGTGGACAGAGGTAATCAGTTTCTTACAATGTTGCTAAATGTTGTCTTCTACAAGGGCCTCATTCATTCCCTCTTAATACGAAATTATCAAAGCCTACTGGCATGTTAACTGTGGCCATTCTTGATATTGATGGGGAAAGAGATTATATTCTATTATATTCTGAGATTATATTCTCATTCTCTTCTGAATGAGTCAGCAGTGCTGGAAGTCACGCACGCATTCGACTTGGAATTACATGACTTGTTGACAGAAGTCTGGACATTGGTTTTATGTACAACCTCCTGTGACAGGTTACATAAATATTATTTGATTGGGCGCACACACGCCTAAGTTTGTTAGAAGTTCTTAAATAATTTGACTTCCCTTGCGTGCCTTTGGTGGCCTCTACCTGGATGAATCAGCAGATGTCTGAATATTGATGAGGTAAGGCGCCACATTACGGTACGAACTGAGAGATAAGATCATGCTAACCACCCACCGTGTTTACCTTGTACCGTACCTGACCCCTTAAGAGATACACAACAGTTTACCATGAAGATTTGTTGTAGTACTGTAAACACAGACACAAAGGTGTCCAAAAGTGTAAACTATGAAGTGGATGTGTAAAATATTCACTTAACACGCTCAAAGAAAACGGGAAAAAACGAAAATGTTTTTCGTTACATTCAGTAATGTTAATGTGTTGCAGCTGCTTTGTGTTTATTTAAATTATGGTTTGCATGCATCGTATAGACGCAAAGCATAATGTTTAATAAGAGTTTCCAAGAGTTTTTTGTTTAGTTTGATGTTTTCCTGGTTTGGTGTCACATTTCGTGGTTGTCTTGCAGAGAGGGTCACTAGTTTTAAAGATAATGCCTTCACAATCAGACAAAAAAAAAAAAAACTGTAAATTGCTCCCTCTACTGGTGAAAGAACAACATTTCACCTGGACAACATGGACTATGACTCAAGGTCAAATTTTCTTTGCAGTGAAATTTAAATATAAATGTTCAAAATACCGGACAGAACAGAACTGTGATAGTGAAATTATAATGATAGATTTTCCTCCTTAAGTTATTAAACAGATGCCATATTAATCATTTGAATAACAGTACAATTATTTAAAATAATTATACTCTCCAATACTTTAACTGAAGTATAATATTTATAGAAGAAAATGAGTGACATAATGTTTGCATTTGAAAAGGCAAACTAAAATACAAAAATACTTTATATTGGAATTTACACACCACAAAATTGGTTAGTTTTGAACTCACCGCCAAAAGAACCTACTTATTCTGGATGTAGCTATCTGAAATTCATCGGTTGCTCAAATGTAAACAAATTGCTGAAAAACATCAGATTGCGACATCCAGGATACAACAGAATGGTCGTTTCTTTTGTCTTAATGGTTTAAAATTATAAAAATAATTCACTGATCAGTCCCATAATTACCCACTTAAGAGATTATGTGTAATTCTGGTCACAAATACTGGAAACTGACTCATTTATTACACTAAGGAATGAATGAAAGCAAAAAAAAAAGTTGACAATCAAAACATGATTGAATGATCAAGTGTTGAGGCAATGTTTGAGTATCAATGGTGTAGCCTTGAGACAGAATGTGAAGTCGTCCAAGTATGTCTCCAGAGCAGTGAACAGTTTGTAGTAGTCCAGGCCTACTTAGACCACAGTAATCCTCTTAACTGTCTGTAAGTATCAGCCCAAGAGTCTGCCTCAATCCAGACAGTCAATACCCACTTCAGACACTCAGCGGGCCACAACAAAGGGAATTCTGGGAAATAGGTGGCATGGCACTCTCACAAGAATGAAACATGCACCTTCCTCTACTAGGTAACTTTATTAACAAATCAGCAGAAGAATTTTGGGACGATCTCCTCAACGTGAAAATGTTTGGAAGTGGAACCAGGAAGTGGTTTGTGAATAAACACAAGAAGCCAAGGCCTGTCAGGAAGCCGTGCAGTAGGAGAAAGAGGAAGAAGAGAGCTACCAAGATCCTGAAGCAGCACAGGGAGACCATACTCAATGAACTGGATGTCAACAGAGTGCTTCCTTACCTGGTCTATGATAAAGTTTTCTCTCTGGGGGAATATAAGGAAATACTAGGTCAAGACTCCAATGACAAGAGGGCTGAGGTATTTCTGGACCAGTTGTCCTTGAAGGGACCAGCAGCGTTCCTGGCATTTTGTTCTGTTTTAGAAGAAGTGTGTCCACACCTGATAACCTGCTTCCTGCTGGACTGTGAAGGTACAGACATTAATTAACCACTTGTTACACCTGACAAATAGTTTACGATGGGACCCTGAATGTGGTATAAGAAACTAATGGGCCAAAACTAAACCGGGTGAGCTTTTTTATTAGCCGTGTGAAGGGGTTCTGCGATCGATCACTGTGGTGTGTTGATCTAATGCAACACATTTCACAGCTTATTGATCTGAAATTGCTTTTGGGTTGTTGGATAATTTATCCTTAAATTTGATCCTGAACCTCACAATATTTTCAAAGGGCTTGAATTGGGACGTTGAAAATGTAAATGTAGCTACTTAACAACAAGCTGAACCTGCTGAACCGTTGACTGAATCTCTCGCTAAGAACCTGCAAAAATAGCCTCCTAAATCTAATGGGCGAAGACGATTACTAGCCAGCCGTAAAGTGACCAGAGCAAACGTATGGCTGTTATCTGACCTATTGTCTGCTGTTTACAAACCCTCTGAGCAACGGAACAGTTCGAAATGAACACGTCGATAAAAATCAGTTCGCCGTCTTAGATGCTTCGATATTTTATCGATCGTTCACAATACTCGGCCCACGGACGCCACACGCTTCATGTTTGTGATATTGCCGCCAGTGTATTAACAGTCCTGTCTAGACAAGCTCTTCTTAAATTTCCCCATATTCAGCACCTTAATCCTGTGCCCTCCCTCCCTCCCTCCTGCCACAAAAACACACACCACACAACCTCCTGACCTGTCCTCACCACCCCCACCCCTACTTCTCAACTAAACACTTCAAGCAGGACTACCAGCGATATTGTTGTGTAACAGATTAATCTCTCTCCCCAGATGGCCCCCCTGGGCGGGGCAAGAAAGGGGGGCAGGCTGTGCCCCGCCGTTGTCAAGGTGGCTTACTGTCCAGGGAGCTGGAGATGTTATGTTGCCCTCCCATGTACACAGACCCTCTGTTCGACACCAGGTGAGTCACTTCATTCACTCCCTCCTCTTAGTTACCAAATGGTGGAGAAATGCTGTTTTGGCACACAGACACAAAGCAGTGGTTAGTTGCCCTAAAGAGAAATGTTCTTTATCGCGTCTTCATGGTCTCGCTGAGTCACGTGTCTCGTTTTTCGGTGAGGAAAACACCGCAAGTCTTGTTTTTTTTCCATTTCATTCCATTTAATTTATTTTTTAAACATCTGCCATTGTTGACTTTAGTCAATGAATATTCAAACGTATCCAGTTGCTTCATAGCAACAAACAAACATACATCTCATAGATAGGGTTAGGGTTAGCTCAAAGAAAAACGCAACACGTTTAAAAAATCCCGGATCCCGCTGAAGCCACGACCAAGTAGGGAGCTCAGTGGCTTCAGACCTCCAGCCCACCAGCCCACCAGCCCGGGTGCTGTTGTCCCAGCGTGTGGCGATCGGAGCTGGGAGGCAGCGGACGAGATGCCCAGTGAGCTGGCACTGAACCCATCTAGGAGGCAGCTTTTGTCTCAGTGTCAATTCCTGTCTTCGAGCCTGTCACTCTTGATGGGATCTTTCTGGGCGTGTGTGGATCCCTGGAGGGTCCCCTTGGCTGGGTGCACAGAGAAGGGGAAGGGGGGAGGGTTGGTGGAGGGGGGGTAGGGGGTTACCACGCTTAGATGTACTGCCCCAAGTGCAGTGGATGGGCGAGCGGATTGCTCCCTAGACCGTTAAGAAGGCCCTCTTTCAAGTCTGACAGCCCAAGTCAGCGCAGAGACGGTTGTCCCAGCAGCCTGACCCACAGCTAGGACATGAGAGCACTGACACACACAGACAGGCTGTCGGAAACAGACCGACACGTACACACACGCCCAGCACAGCGGCACACACTGCCAGCACGCTCACAGATCTACCACGAGGGATGCAGTACGCCAGCAAGGCAATGTAAGTTCCGTTAGATTTTCCATCCTCTTATTTCGGTGTCTCAGATTTGGATGCTGCACAGCTAAGCTTCACAAGTGAATTTGGGAAGCTACACATTTGGTCCGATGGGTATTCGCATGATGAGGGAACGAATAATTGGGATAACTAGTCACATCACTGCTGCAGGAAACAGCAGGGGGGAAGAACCGAGCTTGAAAGAGCAGTGTTTGGTTGCTCTTTTCCTGAACGCTTTTCTGTCGCCGGGCTGTTGGAGAGCTGTTTTTTTTGTGATGAGCTTAAGAAGACTAAAGTGCTCATAAGGGAGTGTACCTTAGTGAAATGGCTTGTCTGTTTGTTTATTCAGTCTGCAGAGAAGTAGGCCACTTGGTGCCTGAAGACACAGATGCATGACTCGGGATTTTGCGTCCCCGCGTGTGTGTGTGTGTGTGTTCAGCTGAGTGACGTGGACTGAGGATGGATGTGTGTTTGAGCAGCAAAACACCCAAAGAAAGTTCGTCTTTGCGCTGGCGTTCAAAGCAAACCGCTGCTCTGTACACTTTCAGCCGCACATGGAGCTAGTCTTGTACAGCGACAGAGAGCTGCTGTGTTTATCAGGCTGGCTCAGTGCATCCGCCTCTGCTCACTGTCCGACTGGCTGAGATAGAACATGCAGCACTTAATCACATCTTTAGGCTCGTGTCTCAAAGGACACAAAGAAACCATCTCTGTAAGAGCTGGAGGAAATTGACTTGAAGCTGAACATTTAAAGCACCATTGACAGTAACAATCTGTTTGTTTTTGTTTGGTGATGACCTACGATCTAACAACAGTATACATCTTGCTTTGGTGTATCTCACAAATGTCAATGAGCCGGTTATAGTTGTTCAGTAAAATCTTCAACTATCAGTGTGTCTGATGTTCCCATGATGATAATGACCTCCTTCTGCTTTCACATATGGTTTCTGAATTTAAGATTAATGGTTTATTCTGCTTCTCTTATGTGCCTAATGAGACAAAAAAAAATTAATTGATAATTGAGTCTAATGCATATATAAGGGATCGTATAAAACATCAGTCACCCCTCAGTACAACTGTGTCCTCATGTGGCATTTGATTGGCTGGGCTAAGGGCTCTTGTGGATGGTGCATTTGGATTGGAGTAGCTGTTTACTTGAATAACTGCAGCGTTTCCAGACGGCGCCATGCCATTCTGGCGAGAGACGTGGGGTCACATGACAAAGTGACGGGGTTAAAGAGGAAACATCTTCTGCTGCGATCTGCTCTGCTTTCCCTCTGATGACTCACCTCACAGCGCACAGAGCGAGCACTGCGACAGCACTGAGGTGTGACTGTGCGTGGCAGTGTTCGTGTGTGTCCGTGAGGTGTGTGTGTGTGTGTGCGAGGTGTGTGTTTCCGTGAGGTGTGTGTGTGTGTGTGCGAGGTGTGTGTTTCCGTGAGGTGTGTGTGTGTGCGCGAGGTGTGTGTTTCCGTGAGGTGTGTGTGTGTGTGTGTGAGGTGTATGTGTGTGTGTGTTTGGAAGTGTTTGTGTGTGTGAGGTGTGTGGGTGTGTGAGGTGTGTGCGTGCGCATGTGTGTAAGGTGTGTTTGTGTGTGTGAGGTGTATGTGTGTGTGTGTGTGTGTGTGTGTGAGGTGTGTTTGTGTGTGTGAGGTGTGTGGGTGTGTTAGTGCGTGTGAGGTGTGCTTGTGTGTGTGGGTGTGTTAGTGTGTGTGAGGTGTGCTTGTGTGTGTGGGTGTGTTAGTGTGTGTGAGGTGTGGGTGTGTTAGTGTGTTTGGGTGTGTTAGTGTGTGTGAGGTGTGTGTGTTTGTGTGAGGTGTGTGAGGTGTTGCCCCTCCGATCCTCTTGGTGCAGTGTATTCACATGGAGAGGACTGTCTCTCTGAACTTCTCTTTGCTTGCTGCAAAAGTCATAAATCACACCGTTCCAGCGATAGTGGTTCTGAGGGCTCTCGTCCAGGTTTGTCTCCTCTTGTCTCCCTTAGGGACCAAGACTCAGAGTCCTACAAACCAGGTTTGATGAGGTGTTTTAGGACAGGAGGCCGTGGACAAGAGCGTCTGAGGACGCAGGAACGAGGCCAGCTCCGCCTGTCCTATTTACCAACTGAAAAGCAGTCCTTAAGTGTGTTATTGGTGTGTACAGATGTTGTTTGGTCTATGTGTTACGGCAGAATTGCTTGACAGGCACACGAAGAATCTGTGCTGGAGGGAAAACTGTGTATGTGTGTGCTTGCGGTTGTGAGTGTGTATGGGGAAGGGCGAGTGAGTGGTTGGTTGTGCCTGCGCTTGTGTGTGTGTGTGTGCGTGTGTGTGTGTGTGCATGTGTGCGCGCGTGTGTGTGTGTGCGTGCAGTAATAAAGGGTGTCAGCAATGGGCCCTCATGTGAGAAGGGTAATGATAGCCCAGGTTCCTGTGACCCATTACTATGGGGAAGCAGTGGGGGAAGCCACTGTGAAATCTAAGTGCTGCAGTGGCGTGCAGGGATGCAGGGACATGAAGGGATGCAGGGATGCAGGGACATGAAGGGATGCAGGGATATGAAGGGATGCAGGGATGCAGGGACATGAAGGGATGCAGAGATGCAGGGACATGAAGGGATGCAGGGATGCATGGATGCAGGGACATGAAGGGATGCAGGGACATGAAGGGATGCAGGGACATGAAGGGATGAAGGGACATGAAGGGATGCAGGGACATGCAGGGACATGAAGGGATGCAGGGGCATGCAGGGATGCGGGGATGCAGGGACATGAAGGGATGCAGGGACATGAAGGGATGCAGGGATGCAGGGATGCAGGGACATGAAGGGATGCAGGGATGCATGGATGCAGGGACATGAAGGGATGCAGGGACATGAAGGGATGCAGGGACATGAAGGGATGCAGGGATGCAGGGATATGAAGGGATGCAGGGATGCAGGGACATGAAGAGATGCAGGGATGCAGGGACATGAAGGGATGAAGGGATGCAGGGATGCAGGGACATGCAGGGATGCAGGGATGCAGAGATGCAGGGATGCATTAGGCTCCAGACTGCAGTAGGCTCCATACTGCAGTAGCGGCTTTGACCCACTGTTGTCCCATTCTTTCCCCACTGACACAGTCCCATACACAGTTCCTGCTGTGCTGCGTGTGTGTGCTCTCAAGTGTGCTTGGCTTACCCCTGCTCACCGGTACATGCGTTTTCAGTTTTACTCAGTTGAGTTTGCGTTTTCACGTCCGCGACAGTAACATTTTCAAAAAACGGGACGAACGTGGGACGACAGCGACCGATTCATAAACGTTGTCACGTCTCATCGACCCTTCCTGTGAATCCGAGAGGAGACAGGAAGGGTTCCACGCGTTTTTCTTAGAGCAGAGGTCTGTGGAGATGATCGCATTAGAAGGTGCATTAGTCAGCGTAGACTGGAGAGGAGCCTGCTATTGCAGGAAGTAGTGACATCACTGCTGGGAGAAGCCAGGCCTAGCCATGGAGCCCCAGGGTGAGCTCTTGTTCCTTACATGCCCTGAAGCCTCGCTGCTCAAAGTGAGATGAGAGGAGTGGGGAGCTGGAGGGTCGTGACTGTGTTCCAGAGAGAAAAGAATAAGTTGTCACTTCCATTGTGCCTCCTTCTGTGCCTACGTACAGCTTCTGCTGAGGGGTATTTCAGAAACATGTTCTTGCCATTAGACATCAGGCGATCTACAGTATGATCAAACCACCTGGTGTTAGTTTCTCTTGATAGTTTCAACATTGCCTCTATATTGTATCATGTGTGAAGATGCTATCATTGATATGCTAGACATCCTAAACATTATTAGTGCAGGGCTGGCTGGTCTGTGGTAATAAATTGTGAATTGTTTCAAGGTGAGGCAGGTGAGATAGTTATTACAGCGCATAATTTGAATTTCATGTTACCACATAAATAACTGTTCTAATTTAATAAGGCCTGCGTTGAAGCTCGAGACTTACTTTTTGAGATTTAAGATCAAGTGCCTTTAATACGATTGAGTGACTGCTTCCCAAATCTTCTTTAATCCGCCTAATTACCAGGAGACTGTTTGACATCTTTACTTGAAGCTGTCTGATCTCCACGATCGAACTGTCCATCTATGCGACTCAGTGATCTGGAAATGGAAGGTTTAGTAAACGTTGTCCTCTTATAAAAACAAACGTTGGAGTAATCGACTGAATGAAGCACTCTCTGTCTATCGACCCAAAACAAGACCGATGTTTAGCGTCTGTAGGACACAAACTATAAGCGAAGAAGGATTTCGGTTTCTTCATAAAAATAGTTTTCATGCAACTTAACTACGTTAATGACACTAAAGAGATCACTTATAGAGTATCGCATGGGTTGTTGGCGTGTGCTCTGAAATGGCTGCATTGGCGTATTGTAACAAATATATCGTTTTCACACTCAAACTATTTAACATGAAAAGTGTATGGAAGTGATATTGTCTGTTTAAATGGTAAGGTTAATGTAAAAAACGCACCATGTCGGAAACTCTTAAGACTTAAGCGTCATGTGAAAAATCACAAGTCTCTTTGTCGAGTCTACATTTCAAGAAGTGGTTCATCTTTTTAACCCTCTAAGTAGATGCGACAAGAGAGTATCTCAGACGTATTCATTAGTCCCTTTCCAGTCCCCCCTCCCTCCGACTCGCTCTCTCTTAGCCTCTGACTACACTACACACACTCTCCGCTACCTCACGCACGGACGATTGGACGCTGCAGCGTTTTCAGAACGTTTCCAGCAAAGTGCCGCGAGGAGGAAGACAATAATGTGTAAATCCTGACTAAAATCAAATGGATTGGCGATCTATTGCGAGTGCTAATACGATTAGAGGGTCATTGCAGACATGGGTCGCAGCGGTATGGCACCTTTCATTCAGATCCTTGGGGAGTGTTTCCCTGACAGTCCTTCAGCGCTGGAAATGGCGTTGTGATGCTGAACAAGGAAGACGCAATGAAGGCGGATGCCAAGGAATAAAAAAAAATATATGATTACCTATGTTTTTCTTTGGGTTGGATTCTTAGTAGCGGTGGACAATACCATGGTGAATTACCAGAAATATATTACTGTTATGCAGCTGGCTTTGGGGGTGACGGCCTCCAACAAAGAACATTGTCTTCCTCCCAGGAAACGTATGTGGTGAGTATGACTCTTAGTGCGGATGATTATGTGATGCAGGTTGAGAGGATGGGGGCACGAGCCAAGCTGTCGCCTCCCACATATTTTAATGATGAGAGGGTCACGGAGCTATGGTCCGGTCCCTCAATCTGCAAAGTGAGCATATTCTCTTTGACATATTTTTGCTACTGTAGCGCACCGCAGCCACCCTGCACCATGTTGCAATCATCACAACCTACTGTAGTCGATACTGTAGGTAACTCCGCATGCTGTGAGTTTGTGTGTGTGTATGTGTAAGAAAGAGAGCGAGAGCGAGCGACAGAGAGAGAGAGAGAGCGCGCGAGAGAGAGAGCGCCAGAGAGAAGCAGACAGACGGCCCGCGCTAGCGTTACTCCATATCATGGGGCCGGTGGCGCCATATCAAAGGCCGATTAGTTTTGGAATCTATCGAAGTTCTATTCAGTAAACGCATAGGATGATGTAAGGACGTGTTCATTGCTTGTAGTCGCTTAGGCCTGTATGTGCACATTGCTGCTTTTTCATATAATTTCATTGAAACTAATTGCATACAGTCATGTGCTAAATCATTATAACCCCCTCTGTAATGTACATAATGAATAAACTTTTGAGCATGAAAAATGGTCCTCTCCTGTTTTCATTTTTTTTCCATTCAGCTTTAAAGTGCGCAGGCCCTGTGTCCATCCTTCCTGTCACGTACGTTTTCATTAAACGTTCTTCATGCTTCACACTACACGCGTGTCTGTCTTTTCATCCATTCAGTGTCTGTCCTCAGTGTGTGATGTGTGATCCTTCCTGCTCTGTCGCTGGTCACTTTGTTTATAACAGGAAAAGGCTCCTCAAACATTCATTTCTGCCAGATTGTCTCCCGGGTTGGGGTGGGACATTGTCACACTAATTACAACGGGATCTTAATCAAGGGGATTATAGTCTCGTTTAATAGAAAACAAGAGTATCAGTCAATGGCAGCCACACACAGTGATGGGTCTGATGAACCCAAAGTGAACATCGTTTCTAATATCGTAGTCACAATAGCAAATCTGATTTACTTCCATTAATTCCGTATCTCAACAAAGGTAATATGAGATAAAAGTTCCCTCATGGAATTCTATCATTTAGTTGATAATCTGATAAACCAAACGAGGACTGAATGAAAATTGACAGCCCAAAAAACATGTACGATGCGATCATCTGAATCGCCAAGGTTTATATTCTACAGAAAGACAACATCTTAGATTGTGTGTCGCTTGCTGTTCCATCGCATTTTGCTCTTGTATCGTGATGGCATCAGTCATTGAATGGTGCATGACCTCCCTCATCCATAACCAGAGAGAGAGATGATGTCATCACACAGCCAGCCCTCTTATATCTGTCATAGACTCACCAGGAGTCAGATGTTCCACTGTTTATATGCAGCTCTTTATACGACAGCCTGTTTGGATAATCATATTCCTTAGTCATGCCCTTGTTAGTCTAGTTGTTCCCTGGGGAGAGGAGGAAACCACTCACTCACTCACAAAAAAAGAACATTCCTGCTGTTTGTTTTGATTCTGCAAAAATATTGGTAGAGGACAATGTGACAATACAATATTGTATGCAATTACATTCACGAATTGCATTTTTCTGTGTCCTTCAGGATGAATAAAATATTTCCTCTATAGCCCTTTTCCTACAGTCTAGTGTTTCGCTGGTAATTTAGGACGTTTGCTGTCCACCAGTGTTGCAATCTTGCGTAACAATTTTGGAGACAAAAAAAGAACTTAATATTTCCCTACTTATTTTGAGGTTATTGTTAAATAACTTCAGAATTTCTGCCGCTCATTGGTTGAATCATCACAGGGACCAATCAGAGCGAGGTGGGCGTTCCTGGTGTTGGCTCCTCCCACCCCAGCTGAGAACTGAGCAGGTGACCCTGAAGAATGAAAACCAGAGTGCACCAAAAACTGAAACACACCATTTATTATATCCTATCTGTACTGTACCAATTTATATCATCCCATAATTGGTGACCTTATATAATTTCATCCCATTTAGATGGGTATTTTCTTCTACAAAGAACTCAACATTGTTGGTAGCTAAAACCTGGCAACACGCAATGTAAAGACGTGTCTTTTGATCACATTTTAGTGAGAGTGCCAATCCTAAACCCTCCCCCCACTGCGAACACGTCTCTGCGCAGACTGACAAGAAGGAGACCTAAAGCAGATCAAGCAGAGATCCCACAGCTTCTCAAGATCAAACGTCTTTCATCGACCAATCAACTCCTGGCAAAGTAGTTAGGGGAGCCTGGAAATGCTACGTGTGCAAACGCCTGATGGGAGAAGAGCTTAGTCCGTGTTATCATTCCCCCATTATAGCCTCCGGATAAAGCAAACTGACCGTTTCACATTTGCTATCATCTCATCCCTCCATAGATCAATGCGTCCAGCTCCATCTTTGGCACAAAATCCTTTGCAGATTTTTTTTCTTTCCTTTCAGAATCAGAATCGGTTTAATTCACCATGCAAGATATAGAAGCACTGAATATACTGTGACAGGGAAGTGCAAACATAGAACACGCATGAAACATAATGCAGGTAGATGCACCTCACGAAACAATTAGCAGACGGGTCTTCGTTTAGTCCAGGGGTGTCGAACTCCGGTCCTCGAGGGCCGCTGTCCTGAAGGTTTTCAATGTTTTGTTTCCCTGCTCCAGCACACCTGATTCTAATGAATGGAAGCCTGATAACGACCCATCATTTGAATCAGGTGTGCTGGAGCAAAGAAACATCGAACACCTTCAGGACAGCGGCCCTCGAGGATTGGGGTTCGACACCCCTGGTTTAGTCGGATGTAAACAACGTTCACATTCAAATATCTCGCTTGACGTTCATTTGAGAGGGGCTTTTGTGACATTCACGTTGCCTCAGAGGCAAGGGGGGTTGAGGTAGTGTTGCTCTTTAGAAAACCTCTCATTTGACTTGATTATCTGTACTGTCCCTGTTCCCTTTGGCTAGACTGTAGGTTCACAGTGAGATACTTCCTGTTCGGCTACACTGGCAGCCCGAGAACAGCCCACTCTCCTGTACCACAGCCATTCTCTCCAACACTTATACTGCAGCGCCAGAGGGAAAGACTTAAGAAGAGAGATGTTATCTCCTGCAAATGAGCCATGGCAGAACCACCATCATCCCTCTGATGAAGAAGGTTTAGAACCCTAGAAAAAAGCAGCAGATTTGGAAATCAATCTTAAAACTAGCAGATGTTCCACCACCTTGGGGTCTTAACCCCCCCACCTCCACCCCCACCACCTCCCCTCCCACCCCCTAAACACAACCAGAGATTAGCAACAATCTGGCCTAATGAACTTTATACTTTGTTGTCAGTCCCCAGGGTCAACGCCAAATGTTAGGATTTTGCCCTTCAGTCTGAGTCCATCCTAATTAAATGGTTTGAGCCTGAACAGTAGACTGCAGTACAGGCATATGACCCAGTGTTAAGGTGAGGTGAGTGTGAGTCAGTAGGCAGGGCCAACATTACCGTCAACCCCAGTTGGACCACACGGTGACACTCGCGTCTACACCGTCCATGGGTGGGTGTGCGCTCGCACGCTCGTGTGTCAGGAAGTTTGAACGCACGCAAGCGCATGCGTCCGCACATGATTGCATGTGTGCGTGCGTGTGGTTGTGTGCGGGCGTTTGGTTGTGTGCGTGTGTGTGGTTGTGTGTGAGCGTGTGTGCATGGTGTGTGTGTACGTACGGGGAGGGGAGGGAGCGGACAGGATTTCACATGACCGCAAATAGAATTCTATATTAGCGCTGCCCAATATGGGAGAGATGGAGCGTAGCATTGCTTATTGACTTGCTGATTAAGCAGTAATGGTTATTTGTTCTGCATGATACTTGATGGTTCTGCAGGACACACAGAGGCGGAGGGAACGGCCTCGTTTGTATTAGAAGGACTTTGATTTATTCAAGTCTCTTGCTCCTCCGTAATAGCATTAGACATCATCTTGACCTTCTCTCTGAACTACGATGTCAGCTGCTGGACTGAGTCCGCCATCACGGGACTTGGCATTGATCGTCTTCAGTCTCTTAAACTACTTTACCTTCAGGCACTTGATACTGTAAGAGATTTGAGGGACGTTAGGTGTTTCAGGAAAGAGTTCCTCACCACCTGCCGTCACTTGAAACCCCTTGTTTGATAGAACAAGCCTATCCAGCGTCACAACAGCTAAAACACACTGTTCTGTGTTTGAGGTACAATGTTATACTAGTGATCCCAAGTCATCAACCATCAGTGTGTGTTACATATGATACATTTACTCTACTTTTTAATTCATTTAATGCAGTGTTAAACCGAAAACATTAGGCTACCAGCACAGTTTTAAAATATATATGAAATCATATTTATTCATCGTCTAAGCCTTTGTTCCTGACCTCTGCATCGAACGCCTCATTTTTTGACAAGACAGGAAGTGCAAGATATCCTATGTCCATATTTGTCCGCCTCTCGGTGGTCCTCGTTCCTAGTTGCCAAAGCTTAGGAGTTGTTTTGTCATTTTGTCTGGACGCCCTATTTAGACGGGTTTTCACTTATCGAGCGAGCGGCGTCGAGCTAAATCCCTCTAAGGCGCCGTCCGCCATGACACCACGAGAAGCTGACAGACCAATCACGATCAACCGCAGAACACGTTCTTTACCACAAGTAAAATAGAAAAACGGAACGATATATATATATTTGCGGACGACGATGTTAGAACGGGGAACCAGTTAAGAGAGTGATAGTCCTGTAATAGTCATGCCATTCAGGATCGTATCAAATGAACTTGTGTTACGTTCAAGCGTACAAAAATGCTGTAACACCTTTTAACCATGTCGCTCATGAATCAGAAAGATTCAGATTTGTCTGGGTTTAATCTTGCACATTCAATCTAGATGTCTCATGGTGTCCGTGTGTGCGTGCGTGTGTTAAACATAGTTTCGGGTCATTCAGGCCCCCAAGGAGAACAGAAACGTAGCTTAAAGGATCCCTCCCCCCCTCCCCCCCTTCCTCCCTGCTTGCCTGCAGGGCCTCAGGTCAACCTGAGGCCATCGAACCAGGATTCACAGAGGTTCCAACTAGCAGTTTATACCACTGTTGTTCTTCACAGCACCCAACAGCCATCACTACTGATGTATACGTATCTGTCCCACAGGGTGGAGATGACTCTAAACCAAATGATGCATATGTGCCTTAAATGCCACTTTATCCGATGGGGAAATGCGGCATTTGGAAAACAAGTAGCGTGACCATAACGATGCTTCTACACCCACTGTAGGCCCCTTCTGTCCACGTCTGTCCTCGCTGTGTCACAGGCGGCAGCCTAGCGCTACGATCCTGACCGTGTTGTTTCTGTGTGTGTTTTGTTTTTGTGTGTGTGTGTGTGTGGTCGCCTCTCCGCTCGCTGCACGCCACTCTCAGGATTCACCCCAGCCCGACCACTGGCTCCATCACCGCCTCGTCCTCTGTGAGCACCCTGCACGGCAAGCCATCGCTGCGACGCATTAAAGGTCGCATCCACAGGAGCAAGAGCCTGGACAGCATCGACCTCCTCGACTCCAACGTAAGTGAACTGAACCCATCCCAAGCCAAGGCGTCAGGCCCAACAACGACTTAGCGTCCAGTACAGCAAACCAGGACAGCTTTCCCGCCAGCATGCATAGCTAGCTACCACAGGAATTTAACGTCGTCATAGGAACCGGAGCGTCTTTGGGATCTGGACGGCATTGTGATGTCAGATAGGAGAGTTTTGTCATGTCAGCGGTGTGCGTCCCGCGTGAGCCTCTGGCCGGAGGTGATCCGGGACGCAGCTTTGAGATAAAGAACGGGTCGAAAGATCATTGTTCGTAGATCCATAGCATTTTCAATGTACTCTATTGGCCATTGCCCTTGAAGACTGAGAAAGGTAATCAGCCTTGACAATTATGTGAGAAAGCTCTAAAAGTCAAATGGTTGACCCTTATCTTAGCTGAGGTTGTACATTTCCTCATTGCTATCTTAAAACAAGCTCTGGAACTAGATTTGTTTTGATAGTCATGAGAAAATATGTCCGTACATGGTCTTGCTTTTCACTGCAGTGTTGAGTTTACATTTTGAGCACACAAACAGTTCTGGTTTGGCATGTTGAAATATCCTTTGTTTTCGTTAAGTGTATTAACCATAGATCTTTGGATATTGATCTTTTCTCTCTCTGTCTATTGTGTGAGCGAAGTCTGTGTTTAGGGGCATATATGGGGCCAGTTTGAAGGGTAGAATGACTGCCCTTGTGCACATACTGTATATACTGTAGTTTTCCATGTCGGGCTGATGAGAAAGAAGGACTGTAGTTACAGTAAAATCATATAAATTGTCGCTTAGAATGACGCTAACCAGACGAGATGCTAAAGCCGGAAGTGCGCCGTTAATGCTGTGGTTTGTGAAAAAGACAACACGCGTCAATGTTACGGTCAAAGTTATAAACAAATGAAATCATGCTCGATCTTTCAGAAATAATTAGTTAACTATTAAATTCTTATGCCGTAAGTCTGACACTGATATGATGGAGGTAAATTCTGTTACACTGTAATTGACAGGTTAACGGCGCTCTTGATTCAAAGCCAGGCACAAAGGCTACAGGCATCGCTAGATTAGCCGATGCCCTGTGGTATCTGTATAGCCCCTGTCTGGAGAAAGTGACTTACTACATCGTCGTAATTTGGCTTTATAGGCCTGCCAGTCAGTCCCAAGTTCAAAGAGCCCGAGAGGCCACCGTCTCGCTGGAGACCTAGAGCACAGCTGAGAGCTATACGGCCCTCGCCTCCACCGTATATTTCCTTTTCACAGGCTGTGTGCCGACGACGGAAAGTTGCTGACTCGCTCAAACCCAAATGCAGCTGATGGAAGTAACGGTCCGCCTTACAGTGAGTGATGAGGCCGCAGGAAGCTCAGTCGACGGCCTCTTTCTATTGCATCTCTCTAAAATGTACCAAAGGGCTAAAAAATAAGGCTGCTGCTGAGGTCGGGAAATTCATTGTAGATTTATACTCGTAAACAGAATGTGGCATGGCGGAGTTTTTCCATTTGGTGCTTTGTGTTTTGGTCCGATCCTAAGTGTTGTGGTGATATTTGCACATTAAGATAAAAAGGAATAATTTCTTGTTCTTCAAATCGTTAGTAATTAAGGGCTGGTTTGTTTGCATTGCCTTTTTTTGATTGCTTTCTGTTCTCGATTGTCATGTGCGGACTATGGCGCTGGGCCCACTCTCACTGTCATTTAAATTGGCAAGCGGCACACTTGTTCACAGAAAACTGGAATCAGATTTTAGTGCTAAAGCCGCAGGAAGCACAACAGAGATGGGAAAAGGAACTAGTCTGTGTACCATCCCTGAATACACATCTCTGGATACTCTGTAGAAGAGAAGCCCTCTGTCTTTTTTTCTTTTTTTTAAGAATGGCGCTTTAGTATCTAATTACTTCTGCTCTTTTCTCTCAAGCATGACTTTTGTTCCTTAACATCCCCCCCCCCTCAAAAAATTTTTTTTATCAGCCTAAAACTTTTCTTCTATCAAGCCATTAGCCTGGAGCTTTTCTCTGAAGTCAGTTTCTATTCTCCCAGAGAGGACAACCTCAATGTCATGGACAGATTACAAAGAACTGTAAATGGAAATTTTCTCAAAGATCATCATTTTATATACAACATATTGCAGTAGATGTAGAATAATGTACGTTGACTTAGAGCAAGACAAATGTAGACTCTGAATTCCCAGCGCAGCCTCTTTGCCCATCTGATTATGTTAAGACGGAAGGGCAATATTAGGCCCCTCGTCCCCCCCTTCTTCACGAAACTGAAATTCCAAAACGAAACATCCTCAGGCAGTATGGGTACTAAACAGGGGCTTTTCTTTCTCAGAATAATTGATGGGGAGAATTTAATGCAGTATTTTCCTGATTCGGCAGTTTTGAAAGAAAAAAAAAAAGTTTAATGAACGTTTGCTGCAGGGAGGCCACTCTCAGGTGAGATGTTGAAAAAACTAAACTTATCTGTACATACAGATGCAATTAAGCCAGGAGAAAAAAACGCAATTAAAATAATCACTCTTTGAAGGTGCAAGTACAGTCACCTATTGGTCTAAAGATTGACCTCACTCAAAGACTTAATCTGTTATTCACTTGTATAGATCTGCTCTTACTAAAAAACATCCACTTTCCAGTAGAGGTCTTCTTAGGATGACACCCTCCAACCACCCCCCCCCCAAAAAAAAGAGAAAAGAGAAAACACCGTAAGCATTAATTCTCTGCTCAGTCTTGTGAAAGTGCTGCAGCTGCATTATACCAGTAGGAAGCGCAACAGTGAGCAGCTGATTAATCCTCTGCAGTAGTTCAGTGCGCATCGTCGTGGAAGGGAGAATGCTCTCCGGCGCTCTCATCTGCGGATGGAGGACATGAAGATTGCAGAAGGGGCCGGTAAGAGTGGCAAAAATCACTCCAGGGGAGGAAGGAGAGAGAACAGGATCGGCAGCGGGAGGCGGGGGACCCTGGGCTGGGTGCTGAGAGGAAAGAGCGAGGCTCAGATGGGATGGGGTGGGGGGGCTGCAGGAGATTCATCATGACTGATAAAGTAGGAGGCTGTGTTTAAAGTGGGAGGGTGGGAGTGGCCAAGGGTGAGAGGGGCCACGGGGAGAGGGCATGGGTGGGAGTGGCCAAGGGTGGGAGTGGCCAAGAGTGAGAGGGGCCACGGGTGGGAGGAGCCATGGGTGGGAGTGGCCAAGGGTGGGAGTGGCCAAGGGTGGGAGGAGCCATGGGTGGGAGTGGCCAAGGGTGAGAGGGGCCACGGGTGGGAGGAGCCATGGGTGGGAGGAGCCATGGGTGGGAGTGGCCAAGGGTAGGAGTGGCCAAGTGTGGGAGTGCAGAAAGGACTTGGGGAAGGGAGTGACAGCCCGATGAAGGAGAGAGAGGAGGGTTTCCTTTAGGTGAGATTGGTCTGTTATGTAAGGCGAGGATGGATGAGTGTGTATGTGAGGAGAAAGTAGAAGGGGGGGATTTGTCCCACGTGATGCACAGTACAGTGGAGGCCTTGCCCAAAAAAGGACAAGTGCTTCGATATGAGGAGGGTGGAGGAGAGGGTGAAGGGGATGGGGTTGAAGGGAGGGTGGAGGGAGGGATGGTGGAGAGGAGGGGATGGGGTGGAGGTGCGTGTCTTCCGTGACACTGAGCCACATCCAGCTCTGCATCTCAGCACTGCACACGTTGGTGTGCGAGGAGGGGGTGTGCAGTGAGCCTGGGGAAGAGTGTGACACCCCAGTACTCTGTGGAGATGGCAGATGTTGGGCCTGTGCTGAAGGCGGTGAGTCAGGAGCAGGGTCTGTGTGTGTCCCTAAAGATGAGACATGTGGCACTTTGCTGCATGCTCTGTGACTAAAAGAAAGAGTAAATTCTACTCTCTGTTATGCGTAGAGCACTCTGCACTATAATGCAGTATAGATGTCGTCTTGAGTTGAATGTTATTGATTTTTGCTCTGTTAGCTGAGCAGTGCTGTTCTTCTCCATGTATTTGCATCGCTGCACATGGTTTGACTGCTTCTAAAGTCATTTTTCCATTTGAAATAATCTATCAGTCAGTTTACGTCCACTACCACAAATATTTGATCGTGCTCATAAGGCCTTCTCCACTGTGGTAGGACTTTATTGTGGTGTGACACTGGCCCATAAAACAACAGTATCTTCCGATGGTAGTAAGAGGTCTTGTGAAAGTGATTATGAAATATCTTATATCATTGGGCTCCCCTGTCCCTCCCTCACCGCAAATCATTTTGAAAGAAGGGGACTCCGTTCCTGCACGCCATATAAATCCCAATGACTCTATTGACTTTACTTTTTGATTTACGACACAGGGAAAGACAGGGAGGCTAAACACTTTCAGCAGCTGAGGATTAAGGAGAATCCAGCTCTAAACCAAGGCAGGACGTTTTCGTTTAGTCTCTATATTGACATATTTCTCGTCCGACTCATTGGATTACATGTCGCTGTTGCGGTTCGAGTTACGGATCATTTTTCAAAGGAATATTGGCACTTATTCTAGTCTTTGTTAGTAATGGCTGGGTCGGGGTCAGGTGAAGGACAGCCTGAACCTGATAATGCAGTGTTTGCGGACATTGTACAAGATGGTGGCCGTTCTGAGGGAAGCTGTTCTAGTAGAGTTAAACAGCATGAGGGCTAAATCATCTACTGCACAAATGGAGGGGCGTAGGAGTACGACTGCTTTTTAAAGACACAGTTACGACTCAAACGAAAATCTTGGACCTGACCTCTCTGTATTTGTCTGTCCAAAGATAACATTAGGTTGATCTCTTGACCTTAGCTGGACAGCAGTCTCTCTTTTGTACAAGAACTCTGCATATCAATCTCCAGCTGCACTCCGCCTCACTCTTCCCACATTTTAAATGATTTCAACTGCTGAGATACTTTGCTACGCTTAGATGGATCTATAATTGAAAAGATAACAATGTTAACCATGAAATGTTGTTCCATGGCCCATTTGCAGCAATATAAATAATTTAGGGTAGTTACTGAAATGATGATAGCATTATTAACATGAATTGTTAAGTACCTGATTTATTGAATTATCAGTATCATGCCGACAGCAGGTCTGAACCCCTACTGCTTAACACCCAAGAGAATGTGGTTAGCATACAATATGTGATGTGAATCTTAATTTTTATATGACATCTGTTCTTATCATAAGGTGTGTGTATATGAGTATATTTGTTTGTGTGTGCTGCAGTACATGTGGTGCTATGTGTGCATAGTACTTTTGTGTAGGTTTGTGTGAATCTATGTACTTGTGTGCTTTTCTGCCTTAGTGTTTGTGAACATGCAGTCTCTGTGTTTCTGGACATACAGTCTGTGTGTTTCTGCACATACAGTCTGTGTGTTTGTAAACATACAGACTGTGTGTTTCTGGACATACAGTCTGTTTATAAACATACAGTCTGTGTGTTTCTGCACATACAGTCTGTGTGTTTCTGCACATGCAGTCTGTTTATAAACATACAGTCTGTGCGTTTCTGGACATACAGTCTGTGTGTTTGTAAACATACAGTCTGTGTGTTTCTGCACATGCAGTCTGTGTGTTTGTAAACATACAGTCTGTGTGTTTCTGCACATACAGTCTGTGTGTTGACGTCCTGTAAGACACTGAATACACTGTTTCAGCTCAGGAGCACCCCTTCAGGACAGACTCACTGCCAAACAGTTCGAAACATATCCTCATCATAAAATAGCTAACTTAATCATGCAGATTATACACATAGCTGCAGTATACTTGCTTTGTAGGACCATGGAGACCAACACCTCATGCATACAGAATTTACTCATCGATGGTGGAAAGCAGTTAGGGTTAGTATGGATATATTATGTGCTTTATAGACCTGCAGAGGGCAGAGTTTTACTACTTAAAACACATGAACACACCAGGCAGAGTGCGTTTAGGACTACACATCTGACGCAATGAGGAATGTAGAAAATGTGTGTAAATCACGTCAGTGATGTAATGATAAGGCTCATGCCTTCATCGAAGTCTGTTTATGTTTGCCATGTGCTCTCATCAGAATGACCTGGCTGAAAGAACATACTCTGCTGTTATACATACATATAGAATGCTGTTATACAGTTATCTAAGTTGACCTGTTATTATGTAGGACGATGGAAAGAGAGCGAACAGGGCATTAGGTCGTTTGTACGTTTTTAAAAATGTAATGTTGATGATGTGGGACTACTAGGGCACTGCTACAGCTGCTACCTGCTATAACTACAGATCAGTCTCTTACTCTGCTACCACCAGCATCCCTCCCCTCCCCTCCCCTAGCCTGCCCATCAGAAACACGCACATCACCCCTACCCCAACCACACCGAGCCAGGGTGCTGATTGGGGCTTGTGTTTGAATAGAGAACAGAAGCACACTTTGGGTTCGTTAAACCAACGCAGTGGTTGATAGTTTTTCAAGAGAACATTTCTCCATAAATAAACTCAGCGGGAATTAACAAAATTGATTTCCTGTAGAATTGAGATGTGGCGAAGATTTATAGTATTGTCTGGCTTTTTGCGCAGTGCGGTGAATTAGCCCCCAGCTCATTTTTTTTCTCTCTCCCACACACTCCCTCTCTTACCCCATCATCCCCACCCCCGAGTCCTATGGGAACAGCTGATCCCAAACCGCCAGCCCTTTAATTGCTTCATGCTAGTCGCCACTGGGGTGGCCCTCTTAAAACTCACATCCAAAGACATGATCCTTCTGTGACTGAAACAGCCATGTGTCACCTGCACATTCCACGAGGGAACCCGAGGGAGGGATTGGAAGACAGAAAAGACAAATGCAGAGACAAGGAGAGGGAGATAAGATGTTGGCAGCTCGTGGGGCAGTTGTTACACCCCCCCCCCTCCTCCTCCCCTCCCCCCAAAATAAAAAAAAGCACACACAATTTAGTCTTTACGAGACAGGGTGTTCTTGTCTACAAATGCGATGTGAATGAGGCCACTCAGATGGTGGCGGTGTGAAATATTTTAGTGTTGCTGTAAAACCGTTTGGGTTCCAAGCTGGAGTAGTTTCATAGGCATCCATGATAGGATCCCAAGCCTTGAAGGCCGTGACTAATTAATGTGGTTAATTAATCTGCCGTCACCCGTCCCAGCTGCATGTGAAATTGCAATTGCATCGATTAGGATCCCCGTAGTCTAAAAGCTTTCATTCCCTGAAAGAAATGCACACTTGGACTTGGGACTGGAATCCATGATCTTGGCGCATGTTCAAAAGGAAATGATTCAACACCCAATTTTGCGCTCAAGATCTCTCTCTATTCCTTTTCCAATCTATCGTTCTCTCCTCATTCTCTCTCTCTAAACTCAATTTTTATATGTATACTATATATATATATTGCTCTCAACACATCTCTGTATCTACATTAACTGATTAGAATCGTTAATCTTTATTAGCATTTGTGCTGTTCCCCTGGGATAAACATACTTACATGATTGTTTCTTTGCCAAACACACTAACTGTTGAAGTCATCCGACTAAAAATGATCCTCTGTAGAAGGAGGGCTGTGGCGTTTGTATTTGTTATCACACGATGAGGTGGCGGTAATGCTGTGATATCACACAATGCGATGGCAGTATTACTGTTATATCACCTGATGCGGTGGCTTTAATACTGTGATATCACACGATGAGGTGGCAGTATTACTGTTATATCACACGATACGGTGGCTGTAATACTGTGATATCACACAATGCGGTGGCAGTATTATTGTGATATCACATGATGTGGTGGCAGTATTACTGTTATATCACACGATACGGTGGCTGTAATACTGTGATATCACACGATGAGGTGGCAGTATTACTGTGATATCACACAATGCGGTGGCAGCATTAATGTGATATCACACAACGTGGTGGCAGTATTAATGTGATATCACATGATGTGGTGGCAGCATTAATGTGATATCACACGATGCGGTGGCTGTAATACTGTGATATAACATGATGTGGTGGCTAGAAAACTGTGATATCACCTTATGTGGTGGGGAAGACTGGAAGACTGGATTAAAGGTGTCATTTCTGTCCAATATTCGTATTTGAAGTCATTTAAACCTAAATACCTGATTAAATTAAGGGTGATTTTATACAAACACAGCCCAGATCATTATACCATGTCAGACGCTGAATCAGTTCCTACTGTGCTGTCAGGGGATCTCCTAATCCTTCTCTGTATGAGCTCAAACTACTAAGAGCACAGCTCTCGGCCATATAATGAGTGAGTGCTGATAAGTTTGAAAAAGATGAACTGAGAGAGTTTATGAACTGTAGAAACTCTCTTGAAAATAGAATTAGAATGACTTGTGCCTGTGCTCCGCTTCAATTACAATCAATACAACTGTACAACTGTCGAACATTAGTCTCTGCCCCATCGTTAAGGTAAGATGACACCAACAGCAAGCTGGTGGAAACATAAAGTCTTGTCCACAGTTATGAAAATGGAAATGTGGTTGAAACAAAAAAAAATATGAGACCTAATCATTCCCTTTGAAAGATTGATTGGTCAGGAGGCATAAAATGTGTGCTCCTCAAAATCAATTGCTTAATTGCTTTATTCTTTGGCCACTGTATAAAGCTGACTAAACAAAGAGCTTGTTTTATCAATACCCATGAACATTGTGTTTAAAAAAAGTAAAAGATTGAATACACAAACTGCATGCTTTCCATCTGACTTCCTTGATTTAATGACATACTGTAATTATAATCAAATAAACACACACTAAAATATTTAGTACCGCATAGATAAAAGTATTGCACATCAATAAAGCATGACCATTGCAAATATGATTTTTTTCCCCCAAAGCTTCATCATATATCAAGGTTTACATTTGATATGCATAATTAATTGCATTAATTTTCATCCTGTCCACCCCACATATTTTCACAGAGGTCACACTTTTATAAAAGCATCTCTCAACAAGGTGTTTGTTTTTCTGCTGACTTGACAAGGTAGCTCCCGGATGCCCCTTCGTACCTCTTTCTTCTCTGTTCAGCTCTGAATGCACTAGAGAGCAGCACCTCATAATCAGCTGGCAGTAGGAGTCCTTGTCTGAGACATTAGCGGGGAGCATCGACTAGATCAGGGGGTGTCAAACTCCGGTCCTCCAGGGCCGCTGTCCTGAAGGTTTTCGATGTTTCCCTGCTTCAGCACACCTGATTCTAATGAAGGGTCGTCATCAAGCTCAGTGGAAGCCTGATAACGACCCTTCATTAGAATCAGGTGCGCTAGTGCAGGGAAACATCTAAAACCTTCAGGACAGCGGCCCTGGAGGACCAGGGTCTGACATCCCTGGACTAGATGGTCATTATGAACATCAGTCTGGTTCTGCCTTCACACACAACTGGACCTGGACTCTGACAGAGGAAAGTGGGAATATTAGTGATCCCCTGGGCTTTGCACTATGTCCGTTCCATGATGTCTTCATGCTAATCGGCCCCAGTGACTAGTATGTCTTGCTTTGGGAAAAAGCCATCCTGTCCTAGTTTTCAGTTTAAAGGGGCTATCTTAGATTAAGAACATGTGGTCCTTATCATGCTATGCTTTTACCACTAGTACATGATACATTCACAGCTGTTTTCACATCTGTCAGTCCAGTGCTGGTATGTCAGGTGATATCTTCTGCCATTGGGGAGAAGAGACACCTACATCAGCCTTGAGATTTACTCACTTTTAGCTTGAACGGTTTCATGGTGAAGCGACTCGCTGGCAATTAGAAGAAGTTCTCTGCATGAGAGAGAGAATGCGTTGAGTTAGTAATTAGCTTCTTGCATTCGTGATTTGTCTCTATCGTCAAACGTTCTGAGAAACGAGTCTTTGCTTAATTCTGTTGGACTTCATGTGAAACTCCCTTTGTGCTGTTTAAGCTTTAGGCACAAGCAGACATAACTTTAACGCAGGACATTTCAAGGGCCTCAACGTAGAACTCGTTAAGCTCCATATAAACCAACATTAAAGACGATGTAATTGCGTACAGATGTCAGTAAAACGCCGCATCGCATCTCAGTAGAAATGCTTTAGTGTTGACGTTCTGGGGATTCAGGTCAGGTTACTGTACACATGTAGGTAATAGATTGATTGCGCCACCAAATATGACCATCCATCAAACTTGATGGTTTCATCTACTGTGCATTGCCTACTGTGAGCTACTGTGGCCTTAGTATTATTTCTGGATTGCTATATGGTATGTACTATGCACCAGGCAAGGACATAGGTATAGGGCAGACAAATACCCAGTATGTACCTTGTTCACAAACCAGTGCTTGCATTACCAAGCTGGGAACATTTTCTTGTTGAGTATTTGTAACGTTAGTGCTGTAGTTTGTCACATTTTTCATGGGATCTCTCGGACTGCTCCTGTTTATCAAATTCTTATGACCTTGGCCAACCCACCGTCTTCATTCTAGATATCCCCCTCCCCCTTTACCTCCCGTCGTCCAATAGAATCCGCTGCAAATCGCCTTACGTCAGCAACATTGCAGGACCTCTGTGGCCCTCCTGCATTATATTCAGGGCCTATCTCCTCCTGTGCTCATTAGTTCAAAAGGTAAAGTAGACAGGAACGGTCGTGGAATTACAAAGTGACAAAGTGCACAACAGAAGGTGCTGCATAGAAATTAGGGACTTGTAACTACAAACACCATAATGCACTGGGAATAGAATCTGGGGGTGCTGAGTTTTGGTGCAGTGAAAAATTTACATTTTAGTGTATATTGATTACTTCCCTGTTCCTCTTAGGAGGAGGGATATTGGAGTCAAAGTCTGAAGATGTTAGACTATTTAGTCTGTGTTTCTCATTCTGTTCAAGGACACGATTTACTACTTACTACAGATTTACTTTTAAGGTAATTTGCTGAAGTTCTAAAACTCAAATAAAAATGTTGCCTTATTCCGTCTTTATGAACTTTTTGGCGTACGACATTGCTTAAAAGTGTCAGATAAATCTCACAAAAAAAGGATTTTCTGCTTGTCTTGAAGAAAGGTCTTGTGAAAAACTGACATTTAGGGATAAACTGCCATTTTTTGCTGAAGTTGCAGAACTGCCCAGCAATGTGACTGCACACAGTGTAATAGATTGTACTTGCCCATCTGTTGTCTAAGTTTCTCCACACCAAGACAGATATCAGGGACAGACTGTATATTCCCTCTCGCAAGGTTCCAGCGACAGATAGCCATTTGTTAACAAGCCCATTCTGTTAGGCTCAGTCGGTCCAGTAAGATTCCATTGTGGGAAACCTTTCATGCAACTGTTGGAGTCACACATATGTAAGACTGTGTATATAGATGTGCTGTTGATAGCATATTATATTTATTCAGCACCAAGTGAACAGGACTTTTTCAGCACTAATATATTTGAGAGGTTAAAAGTACAACAAAGGATTAATAGACACCCCACACACCTTGACAGATACACGCTTAATGTGCAGGGTAGTCTATCTGCTCTGCAGATAAGCACAGAAAAATCATGTGACACAACATGGGATAATCTTAATTATTGAAGCAGAATCTCTCCACTAAATCATGCACAGACGAGAACAGTAGGGGTGTTGTGTACGACTATTTACTTTCATGAATAAATCACACAAGTTATGTTTACTACAACAGCAACGTCTTGGTTTTGAACTGTTTTACATTATTTGGACAAGCATGGATATGAACATTTTCTATTCCTGAATATTCGGGCTTTCAGAAAATCATTGGAAATTCTGTTGACAGGTTTTCGTGCCAAAGAATATTTGCTCTAGGATAGCTCCTGAATATGGGAAAGACATACATAATGACTGCAGTATTGTGCCGGAGGGAGGTACTCCGTTTTCAGTCCTCATCCCTTCAAAGCTCCTTTTGCTGCGACTATAATTACCATAGTTATTTGGGATCATTCTGTTGTCATGACTGAAATGAGGAGACACAAAGTTATGATTGAGAAAAGACCACCCATTACCTCCAGAGATCCACTTCTCTGACATGTTTTTACAGGCCTCGCTTGGTCTGAATACACTTAGTTGTCTTGAGCATAGTCATAGAATTATTTAGTAAAATATGAAATATTGATTTGAATGTCTTTGCATATACGCATTAAGTACTTCAGGCCATTTTGTTACCTTTATAACTTTAAAGGTTCATGTTGTCTTGTGTATTCTTATCAGGAACTATTTTGACAGTTATTTTTCATAACACGTATGTAGCGAAACTCCTAACTCTTCTAACTTGAATACAGCCCTTGTCAGACAAATACACCTGTTTTGGCTGTTGTGTTGATACCTCCATGTACACATCTCTGTAGCAGTTGGTCAACATGACACTAACTTTTAAATAACAAATTCAATTCAAGATTATTTTTGGCATCCTTTCTCTGTCTGTCTTCATGAATTACAATGATTCATTTGCTTAGAACCACGTGTATTTTTCAGTATTTTTGCGGTATGACTGCTATCAATTACTAGGCTACTAAATATGAAGGCGCGATTAACGGAATGTACATTTGGATCTCAGGTTGACCCCAATGACCAGTGTAATTATTGTGCTGTTGTGGCCCTCGACCTTGTAGCATCATCGTTTCAGGCAGTGCAATGGCGCTTGATGATGCTGTGGCTTCTCAAGTCCTTCCACCCCTGAAAAAATGCAATGGTCTATCCCAGACCAACCTGTCACTGTCACCGCGGTGTTGTGGAGGAAATCGAATTGGACTATCAGAGGGGGGAAGGCATCCAGTGCCTGCCGTTGCAGTGCGGCTGCTTTGGAGCCACGAGGACGGTCTATGCATTCCTTTTCTATAAGGCTTTCATTCATACATTTCAAGGACCAGTGCTTTGCTGAAAGGTGAAGGAACTTCTGAATATATAATCCTATTTTGCTTCATGTCAACGGGTTCCGCAGCGGGTACGTTCGCAAAATGATGGTGTTAGCAATCTTGCTAGCTGCTAATTAGCAAGGCAGTCCTTGTGGAAGCTTGCACTAGCTAACAGCTAGGTATCCATACACGTATAGGCAGCTTGCCATTTCGACAGCTATTTTGAAGTGTGTTTCCGTTTCATTTGAAAGCTACGAGAAGGCGGTGTCGCGCGCTGCCACGGTGGCGTGTCGGTTCAGTACGTTATACTGTAGCAGCTGTTGTTACTACCAGCGGACTGTGCACAGCAATGCTAAACTTGCCTAACCGAGAGTAGGAACAAAATGTCGGCCAGACAGGGTTCCTCTGACTAAGGTATGTTTAATCTTAGCTAGTTTCTATGGCAATGAATAATTCCAATATTTTTAAGTCACCGCGTCGTCTAGAATTGTATAAACAACAGCCTCTTGCTATCCCTATTAGCAAACTAAGAAGGTTTCCGTTACATTCAGGGTGTAGAAGGTCATTCCTAGGCGGGTTGATAGTTTCACCAGCTAGCTTCAAATAGATACTTGTACCGTTACTAGCTGGCTATAGGAGACACCTGTACATCGGGGCGTTGCCCCATATAGGCTGTTACGGTTGTCTTAAATGCAACACATGTCTTTTACTGTTTGGGTATTTGTAATGGTTTCGTTACAGGTGCAATTGTTTTAGGTGTGTTTGTGTGCGTGCGGGTTTCTCTTATTCTAACCACTCTACCTACCCGTCTTTATAACTTCCTTTTATCAATCTGAGTTGACTACAAAATTGACAATCGCACCATTTAGATAATGTACTAATCGAAACAATGTTGGTTAACAAGCTGTTCTTCAAAAGCGTGACTTCAGTTAGGAGAACTGTGAACCCTTTTCTTCGATAGTAATTGTCCTTGAGCATAGAGTAGATTGCTGTTAAGTGTCTTTAATTCACATTTTGAAGCTAAGGATTGCTGCTAATGAACCTACTTTAACTTATTTAAGTTAACCAGACTCTCTCTGGCAAGTTGATTAAATAAAATATTATTGGAGTAACAACATATTGGGAGTTTTAGATAACACGAAGGGGATTTTATCCTTGAATAGTGAATTCAATATTTTATGACATGCTTTTGTCTTATTCATATTGAGTGTATGTGTATCTGTTTTTACTCACTAGGCTAATCATAGTTGAAGTTCAGACCTTTTTAAAGACCCTAGGTAGTCAGTGGTTTCTCTGATTCCAAGTTAATGAGTCTCACATTTTGTGGTGCCCGATGTAGTATTTCCATCATGATGTCACTTGGAACTCGGCCAACGTTCTGCCTTGGCTTAGCACGCTTTCAGGTTTTACTGCATGTACTGTGGATATTTACCACCTGATGGATGAAACGGCGGCTGATAAGGCATTTGTTTGTTCAACTTTGAATTCCTGTAGTCGTGGGTCCCTCTCGTACAAAATCTACTCTGGATATTTTTGGAAATGTGTTTATATATATACACACACACACACACACACACACACACACACACACACACACACACACACACACACACACACACACCAAAAGCACTCAATATTGTAAATCAAGCATTACCATCAACATTTCCCTCATTTTTGAAGTGGCACAGAACTATCACATGCAAAAGGCTTTCTGTGGATGCTAAAACTGCTATCAATCACTGTTTTACTACAACTTCCTTTTGTAATGTTGGGAACATGGCTGTTATCACTGTTTCTCCATTGTTACTTTGTCTTCTCATCAATCAGCGTAAAGGCTAGAGAGGCAGGACTCATTGCTGCTTATCAGCACATTGCTGCCCTGTGTGTGTTCATTGTGGGTTGCTGATATCCACCGGTAGGACTGGCTGATGACTGGCCGAGGACTGGCTGAGGACTGGCTGATGACTGGCTGAGGACTGGAGCTGATTTGCCAGCACAACTGCTTCCCAGATAGTCTCCTGTTCTGTGCGTAATCATAACTTTAGCTAGAAACGAATAAAAGCCCCTAAACAAACGTGGTTTCAGAAGGCAAGTTGGTTCCTTTTTAAGTGGATCAATAGATGGGAATGAATCGAAAATAAGCAGGTGACATTTTGAAGGCACGGTGTTATAGTGTTTAATTGTTGCTTTGCTTACAAGTAGACTTTTATGACATTTTGTCATGGTCAATTATCACGTAGGTCTCCCTGTTTGATTGAGGTGTTTGTGAGAATCAGTTTAACGTGTGAGATTCCATAAGGATTCTCATTCTATCTGCCTTTGGCACAGACAGCTGATGCTACGGTTTGATAGCTCAGCATCTGTTAACCTGCTACATGATAAGAAAGGCTGCGGGCCCTGCATCTCATCCCCCCACCCTCTGACGCCTGCCAGAGGACTCAAACAGCCCTCCGTGCTAACGTCATGCTAGCATCATACTAGCATCATACTAGCATCGTACTAACATCCTACTAGCATCATACTAGCATCATACTAGCATCATACTAGCATCATACTAGCATCATACTAGCATCATACTAGCATCATACTAGCATCATACTAGCGTCACAGTGGAAGGTTTGGGGTGAAATAAGAGACAGGTTTCGCTATGCTACTTATGGCTCTTCCTGCTTCTACACAACTGGAACTTGAGACCCAATCATTATGTATAGGGTTCTTTATTTTACAGAGTCGTCTGCAACCTTGAGCTATTTATAGACTGTGATATAGAATAACTGCTGAACTACAGCACTCACACAACCTCCCCAACCTATTCTTTTCCCATCTGTATTTTGAAATGGTTCTAAAGAGAGAATTCTGTGATGAGAATGTCCTCACGTGCCGTTTTGTATTTTCTGGGCAATGTAGTTGACACAAATGCTGAATATAAAAAAAACTTTAAAAGACATTGAGCCCACATCAAAAACAACAGCAGTAATGCAACTTAATAAGGATGTCAAGGCTGTAGGCTCTGTGTGTAGCCGATCAGGGAAATGATTCATTTTTGGCTCGGGTACTGTCAGCGGTGGAGAGAAGCAAGAATGTCTGGAATGTGTCACCACTCCTGCTCTGCGGTGATGAACTCCGGCATGACAGAGCCCCCTGTGGCTCGTGAGCTGTAGCAGAGATGGCTGGCACGCCACTCTGCACGCCACTCTGCACGCCACTCTGCACGCCACTCTGGACGCCACTCTGGCCCACTGCACACCTCTGTTCAGACCACTGACTCCGGCTCGGGTTAACGCTCTGCGATGAGAACAGGACGTGCAGTGGTAGAGATACGGTTCGTTGTGCCCCGCACACACTTTCACAGATTGTTGGTGCTCCCTGCACGCTCCAGACAAATGCCTTTCATTACCTGACACTTGTTCAGTTAGGTTAGCGTTATGGGATGGAGTATTTATGATCGGATTGTAAAAGTTCGTTTCAGTGCACAGGGTTTATCTTCCCCTTCTCACTTGACCAAATGAACATCTAAAACTGAATGCCTTTGATCTCCTGGATTCCATCTCCTTCTTATGGTTGTTGTCAGTTTAAATGGAAGTAAACAGTCTTGAACACCTCTCCAAGCGGCTAGCCTGGTTGTATGCGTTGGATTCATCGCACCTCTGGGGCATAATCTAGTATCTTTCCCACGTGCGGAGAGGCAGCATACAACCAGTAGACTGGGACTAGCTTTAGCCTAGCTTGTGTTCCCTGTGGCGCTGCGAGGGTTAAATCCGATACAGCAGTTTACACTGCGGATGGATGCTCGCTGGTACAGAGCTGTCCCATGCTGTAGCGGAACTGCAGATCCCATACAGATCGCTGCCAAACGAGGAGGATTTGCTTCGATCCCGTGACCGTGTAGAGTGAGAGAGAGAGAGAGACAGTGAGAGAGACAGAGAGAGAGAGAGACAGAGAGAGAGACAGAGAGAGAGACAGAAAAAGAGTGAGTGTGTGTGAGAGTGTGCGAGGGAGAGACAGACAGAGAGAGAGAGTGTGAGTGTGTGTGTGAGAGAGTGAGTGTGTGTGAGACAGTGAATGTGTGTGAGAGAGACAGAGAGAGAGTGAGTGTGTGTGAGAGGGAGAGAGAGAGAGAGAGTGAGTGAGTGTGTGTGTGAGAGTGAGAGAGAGAGAGAAGGGGGGGGTCTGTTTTGATGAAGCACAGACCCATGTGGGATCGTGCAGTCGATTGAGCTGTAGCTGTGAATTGGCTTCTTTTAGATTGCAGGGAGTGTTTCATAACCCCTGTCACCTGTGCTGCTAAGTCCAGCGGTTTCACAGCCAGCCAAAGGAAAGACAGGGAAACAGGCAGCTCCCTCTTGGCTCTGATTGGGCGCAGACGTATTCCGAAGCAGCTCATGTGCGTCTGCAGGAATCTCCTTTCTGCATTTACTGAGAAGTAGCAGGAGGTGGTAGAGAGGCTTTTGTTAGTGTCTTCTGATGAACAGGATGGATGGCTGCATATACTACTTCACTGTTTAACCTCCAGATGGTTAATCAACATGGGGTTCAGGTTTGTTCACATGGTGCAGCTTGAATGTTGGTTGCATGTTAAGGTTTCTGTTATTATTCTTGTGGTGCATTAGATATGTTAAAGTTTCTGTTATTCACGTGGTGCATTGTGCATCTTAAGGTTTCTTATATCATTCACGTGGTGCATCGTGCATCTTAAGGTTTCTTATATCATTCACGTGGTGCATCGTGCATGTTGGTTGTATGCTAAGATTTCTGTTATCGTCTGCATTTGCATTTCATTTCACTGTTAATGGAAAACTGTAGCATCTCTCTATTACCGTATCTGCTCTGTGTGTGTGTGTGTGTGTGTGTGTGTGTGTACGTGTGCGTGTGTGTGTGTTTAGTTGTGATCTGCATTCCGCCAATAGTTTGTGCAAAAAGTGTCCTAACTCTCTGGGGAGCCCTCCTCTGGTGATACTACAGACCATCAGCATTTGAATACGTTTTCAGAAGCAGGACAGTTTCAGCAGTTGTCAGCACTCTCCAGCGCATCGTTTTCAATCTCTGAAGTGATCAATCATCTAATTCCGCTTGTTTTCCACTCCGCTGCCAGGATCCTAGTTGGAGGGCGATACCTTCGTTTTTATTCTGCTTTTGGCCGCTGTACAACCCACACAATGTTCTCCAACTACATTTGTTTTTGGCTAAACAATTTCTCATGCGTTTTGGTTCTCTGTGGTCTTTGTCATTGTATTGACCCCAGTGTGTTGGCAGTGATGTAAAGATGATCTTGTTTTCTGCTGCTCGATAGTTTACTTGTAACCTGCTCAGTCGCAAAAACAAGTCTGGATTGTTTCATTCCTCTGGCAATAGCACAAAGCCTTTCTCTAGAGACGTGCATCTCTTCGCCGTTTCAGCCAAAGGTACAGACTGTCTTTTGTTTAGCTGTAAAAGTGACAAAGTGACAGATTGAGGGGGGAAAAAACTGTCCCTTTTCTGTCCTGTACTGCAAGCATTGGCGAAGATGACCTCCATCTCCCTGCTCACAGCAGAGGTCAGTAATGAATCTATAGCCGTTCCATAGGGAGGTCAGCAAAGCTGGTGGTCTTGCAAGGCCAAAAACTGTCCTAGTGCCAAAAACGGTCCTATCTGACGTCACAATGCCGTTCAGATTGAAGGTCTCGTCCGTTGCTATGTCAACGTTAAATTGCTGATATGGCTACGTGTGCTAGTAGGAAGCTGTTCTGGTTGCTATACTGGTCGCTTGGTATGAAGTTCTGTATTAAGGCCTATTTTAAACTATTTAGCGTACTCTACGATTTTAGGTTTTCACTCAACATTTAAAATCACAACATTTCTGAGACAGCAACGCGCGCAGTTAGAGTACGTGCGGCTTTCCCAGTCTGTTCAAACCGATGCAAAAAAGTATGTAGGTTTATTTTTCGACACAAACCGGTAGCTAGCTACTACTAGCTATCCAACGAGCGAAAACTTAAGATTGTAGCAATCTCAGGAATTTAACGTCGGCATAGCAACGGACACGTCCTTCCATCTGAACGCCATTGTGACGTCAGAAACAAACGTTTTTGACACTAGGACAGTTTGTGCCATGACACTTGTCAGGCCAAAAACAGTTTGTTCCCTATCAACTAGTATTCGATCACATTTCCGTACTTTGTTTGCTAGAATCTGAGAGCTCTGGTGAAAAAGTGTTAGTTCCAGGCTTCAGTTCACAAGTTTTCCTCTTTAATCCAGCTTTCACAGCATCACAACAGCAGAACTAATGAGCGTTATTTTTAGCCTCTGTCCCATGGCGGTCAAAATTGAATAGGATTCTGCCTCAACCACACCACAGCACACAATCTGCTAATCAGAGAATTAAACACCCCTGTCGCAGTGCTTCACTTCTGCGAGTGTCTCTGCTCTGCCCCTGATGGAAACAATAAGCTTTATTAGTTACAAGCCCTGTTTTAATGAGGAGTGGGTGGTGGAACTTGGTTATATAAACCCACAGTGCTTCCCCTCCAGTGATGTAGGGGTTAGGCTTCGACTTGGACGAGGCTATTTGAGATTCCGATGCCTCATCATGATGGTATCCTATCCAGGCTGGTCAAACCAGACTCTCCTCTCTGCGGCCGCCTCTACCCTCCACTGAGTCATGTGACCTTTACAGTAGCGTAGGGTTACCGCCTCTGTCGAACGTGGCCCAGGGTGACTAAGCATGGATTGGCAGGAAGCTTATTGACTTTTATGAAACTCAATGACGCGGGTTGTTATGATAAAGGAAGAAGACGTGTTCTTCCGTACTATAAGGGAGGAATTTGGCTTGTTGTTAAAGGGCACCGTGTTAAACATCTTGTTCGACCTGCTCGGAAGATTTAACTTCCTTGTTTGGGGTTTATTGAGTCATCATCAAAACTATCCCCATGCGACGTTTAATGGAACAAGCGTGTATATTCGACACCAAGGCTTCCCTCCACAGACAGCTATCATAGCCTCCATAGACACAGCTATCATGGCCTCTATAGACACAGCTATCATGGCCTCTATAGACACAGCTATCATGGCCTCTCTATAGACACAGCTTTCATAGCCTCCATAGACACAGCTATCATGGCCTCTCTCCATAGACACAGCTATCATGGCCTCTCTCCATAGACACAGCTATCATTCTTTCCCCATACAGAGAGCCAGCTGCCAGGCTTGGCTCCAGCCAGCAGAGCAAAGCTGGTGTTGGCACAGTGTCTTTGTAACCACAAAGGGCACACGAGAGGGAGAGGGCCACAAACTCATTGATTACTGGATACTGACACCACTGACCACAAACTGTACTCAAGAACAGTGCAGTAACCCTCAAGGCAACAAGCTGATGGCCAACAAGCGTTTGGCTTGTTCGCTCGCCGTGTCAAATCATCAATAATCAGTTGGTCTTCATAAAGATGGATCTAATGAGCTTGTAGTCTTTGCGCATTATTTATTTATTTCTTTCCAAAGCAACGTAAGACAAGTAACAGGTAGGCTAGGTTCCTGAGAGGTGTTGTGTGTACGCTGGGTAAGAAGAGATGTTTTGGTGTTGTTGTCGAGTTATGCAGTCAAATGTCATATTCACTATGCAAACTACTGTGAATGAATGCGGACAGTTAAGTAGGAGGAGTTTTCAGCGTGCTTCAACACAACGCTGCGCGCCATCACCGTTACCAGGGCAACGTGCTATGCAGGAGAAGGAGGGATCACTCTTCTCCAGGTTACACCCCCTCGCAGCACGCGGAGGTGGAGGTAGTAGCGAGACGTGGGCGTTTTGTACCATGCTGTGTTTGGGGCATAAAAGCGTCTTTAGACTACTTAACATGGTCAAGAGAAGAAACTAAACCTAGTCAAGATTTAGTGTCAACTGGAAGCAACCCCTCGAGGCTGTTCAGTTCACTGCTAACCCCCCGCCCCTCCCCCTCACACACATCCCCCCAGCCATAAATTCAGACAAAATGGTGCAGAGTACATTGCATCAGCGTTTTTACTGCGCTGATCAGCCATTAGAGACGGATATAAATCCTGCTCCCTGAGGAGCAAACGTCACCAGCAGGACCTGAGCTCTGTGTTTCAGCCTTCCCCCTTAGTCAGACGTCCCTGCTGCAGAAGACCCAGAGGGAGTTCCCTCCTGCAAACTTTTGTTTGCCCTCCTTTCAAGTCTTCCCCCTTGCTGCTCCTGATTAGGTGTCTCCTGATTGGTTGATTGGAACAGTAGAGTTGAACCCAAAGTGTTGCTCTGGTAGAGCTCTGCTGTTGGTGTCCTCAGACATCAGCACAGACTCACACGGTCCTTTTACATCTAACCTTCGTAACGAAAGTACACATCTTCTTCTAGAAACAGTTCAGGAAAGTTGCAGACACACCGAGCGCTCTGGCTGCCTGTGATGCGTACATGGACACGGTATGTGAGGTAACCAGGGGCACGCGTGGCTTCTAGTGGTCTTCAGGAAAACCAAGTGTGCAACCTCAAAGAGCAGGGGGACCACACAGGTGTGTAAAAAGAACATTAGTGACCACAGAACATTAGTGACCAGAGAACATTAGTGACCAGAGAACATTAGTGACCAGAGAACATCAGTGACCAGAGAACATCAGTGACCAGACAATATTAGTGACCAGAGAACATTATTGACCACAGAACATTATTGACCAGAGAACATTAGTGACCAGAGAACATCAGTGACCAGAGAACATCAGTGACCAGAGAACATTAGTGACCAGAGAACACCAGCGTCCTTTCGATTCGCAGCGGACCCTTGATGTGTTGATGTGTTTGGCCATGATGGTCGGATGGCGTTCGAGCCGCTTGCCGATGTCTTGTTTCTGCCTGATTGGTGGGCGGAGGCACAGATCTCCTCTAAAGAGATAAGTACTGTACTGTCACTGCACCACTTAGTTGCTATGGGAGCCGTGATGAGGGTTTGAATTTGGCGGAGATGTTTTTTTAGAGATCCAGTCAGCCTTCAGGCTAGCTCCACTCCCACGGTCTGTGATTGGAGATGTCTTTACATGAACGATTCGTCCCTCTCGTACTTCATTATGTTTTAATGGGGCTCAACACGAGCTCACTGTAGCCAGTGGGTTTCCTGGCTGGCTTGGCAGAAGAAGGACAAATTGCAATGGGAGATGTTGAGGAACCTTCGCTCACAGCTGGGATGTGGAGATCCCAGCCAAGCAGGCGAGCTAACAGCCTGCTTAGGCCCTCTGCAGACAGCTGATAACGCTCGACGTTCGGACCCTGGTGTAGATTGCGATGTTGCTCTGGCAGAAGGTGAGCCGAGGTGACAATGATAGGTGACAGAGGACGAAGCACAGCGGACAGCAGAGGAGACTGACCTGTGTCCTGTGTCTCCCTGGCCTCCACTTTACACTAGAAGTTATTGACCGTTAACGTGCACAGTCTTGTTTTATGATAACCGCTTCCTCTTCCTCCAGCCACCTGCACTGTGTTCAATCTGACAGAATTTTTATAGTTTTTTTACATTTTTTATTACCACCGTGACAATTGTCCTCTGTAGACTGTTAAAGCACAAAGCTGACTTGTCTGTAAAAACCGTTCAAAGGAGCAGCAGAAGTGTGTGGGCGTTTAAAAGCAGAGACCCCTGTGACCGCCCACCCTGCTGCGCTAATTCATGTCACTGCTTACGTCCTACGCACCTCCATCTCTTTGGAAGTCAGGGGCCACAGCCTGTGTGTGTGTGTGTGTCTTTGTGTGTGTGTGTCTGTTTGTGTGTGTGTGTGTGTGTGTGTGTCTGTGGAGCATGCGTCTGTGGAGCATGCGTCTGTGGAGCGTGTGTGTGTGTGTGCGTGTGTGTGTGTATGTATGTATGTGTGTGTGTGTGTGTGCAGCATGCGTGTGTGTGCAGCATGCGTGTGTGTGGTGTAAGCTTGACTGGCAGTGACAGTGAGTCTCATGGCTGTGTTGATGTCGTTCACCCAGAGTGAACTGAACTTAAAGCCACGTGTAAGATCTGTGCTATTTATAGCCTTGGGCACCAGGCAAATATTGTAAAAGCACAAATGGCTTCTCCATCTCACTGGTGCAACCTAACACTGTGTACTCATTCAGTTTCTTGTTGTAACTTGTCACGGTCAGTGTCATAAACACTTGAGTCCTTGTCCATAACTCCAGTCCACGATTGTCATTGTTGGCCATCTCGCGTGCCTTCTGCTGCAATGCAGAAGTCATACTAGGAAATAAAGCAGCAGCTCAGATAGCTGTGATTCACATCATCCACAGGCTCCACGTCGTCTCCTGTGTCAGACTGAGCCTCTGTGGTATCCTGTCTGGTCCTCTGGGCCAGAGAGCTCATCATGATGGGGTCCAATAGCAGCCCAGAGACGCATCCCAACCCTGGCTGAATGAGAAGGCCGTCATTCAGATCGAATGGGCGCACGTGAAACTCTAGTGTGTTCGTCATTCCCTCCACGCCTTGTTATTGAGACTGGAAACGTTCTTGTCCAGACCTCTAGACGTCTAAGCTTAAGTCTGATGACTCTTAATTAAGACTGATGAGAATCACACATTCCTGCTTGTTCTTCTGCAGAGCGCAGCAATGGAGGAGACTGTCATATGGGAACAGCACACAGTGACTCTGCACAGGGTAGGTGTCTCTCCTCTCTTCTCTTTCTTGGTCCCTTTACCTCCTCTATCCTCCCTGTATCTCTAGTCTGCCCTTGTCTCGCTATCTTTGTCCTTCCACCCCTCTCCCACCATCTCTCCAACTCGCTCCCCATTTGTTCTCTCAATCAGTCCCCTCCCACAATCTCTTCATCTCACTCCCCATTTGTTCTCTCAACCAGTCCCCTCCCACAATCTCTCCATCTCGCTCCCCATTTGTTCTCTCAATCAGTCCCCTCCCACAATCTCTTCATCTCGCTCCCCATTTGTTCTCTCAACCAGTCCCCTCCCACAATCTCTCCATCTCGCTCCCTATTTGTTCTCTCAACCAGTCCCCTCCCACAATCTCTCCATCTCGCTCCCCATTTGTTCTCTCAACCAGTCTTCTAGCTGGAGGATGTGTGGATCCTGAGGTGTACAGGAAGTGTCTCTCCTCCTCTGCATCCTATTCAGGCTTGTTCCTAGTTGTGGACTAGTCCCAGTGGGTCTTTAGTCTGATGCAGAAGAGAAACTTTCCCTATTTCAACTTCCACCTTGGTGAAGAATCCTACAGCACTCAGTCCAAACATGACCTCCTCTGTTCCGCTCTATCTCCCTGTTTGTGTTCATGCAGGCACCAGGGTTTGGCTTTGGGATAGCCATCTCAGGCGGTCGGGATAACCCTCATTTTCAGAGCGGCGAGACCTCCATTGTTATCTCAGATGTCCTGAAGGGAGGCCCTGCTGAAGGCCTTCTGCAGTAAGACTTCAGACACATTTATTTTACAAGCACTATCGAATTACCGGTTATCAGTATTCGATTAGCATGTTTCCTTCTAAGAGGCTCCATCGTGTCTGTGTGCCCAAGGCTTCTCTTCTGCTCCTCAGGGAAAATGACCGAGTTGTGATGGTCAACGCTGTCTCCATGGACAACGTGGAGCACGCCTATGCCGTCCAGCAGCTCCGGAAAAGCGGGAAGAATGCAAAAATCGTGAGTATCGTTTGGAAACAGCCACGTGGCTGTTCCACCATGACTGGACTGAGCGCCTGTAGACTGGCTGCTTTGTGTGGTAGCAGAGACACCCAGAGTTGGGGCAGTTAGCGATGACCGAATGCTGACCGTCCCTCTGTCGCCGGCTTAGACCATCAGACGGAAAAGGAAGGTCCATGTTCCTATGGGCCGCCTGGGCGAGAGGGAGACCATGTCGGAGCACGACGAGGAGGAGGATAGCTACGACGAGGAGATTTACGAGACGCGTAGCGCGCGTAGCGGCCCCAGCGCGTACGGCGGCGCCACGGGCCGTCGAAGCGGGCGGAGCAGCGGGCGGAGGGACCGTGACAGGGAGCGCGAACGCAGCGGGTCCCGAGACAGAAGCCTCTCCCCGCGCTCCGACCACCGCTCCATCCACCTCCCCCCGAGGCCCGCCAAGGTCACCCTCGTCAAATCCCGCAAAAATGAAGGTGAGCCTCACAAAGTCGGGACAGATTTGGGCTCCTCGGTCCAGAACTGGCCCCAGGTGGAGGTTCTGTAGCGTTTCCAGTTTGTCGTCTTGTGAGAGCTGCAGCGGGTGTGATCGTCGCTGGGACGTCTGTGCTGACATCTTCTTTGTTGCTGTCGTTCAATCTGTAAGCAGAATATGGCCTGCGCTTGGCCAGCCACATCTTCGTGAAGGACATCTCCCCTGAGAGCCTGGCAGCCAGGGATGGAAACATCCAGGAGGGGGACGTGGTGCTTAAGGTAGGAGGACGTGGTCATGGAGGTAGGGGGGCGTGGTCATGGAGGTAGTGGGGCGTGGTCATGGAGGTAGGGGGCGTGGTCATGAAGGTAGGGGGACCTGGTCATGGAGGTGGGGCGTGGTCATGGAGGTGGGGCGTGGTCATGGAGGTGGGGGGACGTGGTGCTAAAGGTAAGAGGATGTGGTCATGGACCATGGTAGGGGGGCGTGGTTCTGAAAATAGGGAGTGGGATTCTGGTGGTGGGGGCGTGGTCATGGAGTTAGGGGGTGTGGCTCCGAAGGTAAGGGGGGGCGGAGTCGGGACAGCAGAAGGCAGGACTCGAGGAGTAATGGAGAGAAGGTCAAGGCTTTTTCTTTGCTCCCCTCTTTCAGATCAACGGCACAGTGACAGAAAACCTCTCCTTAATAGACGCTAAGAAGCTGATTGAAAGGTCGAAGGGCAAGTTAAAGATGGTGGTGCAGAGAGATGAGAGGGCGACGCTTCTGAACATCCCAGACATGGACGACAGCATCCCCTCTGCTAACGCCTCCGACAGGGAAGGTGAGACGGACTAAGACGGTTCCATGCAGACGTGGAATGCTGTAGGAAGTTGTCCAAATGGACAAATAAAATCAAAATGTTACGTTTTTTACCACAGAAATGTTTATGGGTTTAAGTGACGTCAGCTTTTTAATGAATAGTAAAAGTAAACAATCAGTTTGACTTTACGCGTATCTGAAAACACTCTTGTCTAGCTCCGCCCACTAAGATTGACCGTTAACCGCTCATTGCTGAACGAGGTACCACAGAGTTTACAGGCGTTAACGGTGTTCTAACCTGTTTATTTGGGGGGGTGGGCCGTCCAACAGACATCTCAGACATCCATTCGCTGGCGTCCGACCATTCCAACCGATCACACGAGCGCCATCGCAGCAGCCGATCCCGCTCTCCGGACAGACAGGAGCCCTCAGAACACTCCAGACACTCCCCGCCGCAGATCAGCAACGGCAGGTAAGACACCACGGAACACCACGGAACTCTACAGAACACTACAGAACGCTACAGAACACCATGGAACACTACAGAACACTACAGAACACTACAGAACACCATGGAACACTACAGAACACTACAGAACACTACGGAACACTACAGAACACTACAGAACACTACAGAACACTACGGAACACTACGGAACACTACGGAACACCACGGAACACTACGGAACACTACGGAACACCACGGAACACCACAGAACTCTACGGAACACCACGGAACACCACGGAACACTACAGAACACTACAGAACACTACAGAACACCACGGAACACTACGCAACACCACGGAACTCCACAGAACACTACGCAACACTACAGAACACTACGGAACACTACAGAACACTACGCAACACCACAGAACACCACGCAACACTACAGAACACTATAGAACACTACAGAACACCACGGAACACTACAGAACACTACAGAACACCACGGAACACTACAGAACACTACGTAACACCACGGAACACCACAGAACACCACGGAACACTACAGAACACTACGCAACACTACAGAACACTACAGAACACCACGGAACACTACAGAACACTACGCAACACCACAGAACACCACGGAACACTACAGAACACTACGGAACACTACAGAACACCACGCAACACCACAGAACACCACGGAACACTACAGAACACTACGGAACACTACAGAACACCACGGAACACTACAGAACACCACGGAACACCACAGAACACCACAGAACACCACGGAACACTACAGAACACTACGCAACACTACAGAACACTACAGAACACCACGGAACACTACAGAACACTACGCAATAACACGGAACTCCACAGAACACTACAGAACACTACGAGGAACTCAGTCCACATTACTCTGTGACTTTAGCCTGGTTATCTCAAGTATTTTCATTTCCTTAATTGTTTTTATTTTAATATTTTTTCCTGCCTCAGTTGTTGGAGACTACCGTAAGTTGGCTATCTTTTCACAAGAAGAAGCATAGACTGTAGATATAGAGATATATGTAGAATAGTTACTGTCATAGTAAAATAGATTAGCTGCTTGAAAGATCTCCTTTGTGGGGTGATAAAGATGTTAATGTGCAGAATCTGAAGCCTTCCCTTCCCTTTTGTGAGCCTATTTAAGCCTTTTCTGTCAAAGGAATCCATCATCTTTATTTGGGACAGAATGGATGTCTGCCTAGGTGATGAGAGAGATGACACGTTCTTGATCCAAATAGAAACATTTTCTTGCCGACGTTGAGTTTCACGCGGAGAATCGCTGCTTGTTCCACCCCGGCTGGTTTCTGGGATATAGCCGTAGTCACGATGTCTGACGTTATTGAAGGGGTTGTCTTTGTATGAGTCAGGGCTGCAGGACCTCAGTCAGACAGGAACTGGCCTGTGTGAGAGTCACATGATCTGTGTGTCTGGCCAACAGTGTGAAGACCGCATGTTTGGCACACAGACAATATGGCTTTCTAACAATGGGCAAAACAAAGAGCTGTTTCTGACTGTCACGGATGCTGATCGCCCTGTGCTGTTCAGATGAGTCGCTGAGAAGACTCCTGACTAGTGTGTGTGTGTGTGTGTGTGCGTGTGTGCGTGTGTGCGTGTGTCTGTGTGTCTGTGTGTGTGTGTCTGTGTGTCTGTGTGTGTGTCTGTGTGTGTGTCTGTGTGTGTGTGTGTCTGTGTGTGTGTGTGTCTGTGTGTGTGTGTGTGTGTGCCTGCCTGCCTGCGTGTGTCAGTCCTGCCAGTTTGTCTGATTGAGGTCAACACAAAAACTAGGATTTCTTAGAACTTAACACCATATTAAGATACACAAAGTCCTTTTTTCCCCCCTTGCCTGCCTTCCAAACGATGCATGTAGGCAAGCAGTCTTTTGGCTCGGTGACATAGCAGGGAATTGAGAGAGAGTTGAGGTTAATGATAGAGGGGAGAGGTCAGGCTAGATTGATTTATATGGACTTGATCTGTGACCTGTTTTCCCTAGTTCTGAGTGGTTGGCATTGAGGCCAAGGCCTCTTCCAGGACATGTTGAATAAGCTGTTTTCCTCCACTGCTTGTTTCAGCTTCTTCACAGTCACTGTGGTGCTCCGTTCCAGAATTCCACTCGCTTAACCAAGTGTGTGTGTGCGTGCGCTTGTGTGTGCGTGCGTGTGTGTGTGTGTGCCCGTGTGTGTGCGCTTGTGTATGTGTGTGCCCGTGTGTGTGCCCGTGTGTGTGCGCTTGTGTGTGTGTGTGTGCGCTTGTGTGTGTGTGTGTGTATGTGTGTGCGTGTGTGTGCCCGTGTGTGTGCGCTTGTGTGTGTGTGTGCGTGTGTGTGTGCGTGCGTGCGTGTGTGTGTGTGTGTGTGTGCGTGTGTATTTGTGTGCGTGTGTGTGTCAGGGAAGCCGACTCGGTCTAAATCACAAACACAGACTCACTTCCCACATCGTTGCTGTGACGATACAGGTAGTTCCCAGTAGGGTTGTGTGGACATCCAGTCATGCAGCCGACAGGTTAGACACCAGACCTCCTGTTCAGGTGTGTCTCTGGCCCTGCATCCTGCACTTAGCACAAGGAGCGCTCAGGTAGAAATACTTGAACGAGGGTAGGGAGAGAGAAAAGAAATACGATTGGATGGGTTATAGAGTACCGAAAACCATCAAAGAAATGTCTTGGTGACCCTAAATCAGTCATTTTGACCTCGGGTGTTAACAGCTGGCTTTTAAGGTTGAGCTGCTTCTGGATCTTTGCCAGAGCCACCCAGTGAATTTCACCTGGAGGACAGAATCCTCTCTCTAGCCCTTCAGATAAGCCGCTCTATAAATAGACTACAAAAGAGAGGGGAAAACAGAGCGGTGACCTTCAAGAGAGCGGCGATGCCTCCGACTCAAGCAGCCGCTCTTCTCTCTCTTCTTCAGGACTCTCAGGTCTGCTGTGGTTAGCAGAGCCTGGGGTTCACACTGTCAGGATGCCTTGCTAGCTAGCATGGCTTTGGGTTTGGTTTTCATAATAGCCCTCATCTCTCTCTCTCTCCTTCTCTCCCTCTCTCTCTCCTTCTCTCCCTCTCTCTCTCCTCTCCTTCTCTCCCTCCCTCTCTCTCTCTCTCTCCCTCTCTCTCTGCTTCTCTGTCTCTCCCTCCCTTTCCCTCTCTCCACAATCTGCCCTCTTTTCATTCCCTCTCCAAACAGCCCCCCCAAAAACCCTCAAATATAAGAAATGTGCCGCACATCTTTATTTTCTTCTTCTTTTTGCTTGTCTGTAGTCACAGGAGTCGGGAGGATGAGAGGATCCCCAAGCCTGTCGCCATGGCAGCCAAGCTGACAGAGGAGCTTCCTATTCCCAAGCCCCAGGAGCCGTCCGGGGCCCGCGAGGACAAACTCCTGCCCCCCCTCCCAGTCGGACCCCCCCCCCCCTCATCGCACCCTCATTACATCCACCCACCCTCCACCCGCTCATCTAAACCACTGAGACCACAAGCTCGCCATGCAAACTCTGTAGGCTAATACTCAGAATGCCCGTATCGACTGTGTCTATGTCATTCTTGTTCCGTGGAGTTTGCTACAGTAAATACCGCAAGCCCGCCCCTATGACCTTGTCAACGTGTTCAGGTTCAAGCAAAACGGTCGTGGAAGGAAGCACTGCACAGAGCAGTTGTGTCTTGAGCTGTGTTTAATAGCCCAGCCACCAAATAAGGACATTCAAAGTCCTGCTGTGCTTGGCTGAGATCGCCTGAAGTTTAGTGAAAACAAACAGGGTGATCTGATTGGCTCTGACGTTCCTCCTTCGCCTTCAGCTCCACCCCCCCTCCCACTACCCCCGACCCCCCTTTGGCCTCTGCCTGTTGTTCTACCCCACTGTTCAAGACAACCCTCCCGCTCCCCCCCGCTCCCCCCTCCCCTCCTCCTCAGAGAGCCTTCTGGTTAGGAGGGTGACCCCTGCGTGTGTTCATGCATTGTAGGGAGGGTTTGCGCCAGTGCAGGCTTGCTTTCAAGAAGGGGATTATAGTTTTGGATCGCGTTCAGATTTGCAGTTGTGCTCAGTGTAGCTATGCGTCTCAGTGCAGGTTCCTTCGGAGTCCTGCAGGTTCTCCGGGAGTCCTGCAGGTTCTCCGGGAGTCCTGCAGGTTCTCCGGGAGTCCTGCAGGTTCTCCGGGAGTCCTGCAGGTTCTCCTGGAGTCCTGCTCATACCAGAGTGCTGCTGACTAGTGTCTGCACAGGACAGACCTCCGTGTCTGTGGTCTTTAACAGGTCTGCTGTTGTCTGTTCCTTCAGAGCCCAAGCCAGTGTACGCCCAGCCTGGCCAGCCTGACGTGGACCTGCCGGTCAGCCCCTCTGACGCCCCGGTGCCCAGCGCAGCCCACGACGACAGCATCCTCAGGTACTTCCTGCTCCACCCTCCCCCAGGGCTCCACCCTCCCCCAGGGGCTCCGCCCTCCCCAGGACTCCGCCCTCCCCAGGACTCCGCCCTCCCCAGGGGCTCCGCCCTCCCCAGGGGCTCCGCCTCCCCAGGACTCCGCCTCCCCAGGGCTCAGTTTCAACCTCCTGTGCTTTATTTGCAGTCCTAACTAGATGGGATGTGCTGATTCTGCTAATAACCTTGCTATGTCCATCTGTACCGAACCATTTAATTGGGTTATTAAATATGTATGAATATGATGTATCTGTCAAAGTACATTTTCAAACTGTGTAAAGGAAACTTGTTTAGTATGTAAATCTAAATCTTTTAAAGCTTTATACCAGCTTTGTATAATCAATATTTTAGAAAAAGTCAAATCACAATAGCATTAATGTCCATGCATGTTTTCCAACGAATAAATAAGTAACTGACTATCGCTCATCGCTACCTAACCTGCGTCTTGCTGTCCTCCCCTCTGTGTTCCCAGGCCGAGCATGAAGCTGGTCAAGTTCAAGAAGGGCGAGAGCGTGGGCCTGCGGCTGGCTGGGGGGAACGACGTGGGCATCTTTGTAGCCGGGGTGCTGGAGGACAGCCCAGCCGCCAAGGAGGGACTGGAGGAGGGAGACCAGATACTCAGGGTGAGACGCGCGTGTGGGAGACACTCGCATGGCAGTCAGAGGACCAAATGATCACTTTGTGCTGTGAAGTGGAGCGACTGGAACTTAAACCATGTAGTTGAATTTGAACCCCCAGAGTCAGAGCTTCTCACGCGAGTCAGAGCTTCTCACGCGAGTCAGAGCTTCTCACGCGCGTCAGAGCCGAGCAGATACTTGTTGGCCTTCAGAGGCCTCCCCGTCCAAACGACATTACATCCAGAGTTAATTTCATTGGTGCTTGCAACCGGGTTTCACCCGGGGAGCACGTCGGGAGAAATTCAATCAGCTTTTTCCAATTGAATCCAAGCGAGGAGGGGGGGGGGGGGGTGTGAAGTTGCCTACGCCAGCGAATGTGGACTAACATTGCGAAACAGCAGCCTAAGCAAAATGAGCATCAAGGATCAACAAGACGCAACAGAGAGATGATTGTGCGGCCTGTTGTTTTGCTTCATGATGAGTGGTTAACAGTGTATTTACCACCAGCAGAGCTGTTCCCCCCCCCAGCTTCACCAACACTCAGCCCTCCCCACATTCCTGCCTGTCTGAACTGGTCTCCTAGCACTGCACAAAAGCAACACACAAAACAGCCTATGTGCTTCCTGTCCTTTCTCCATTTGTCTGGCCAATACATCGTCCCCTGTCCTCCTCCCCTGAGCGATGGGTTACTGGCCGAGTCCTCTAACTGCCTACACCTCAGTGGTTTATATTCGCCAGGGTGATTCTGAAGTCAGATAGGGGTTATGTAAACATAGAGACCTGTTAGCAGTGTCTTCTAATTTATTTGTTACAACTGGATTCGATCTACGTGATAACCTTGAAACGTGTGAGACATTTCGCCTTTATGAGGTATTTTTCCAGCCTGCTCGTCATCACTGCTCTCCACGTGAGGGCCACGATGTTCCGGAACGTTCTGATGATTAAAAAGAATGTGGCTCTAAATCTGCTCCTCTCCTTCCTGGTCGTAGGTAAACAATGTGGACTTTGCCAACATCATCAGAGAAGAGGCGGTTCTGTTCCTTCTCGACCTTCCTAAAGGTGAAGAGGTCACCATCCTGGCCCAGAAGAAGAAGGATGGTGAGTTTGAACCAGACCAATCAGCTAGCAGGAAGCTCCTCTTTATCTGTGTTCTTCTCTGTAACTGACCCTGGTCAGACAGACCTGCCAGTGGGAAGCAGGTCCTTGTCCATGCAGTCCTCTGTAACTGACCCTGGTTAGTTAGTCTGCCAGTAACTGACCCTGGTTATTTAGACTGCCAGTAACTGACCCTGGTTAGTTAGACTACCAGTAACTGACCCTAGTTAGTTAGACTACCAGTAACTGACCCTAGTTAGTTAGACTGCCAGTAACTGACCCTAGTTAGTTAGACAGCCAGTAGTAAGCAGGTCCTTGTCTCTGCAGTCCTCTATGACTGATCCTGGTTGTGTTCTCGTCCAGTGTACCGGAGGATCGTGGAGTCAGACGTGGGAGACTCCTTCTACATCAGGACCCATTTTGAGTACGAGAAGGAGTCTCCTTACGGGCTGAGCTTCAACAAGGGCGAGGTGTTCCGCGTGGTGGACACCCTCTACAACGGCAAGCTGGGCTCCTGGCTTGCCATCCGCATCGGCAAGAACCACCAGGAAGTGGAGCGAGGCATCATCCCTAATAAGAACAGGTAACACACACATGTACACCTGTAGCTATGGCTGTTCGTCTCCAGTAGATGTCTACCATAAGAATCCACTGTTAGATGACGTCAGAGGCAAACTGCCTCTTGTCCAAAGTCACACTGTCCCTCTCGAATGTATTTAACCAAATTTGTTATGATAATCATTTCTATGTAAGTGTCCAGCGTTGGCAGTGTTGACTTGAGCTGTGCCAAGTTTACAGCACAGATACATTAAGGTGTGTGCTGAGTCTCCCTCCCTCTCTCTGTCTCCCCCTCTCTCTGTCTCCCCCTCTCTCTGTCTCCCCCTCTCTCTGTCTCCCCCTCTCTCTGTCTCCCCCTCTCTCTGTCTCCCCCTCTCTCTGTCTCCCCCTCTCTCTGTCTCTTCCTCCCCCCCTCTCTCTCTGTCTCCCCCTCTCTCTCTTCCCCCCTCTCTCTGTCTCCCCCTCTCTCTTCCCCCTCTCTCTCTCTCCCCCTCTCTCTCTCTCCACCCCCCCCACCCCACCCCACCCCCACAGAGCGGAGCAGTTGTCCAGCGTGCAGTACACCCTCCCCAAAACTGCGGGGGGTGACCGGGCTGACTTCTGGAGGTTCCGTGGCCTGCGCAGCTCCAAGAGGAACCTGAGAAAGAGCCGGGAGGATCTGTCAGCTCAGCCCGTCCAGACCAAGTTCCCCGCCTACGAGAGGGTGGTGCTGAGAGAGGGTGAGGTCCCTGCCCCCCCGTGCCCCGTGGCCCGCACCTAGCCCCCGTCTGCTGATGCTTCCTTAGGAGCCATGTTGAAGTTTGGGTTGTGGAGGAAGGTTCCGTGATGTCATGCCTGTTTTTCTTCCAGCCGGTTTCCTGAGGCCTGTGGTTATATTTGGGCCGATCGCAGACGTGGCCAGAGAGAAGCTGGCTAGAGAGGAGCCTGATCTGTTTGAGCTGGCCAGTGAGTAGCCCTGCAGCGTTCACAGCAGCTGTGTGTTGAACACACACACACGTGTTTGTGGGTAACATCTCTGGCTCTCTTTCCAGAGAGTGAACCCAGAGACGCAGGCACAGACCAGAGGAGTTCCGGAATCATCCGTCTCCACACCATCAAGCAGATCATTGACAGAGTGAGTCAGCCGCTTCCACACACACACACACACAGACACTCACGCATGCGTGCACACACACACACACACACTTCTGAGTGTGTGCCTAAATAAGAAACAGAACGAGTATCTTCTTTTCCCTCCTCCCTGCGTCCCTCTTCCTTTCCCCTGGTTGGCGGCAGGACAAGCATGCGGTGCTGGACATCACACCTAATGCGGTGGACAGGCTGAACTACGCCCAGTGGTACCCCATCGTGGTGTTCCTCAACCCTGACAACAAGCAGGGGGTCAAGAACATGAGGACCCGTCTCTGCCCCGAGTCCAGGAAGAGCGCCAGGAAGCTGTACGAGCGAGCTCTCAAACTTAGAAAGAATAACCACCACCTGTTCACCAGTGAGTGGGGGAGGGAGGGAGGGAGCGGGGGGAGTGGGGGGCAAGGAGGCAAGGAGGACCGGGGGTGTGAGAGGGAAGGGAGGGATGGAGAGTGAGGCCAGGAGGAGGACAGAGAGGGAGGGAGGGAGAGGAAAGGAGCAGAGACGGCAGGATGAGTGGGAGAAGAAAGGTGGATGTTGTGACCTGTAACCGGACAGGAAGTGATCCTTCTCTACTTCCTGCCCCCTCAGCCACCATCAACATGAACAACATGAACGACGGCTGGTACGGAGCTCTGAAGGAGACCATCCAGCAGCAGCAGAACCAGCTGGTCTGGGTGTCCGAGGGCAAGGTGACACATCCTCCTTCACAGGCCTGTTTGCTACTGGGGACATGTATTGTGAAAGGAGGTTCCTGTCTCAGAGTCTCACTGAGTTCTGTCCTTCCTGTCCAGGCGGACGGAGCACCAGAGGACGACCTGGACATCCACGACGACCGTCTGTCCTACCTGTCGGCCCCGGGCAGCGAGTACTCCATGTACAGCACAGACAGCCGCCACACCTCCGACTACGAGGACACGGACACGGAGGGCGGAGCCTACACCGACCAGGAGCTGGACGAGACCTTGAACGATGAGGTGGGCTTGCCCAGCGAGCCCGCCATCACTCGCTCCTCTGAGCCTGTGAGAGAGGACCCGCCCGTCATCCAGGACGCCCCTGGTTACCCCGGCTACCAGCACCCCGTTCAGCCAGATCCAGCCAACCGCATCGATCCTGCTGGGTTCAAAATGGCCGCCCCTCAGCAGGTAACGTGTAGAGCCAGTAGCTCACAAGCTGGCTGGACGTCACCATTTTCTGCTGAGACTGTTTGTGTGTCGTCGAGATTTTAATGGGAAAAACCGTGTTGTTTTTTTCTCTCCAGTAATCGATAAATTGTTGTTGTATTACATGTTACATTCTTAGCAAACCTTTCCTCATTTCTCCAGGGCTTGTGTGTGTGTGTGTGTGGGAGAGAAGGTTACTATGAGGAGGAAGCGTGCAGTAGATTGTGTCTGCTGTTGGCAGCCTGTGTTATAAATGTCTTTTAACGATACTTCACAGCAAGACGAGGCAGAGGCTGCCCTGGTCATGCCCTCGCCCCCGGAGGCGTTGGCAGCGCCCCCTGCTGTTGAGCACCCTGTACCGCTAGAGGGCATGAGCCCAGAGGAGGCTCCCACCGGAGCGCCAGCTCCTCAGGCCCCGCCCCTTAGCAGCCCTGCCCCCGAGCTAGCCCCGCCCCCACCACCACACGAACCCCTCCTCCCGTCTGGGCCGCCTGGGCCAGAACCAAAGGTACCCGATGCTGTCTCCCCAGCCACGTGGAGTTGGGGTCCAGACCCTAGCCCCGCCCCGCCCAGCCTGCTCTTGTGTAATTGCCTGTCTTCTCGCACACGCTTCCCACCGGCTCTCTGCATGCCCCGCCCCTGCCCTGCCCTGCCCCTCCCTCTGCTGTGAGCCCACTGTCTGCCTCTGGCCCCCCCCAGGGAGAATGTGAACCTGGGCTGGGTCCACACGCACCACAGTGGGCCGGGGAGGGCAGGGCCAACCAGGAGGACTGGTGCATCTGGTGTGTGTCTGTGGCCGGGAGGAAGACCACCAGAGCCAGCCCTTAACTGTCGCCTCTTACCTCCTTCTGCATGGCTCCTAACGGGACTGGGGTTTCCTTTCAGCTTACCAGCTCTAGTCTGCCCTGTAGTAGCACCTGCAGTAGTAGTCATAGCAGTGGATGTACTGTCTGTGTGGGTGCCCAGATGTAGTAGTGGCATTAGGACTCAAACTGAATGTTTGGTTGCATGACAGAAGCTAACCTTGCAGACAGTCATTCTCACTCTCTGTCTAGCAACTCTCCCTATGGAACAATGGAAGCGTGGATTCTAAGCGCCACAGTTCCGTGTTCCGTTGTAGTGGTATCAGGTGGACTCTCACCGCAAGCTGCTTCCATAGGAAGTGATGTTCTTACTAGATGTGCTGTCTACAGGCGACACATCACACGTTTGAAGAGAGGCCTCTCACGAATGTCAAATTCTATCCAAATGTGTCTTTCTAATCACAAACCCATCCAGCCTAGGACATAGTGGACATTTACATGGCTGAGAGGTATCTGGTCAAACATGCATTCAGAACGGGTTGTGAGTAACTCGTCCGATCTGCTTGGTAACATGCACTGTGACTGTGTTGTCATTAGAAGTGTATTAAGATGCTGTGTTATTAACCGATTTGTATGTTTGACTCTGCAAAGTTAGTTTTCTCTTCGACGTAACAATGAAGAAAGTAATTGGCTCTGTGTGTTTCTGTTCACTTCAAACCTGAGGGTTGAATTTCTTTTCTTTTTTTAATCTTTTGAGCTTTGCCAACTTGAATGCAGAAATCTGATAACTGTTGACCTAAATCCACCCCTCCCAGATGTACAAGAAAGATCTGTACAGCATGGAGGAGTCTGTGCGTGTGAACCATGGCCTCAAGCCGTCCCTGAGCTACAGTCACCAGCCGCCGTACCAGGACAAACAGCCATACCGCGAATACGACCACCCGCCTTACGGATACGACGGAGGCGGAGGCGGTGGCGGCTTCGCAGAACCAAAGCCTCTCAACCTGGACTCTCACCTCCATCACTACGACAACCGCGTGCCTCATTACGATGACCAGTGGCCCCCCTACGACCAGCACCCCTCCCCCCTGCCTCCGAGCTACCAACCAGGCCACCAGCAGCAGCTCCCCCTGGGCTACAACCCCCGGTCCCCCTACGAGGACGGCCCCGGGAGGGACTACAGCCCCCCCCAGCCACGCTATGACGAGGCCCCTGCTGTGGGGTACGAAGGCCGGCCACGCCACGGCAAGCCGGGGCCGGCGCGCTACGACGAGCCCCCGCCCGCGGCAGGCTACGACGCTCGCTCGCCGTACGAGCCAGAGGGCCACGGCTTCCCCATCAACTCCCCTCGCTCCCCAGAACCCCCCAAGCAGTATTACAGCGACCCCGCCTCGCGACCCTCCTATAACCCCGGACCCCCTAACAGAGGCTACAAGCCAGGGATGCACGAGCCAGTCGTGAACTCCGACCCCCCCCTGCCCCCTCCCAAACCAGAGGCCCTGTCCTCACCGGGTGAACCAGGCATGCCCGCTGGCTCTAAGCCCCTCCCTCCGCCCCAGAGGGCGGAGCCTGAAGATGACCCTGCCATGAAACCCCAGTCGGTCCTCAATAGGGTGAAGATGTTTGAGAACAAGCGGTCCGTGTCTGTGGACCGGGCCAAGGATGCAGGAGACGCCACCATTCCTAGAGTAGGTCCCTCGCACACCTCTGATGACATCACGAGAAACACTGACCAATGGTAGGAAGGGCGATCTGCCTCAAAGGGGGCGGGGTTAAGAGGTGGATCCTAATCGATCCTTTTCGTCTGTTCCAGCCTGCCGATGCTCCCAAGCCTGTGATAGCGCCTGGGCCGGTCCTCAAAGCCAACTCCCTCAGCAACCTGGAGCAGGAGAAGCCTACATACAGGTACGTGATCACACCAGTGTCCACGCTGTACACAGCTGGGTGAAGGACAATGACTGAGTCCATCCATCCCTGCCTCAGAGGGCCCCCTGGTGGACAGAGACCATTTAGCAGCTATGCAGCAATGGTGTCAGTGCAGGTGGGAGACAGCAGGAGAAGCCTAGAGTGTTTTAAGTGTATCGGTGGTGGTGTTCCTCGCCATGCCTCTCTCTCACTGACCCCTCCCTCTCCTCCAGGTGCCCCGAGCCACAGAAGCCTCAGTCCAGAGCGCCGGACGACACGGTGCGCTCCAACCACTACGACCAGGACGAAGACGAGGAGTACTACAGGAAGCAGCTGTCCTACTTCGACCGCAGGAGTTTTGACAGCAAGGCCATGAGTCAGCCTGGTCCAGGGGTCAACCGCTTCCACGAGCTGGCCAAACCTGCACAGCTGCCCTACCCTTACAACAGGTACCAATGTAGCTAACTCTCAACGCTCTAATGATCTGGATCAGTACCACTAAGGGCCTTAGGCACAGCCTCAAGTCAAACTGGAGGATCCCACTAGGGAGGGTTGGGCTGGGGCCAAGGAAAATACCATGCTGTCTGTCTGATCTCCATTTTTCTAAAGCTAGTGAGTGAGTGTGACTAGCCGTCTCTCTAGCCTATGGTTAGAACAGTACTTGATGCACCTGCATCTGTTTGTGTGCGGCAGGGCGGAGTCTGTGGAGAAGGTGAGTCCTGTGGAGAAGAGGTACGAACCCCTGCCTCAGATCAGCCCCTCCTCCCAATACGGCTCAGCCACGCCCGCCATCCCACCCAACACGCTGCCCAAGCTCAGCGCTAACGAAGGTAAGGACTCCTTCACCTACCTTTAGCTCCGCCCATCTTTAGCTCCACCCATCCTCAGCTCCACCCACCTCCAGCCTTCATGACCTTGCGTTTTTCAGAATGTAACAAAGACCTTTGTGTGGTCTACAGAAACACATCTCTGTGTAGTTCTTCAGCTGTGGTCTGTCTCTTCACTGTCACCATCTCTGTGTGTTTCCAGTCAACTCCCTTCCTGACGCCCTCTGCTCCCCCAACCCCAAACCTGAGGTGGGCCTGCGGCCCCCCCCGAGGGAGGACCCCCCACAGGGGAACTACCTCTCCCAGAAGTCCCCCGTCAATGGCACAGAAGCGCCCCCCAAACCCCTGGGCGCCCCCACCCCCACCAGCTACAACCGCTACATCCCCAGACCCTACACCAGCTCCGCCCGACCCTTCGAGCGCAAGTTCGAGAGCCCCAAGTTCAACCACAACCTGCTGCCCAATGACACCCAGGTGAAGACAGAGCTGGTCAGCAAGCCCAGCCTGGTCAACAACAACAGCAGCAGTAGCAGCAAGCCTCAGCTGTCCCCGCAGCCCCAGGACCACGACAGCGGGCTGGACACCTTCACCCGCACCATGGACAACAGGCCCAAGTACCAGCACAACAATGTCAACGCCATCCCCAAGGCTATACCTGTCAGGTGAGGCTGCTGGAGGAGACAGGGGGCTGGATGTTAGGGGCTGGATGTTGGGGGCTGGGTGTTGGGGGCTAGGGGGTGGATGTTAGGGGCTAGATGATGGGGCTGGATGTTGGGGGCGGGGGGCTGGATGTTAGGGGCTGGATGTTAGGGGCTGGATGTTAGGGGCTGGATGTTAGGGGCTGGATGTTAGAGGCTGGATGTTAGAGGCTGGTTATAGATGTCTTATGTCCTCTGTGCCTTCCAGTAAACCTCTACCCATCCCCCACCTTCCCTGTTTCCTCTCTATCGTTTTGACGGATGTCCTTTAGCCCCAGTGCGCTGGAGGATGATGAAGAGGACGAAGGGCACACGGTGGTGGCCACGGCCCGGGGGATCTTCAACTGTAACGGAGGCGTCCTGAGCTCCATGGAGACCGGCGTCAGCATCATCATTCCCCAGGGGGCCATCCCAGAGAGCGTGGAGCAGGAGATCTACTTCAAGGTGTGCCGGGACAACAGCATCCTGCCTCCCCTTGACAAGGAAAAAGGTTTGTGCTCGCTCTCGCTCCCCCCCCCCCCCCCCCCCCCCCCCCCCCCCTCCCCTCCCCACCCCACCCCCGAGGTTTGCATTGGTAACCCCTACCACACAATCTCCTTACTTGCAGAGCAACCTTTGTACAATCTGATTGATTCAATGCACCTCAGATTGTTCACGAAGTATTTTCAGATTGTGTGTGTGTGTGCGTGCGTGCGTGCGTGCGTGAGACCACACTCACTTTCCGTGTGTGTGGTCTCCCCGCAGGAGAGACTCTGCGCAGCCTCCTGGTGTGTGTGTATTTGTGTGCGTGATTGTTCTCACTGTGTGTGTGTTGTCCCTGCAGGAGAGACCCTGCTCAGCCCGCTGGTGATGTGTGGTCCTCACGGACTGAAGTTCCTTAAGCCAGTGGAGCTCCGCCTGCCTCACTGTGCGTCTATGACCCCTGATGGTTGGTCTTTTGCTCTAAAATCCTCCGACTCCTCGTCGGGTACGCTGTCCTCTCTCTGTCCTTTTTGGGGGTCTTTGGGAAAGGCTGGGTGATTAATGATCTGATGCACTGAGGGTCATGAGAGATTACACTTCATACACGCTTGAACTGTCTCGTCTTCTGTTTTCCATATTTCCATTGCATGCCTTTATTTACTTCTTTATGGGATTGTTTGTCCTTTTCAAACATATTCACTGTTGTTGTTTGGTGGAAGGTTACTGACTCATCCCCTTGACAACCAGAGAATGTTCACTCATTTTAAATATTCTGTACATTGAGAAGCACACTGCATTTGTCAGTGCTGATATTCTCAGGTTTAAAAATAATAGTAATAATACATTTCACGAATCATTTTAAAGTTCTTTTCAAGGTCTGGAGGTCACTTTGTACTCCTCATTCCTGCAGGTGACCCCAAGACTTGGCAGAACAAGTCTCTTCCAGGAGATCCTAACTACTTGGTGGGCGCTAACTGTGTGTCTGTGCTAATCGACCACTTCTGAAGAGGGCAACAGCTGGTCTGTTACTGAATGTGAAAATCAGGGGATTGCCGTTGCCCCGCCTCCTCCTGGTGCCCCGCCTCCTCCTGGTACCCCCCCTCTCCCCCCACCCCCTCCCCTCCACCCCCTCCCCTCACACTTCCTCCGACCAGAGCAGTGGTGGTCTGCACTGCTTGATGAAGATTGAACTTCTCTCTCACATTGTTTACTGTGCCCCCCCCCAAAAAAATGAAAATAAAACATTACAAGAGTGGGAGGAGTCAACATGGAGTGGGAGGAGTCAACATGGAGTGGGAGGAGTCAACATGGAGTGGGAGGAGTCCACAAGGAGTGGGAGGAGTCAACACGGACTGGGAGAAGTCCAGCTGTCCCCAGAGCTGTGCTCTTTTTCCTTTAGTTTGTTGGTGCTTTAAGGCTTGCAAAAAATACAAAGAAAAACAAGTTGTATAAAAAAAATGGAACTGTTGTTGGAATGCATGACCCGTGCCACAGACTGAATAATCTCATTTTGACATTTTTAGCCAATTTAAAACTATAAAAGAAGAATAAATGGTCTGAGCAGTGCAAGAAAGGAAGAATCTTTAAATTTATTTAATATTTGCTTAGAGAATTGTACTTATGCACTCACAAACAGAAAAGTTGGTTTATATGCAAAACCTTTTTGTTTGTGAGGTCAGAGGTCATGCGTTTCTCTCTTGAAGGATCTCTAAAGACTTGAGAGATGCTAAGCCTGTCACAAGGGTAATGAAGCGAGTAGGGATCATGAAGATCATGTATAAAAAAAATAATGAAAATAATATACTATATGAAGATGGATGTATTGGAATTGGATGTCCCTTGTTTGTTTCAGATGGGCTCAATGTGTTTAGAACTGATCTTTTGTAGCTGTTTTAGATAAATGTACTGACTTGATTTACCAACTCCTGCTGTCTAGAGATCTATGCATGTGCTATGACTCAGGTCCAGAACCTTGCTACTACTTAGTTCAACACATACAAAGTCCCATCTTACACTGCAAGCAGTGATGCCTTATCTGCATATAAACTTTTCAGTAAAAACTTAAAAACATCTGATCTTTTAAGTTGTAGAGGTCAATTATGAAAGAAATAAACAGTTGTCTGCATTCTTAACTCATTGTCAATGAACTTGGATTTAGCAAACAAGAATAATTGAGGCTGATGAAAAGGTATGTTTCTGTTACTTCTATGCATATGAAGTCAGAGGAAATGCTAAACACTAGAAAATGTTACAATTAATTGTGGCTGTACATATTGCTAGCATATGGCCTTGGTTCTCTGTAAATGAACTTTTGTACATCTTTGTTATTTTGTATAAAAGAGGAAAAATGTTTCTTAAAAAAGAGAAAGCAATGACATTGGTTATGTTTTTATTCTGATTATACCCCTGAGCCTTGGTACTGATCTAAGCAGTAAGAAATCCAACTTTTCTACCACATATACACACTACTTAAAGGCATTTTTAACAGTCAGAAAAACTTTTTATTCTTATTTACAAAATAGAAAAGTGCTTGGTTTAAAAACATCTGTAACCCAGGGGGATCTGCTTTAAAGAGTCAACCCTCATTCGTTTGTGATACTGGATGCTGTATTGTGTGCCCTGAAATGTATTTTTGTACTAATAGACAATTTATTAAGGCACACCAGTACTGTTTTCTTTTGATATGATAACACTGCTTTAATCCAACACTAGTTTCTTTTCCTGTTTGGCTGGCATTCTCTTTATTTATTTATTTTTAATTTTGTTCAATGTTTTTTTTTTTTTTTTCTTTGCAACACATTTCTAAGTATACCACTGTATTAATAAATAAAATCATTTTTAAAGTAAGACATGGTTTCCTGTGATAGTTTTTGGGCGAAATTGCATGGTAGTTTCTGCAGCGAGGATATAATTTTTTTTTAAAGTTTTTAAATGGGTTCTTGTACGAAGTACGAGGAGTCCTCTAAAGTCTACGTTTTGAGAACTTATGATGAGTGGTGGTTTATTTGGAAACCACAAGGCCCAAACATGAAATATAGTTTACAGGTGTATCAAAGGTTGATATTAAGGAAAACGCATCATGAAATTAACAAAGTCATGTGAAGCCTGGATTCAAATTTGAAAGAAAAACTGTTACAGAATTCGATCATAACCTATATCCTCTTGTATGGAAGTATAATATTGGGAGCCAAATCTTGATTAAAAGGTTTGACATGGACTTGGAAACGGGTGAGGTGCTACAATGTTCCAAATAGGCAGTTTTATTTGTATAAATTAAAATACACTTTTGATATGGAAAATGAATGCATAATTAAGGCTTTGCTTTTCATTGAGCAACCAATCCAAAATTGGTTAGAAAAACCCTGGAAGGTTTTATCTTGTAAAACAAAGTCATGTTAGGGATTCATTTTCCCCATCAAAAGTGTATTGTAATTTAGACAAAGTAGCCTATTTGAAACATTGTAGCACCTCACCTTTTGCCAATAATTTTAAAGCCACCATAAGATGTTCACTAGAAGAAATGCAGTCTCTGAAATGTGTTTCTTCCAGCAATAAGTGGAGTAACCATGGTCAGTAGCTGCTTAGAAGCTAGAGGCGTAAAACGGGCAAAGTTTGCAAAAACGGCGGTAAGAGTGGAGCTCTTTGCATAAATTAGGATATGTTCCCTGTTTTTGCGTCGCATTAAAGCGACGGTTTATTCCACGTTCTCCTTCTGGCTCTTCTTGGTCGCTGTCTCTCCTGTACACGCTCGACAGCTTTAAAGCCAGGTAGGCCATGACTACTTTTACGATATTTATCAAACCCTGTACTTCCTCCATGTCAAACAAGGTAACTTGTTAACTTGTCTTTAAAGATAAAAAGTAGACCACAAAAGTATCTGGTAGTTTACAGTTGGATACAATCTTGACAGTGTGGAACTGGCAGTTGGTTTTCTGAACGTTCTACAGACTGCAATCAACTCCTGCCAACTGAGAATGTTGGGGTTAGTTGGTCATTGTGAGCAGTGTGCAACAGGCTTTAGGCTTCCGTTGGAACGCTGTGAATAACACATGCAGTGTATTACTGGGCTTGTTCCCAGTGCACATGCAAACTGAAGTAAGAACGCGGTGTTCTGGAATCGCCAGAACTTAGCCAATAAACAAATATAAAACACGAGTGATGTCACAATAAATCAATAGAGGATCCCCTCGTTCTTCTTCTTCTTCTTCTCATAACTGGGACACGATCTCTCACCCAAAGAAAACTATTTCTGGAAGATCCAAATGACATGGCTACTCTATTCAATTATCACTCTGTTGCTACTACTAAACATAAAATGTCGATTGGCATGCTAACATAAAATATCCCCAAAATAATAGAGTATTCATTTATATATTTGTGTAAATATGTATTTTTGTGTTTTTAGTTGTCATGAATACAGTACATATATACTGCTTTTTAGTCATGCAACATCCTTGTTTTGCTCCGTTATATTATTAATATTTGACGTATAAAGCCTTTTCAGAGTCAAACTAAACTGATATTTAATCATTTGCTGGTGGTGTATGTAACACTATGGCCAGTGTGTCGTCGAGGTATAGGGATTGATGAAGAAAGGTTAATAATTGTAAAGGTCTATCATTTAGGGTGAATGACCCATGTGGTGCAAAGGTTCAACACAAAGAGCAACGTAAACCAAGGCACCAGACACACCAACTTATATATGCTTCCAGTTTCTACAGTGAGATACCTTTAAATAATACTTGTGCCACCCACACCCAAATAATGTTGATACATCCATGAGAAAACATGAATATTTTGTAACTTTAGCTACAGTATTTGACAAGATTCAAGGGTTTTGTTAAAGAATCAAGTTTTTTAATCTTCTGATAAGTACAACCGCATACGTAAATGTCAGTTTATCAAGATTAACACGCATCACATTTAGCTTCCATAGGATATTATACAACTACTGTTTTGCAATCAAAACAAACAAAACAACACGAATTGTTAAGCATAACCATCATATACTGTATTTACTTTGTTACATAATCAAATCTTTCCCTGAGGTTAGTTGGCCATCCTACTTGTCACCATTACTACAGTTTATCATTCCCTGTTACGAACATAAAACAACTATTTTACATGGATCATTACCCATACCAACAATTAGGATTTCTTCATGTATTTTTCGTCGTACATTTCAATCACATAACTACAACTTGATCTCCCTTGACGCAATTGAGGCGTATATCTCTTCAGTAAGCGGAACGTATGTTTTTTTATCCGAATCGAGAAAGTACAAAGCGTCTTGGATTGTAGATGGGTCGAACCCTTCTTCTACCAACCTCACCTTCTTCATCTTGAATGTTCCAGTCAACTCCAAAGAGATCTGGAAAACAAATGGTCTTTTATTAAATTAAAGGATAAAAAGTTATACAACTGTCACGGCGTCATAACAGTCGCACGTACAGCTGTTCGGAAAGGCGATTGGCAACCGATAAATATGAATGTGTAAATGATATAAATATTGTGATATAAGACAAAGCAGTAATAATTCTAGAACCCCAAAAAATCAAATGGAGAGAGTTTAGCTGCCAATCAAAAGCACTTGTGGCCTTCACGTCACCTGTATTCTGATGAACCGGGGTCTTGCGTAGGCAGGAAGGTAGTTAGCAACTGTCTTGAAAGTGTCATCATTGTTGAATTCTTCCCCGTCCTCCAATATTACAGCTGCCATTCCAATCCTCCCTTCATGGCCTTGAGAGACAACATAATCACAATTTTTAAAAGTACTGGACACTGTCACATACTGTACATATGCGAATATAAAAGAGACACCCTTGAAAATGTTAAATATGTTCATACCCTGTACTTGTACACCATAGACGTTGGCCTGTGCGATGCATTGAACCATTGTAAGAATATCTGCCACCTCTGTTGTGGCAACGTTCTCTCCTTTCCATCTGAAACAGAAAGATTCACAGGGATGACAGGTGTCTCACCTTATCTCATCCTGTTGGTCGATGTCAAACCAAGAGAGACAATCATCCACCTGTCGGATAAAACTACCTGAAGGTGTCGCCGACTCGGTCCTGGAAGTACACAAAGCCGTCACGGTCTATACGAAGCAAGTCCCCGGTGTTGAAGTACAGATCGCCTTTCTGCAGGACGTCTCGAAGCCTCTTCTTCTCTGTTTGCTGCTGGTTTCCAGCGTAGCCGACAAACGGTGATCTCTTGGTCACCTTGCCAACCAGAAGCCCAGCTTCACCTGCAGAACGAATCCGTGAAGTACTTATTCTATTACATACTAACGCGGAGAAAAAAGTTATCCAGAAGTGTCGAGAAAAAAGAAAGAAAAGACATTTACCGAAACATGGATGTGAAATGTAACAACGTTATTGCCGTCAGAACAACAGCTATCCAGTACAATCTGACTAACCTTTGGCTGCCTTAATACACAGACCCTCAGCATTCCTCACTGGTTCTTCCTTCTCAATGTCAAACTTGATCAACGTATAGGGAAACAAATGCTGCAAAAACACCATTTTATTCAAAGGTTCATTTTATTACAAACAGACAATTATAGAAGGGAATTTTCTCGGTGAATGCCATCGTTAAGGAACTACCAACTCACCTTGTGGAGAAAGTTGACTCTTCCGACCACACCTATTTTTGTGGTGTAGTTGATGAAGCCAATGTTTCCTTCAGTTGCAGCGTACAATTCCCTGACCTGAATATCACCGAATCTTTTCAGAAACTCAGACCAGATGTCTAGTCGGACACCATTGCCGATGGCGATCCTTACTTTGTGGTCCTTCTCATTGTCTTTCTGAAAATAGAACAGTAAGTTTGTCAAAACTCAATGTGAGATTCAGAGCCAATACATTCTGACTGTGTCATACAATGTCATAAACGTTGCTTATCGATAAACATTTTCTGGGTCATAAGGTCACTAGAACTATAACATTGCTTGTGTGCTTACATTGAGAACCCTTTGAATAATGTAATGTTTAATCTTAGTTCTTAGACGAGCTAAGATTAAACATTACCTTCGTTCAAATCAGTGGTACAAAGGTGTGATATGTACAGTAGACTTGTTAACATTACCTTGGGTGTATTACAGAGGTAACGCATGGTTTCACCTATGTATTGCATCACTGTTATATCGTGTTTTCTGCAGTCTTCCCAAAACTGAGAGGCAGAGAATTTTCTTCTCAGTACAACAGTTATGCCTGTGTAAGAAACAGAAAACAACTCTCTTATTTAGCTTCATGCCATCTTAGATGAATATACGATCATCATCCTCTGCTATGATGAATGAAATTGTTTATTGTTTACCTTGCTTTGCTGTTTATACATTTATGTTCTATGTTTGCACTTCCCTGCCACAGTAAATTCTGTGCTTGTGTATCTTGCATGGCGAATAAAAACCGATTCTGATTCTGAAACAGTCGTGTATTTTGCAGTTTCAGGTAGACAGTAGGTGTCTCTACCTCTCTCTATGGCACCAGTGAGTCCGATGAGGAACCCAGCACTGTGGTAGAGGGGCAGGTTGATGTAGAGCACATCCTCTGATGTCACTCCTGAGACCGCCTGGATGAAGGACGCTGCCCAGATCCTTTCATGGGTGACCAGAGCAGCTTTCGGTAGCCCTCCAATGATAAAAAAGCAACGTGCGGTGATTTAAAGATCGTCTACGGAGGGAAAACCAATTCAATCTTTTCCAAAAGCACACAGCATGTTTGTGCATACCTGTGGTCCCAGAGGTGTAAATATATAAAGCGGCACTTCTAAAGGTGACATTTGACCTCAAGGTGGGTGACAGTGGTTCATCCGAGGCCTGGGAGATGTGGTTAGAGAGGGTGTGGATGCCATCCACACTACACGTCTCAGAGAGCAGGTACACTGAGATGCCCTGCTCTCTCAACACAGGCAGAACCTCCTCCACTGCATCCTTCAGCTCTGTAAAGACAGATGGGCCTTGAGCTCGTGTAACATCGTCCCATTGAGCAATTCTGCACGTGGTGGCCTATTTCACATTCCTCAGCTCTTTATTTACTCAGCTGCCTACAGTTCACTATACAGATTTGCAATACGTTATTGGCTTCGCTTTGTATGGCATATTCGTTTAGACATATGACTGAGTAGTAATTTCACGTCGTTTGATAACGGCTCAAGACTATTTAAAAGCGGAACTGGAAGTGTTATTTACCTGCCGAAGCAATGATCACTTTGGCTCCACAACACGAGAAACAATGTAAAAGTGACTTTGATCTGATGTTGAAGTTGAGGAGTGCTGCAGAACAGCCTAGTTTGGCTAGACCCAGCCATGTCCACGCAAAACAAGGCTCGTTCCCTAAAAACAGAGCGACTGAGTCCCCCTCTTTCAGACGGGCGTGAGTTTGCAGTGCTCTGGCAACTTTATTGCTCTGTTTCTCTACTTCGGAGTAAGAGTGCGCTTTACCCTCAAAATGAATAAAAGTTTTGTCCGGATGTTTCTTTACTGCATCCAAAAAACAGTCCAAAATACTATAGAACGGTTTCCTTTTGTATTTTGCCAGTCTTATTCCAAGTACAACACATTTCATTATATACGACAAATCTTGACCAAAGTATGGACACCATGTTTTGAAGAAAAAAAGCAAAATAGCTATGCCGGCTAAAAGCGTAAACCAAACGAGCATCTTGGAAAGAAATTAATTGTTGCTACGACAGGTTTTAGACTTATTATGTTGAACTATCTGACTTGATCACCAAGTTCAGCCCCCTAATAAGACTTGGAATAGCGTAGTGGGCGGTGGACATGTAAAGTCCCTCCCTCCTCCCAATAATCTCTTGGTTGCCAGAGCTCTATTCAATCCACATTTACACTATTTCTCTTTTGGACTCGTTCTCTTAGAGAGAATATACAGAACAGACTCAGCATCACATTTGGTCTCTTTTCGTTTCGTTTTATGTTGGCTAACTATACGACAAGATACATTCCTTGCATTTCTTTACACATTCACAATTATAGAGTATGACAACATCACTCAGTCAACCTCCAAGTGTAAACCGTTAAACCACAGCAGTACTGACTCACATCTAGTTTATTTATTTTTTTGACACGGAACATGGCAACCGCTGTGAAGTAGGCGTGTGAATCACGCAACAACTTTCCCTTACTCCAATTGGGTAAGATTTACAATAGCGTTCTTGATCCTTGAGAGAGAAAAACACTCTGAAGTGGACGTTTTAGATAACAGACTGAGGTTTTATGTGAGCGTTTGTGCACAGATTAGATTGTAAAAGAGGCAATCTTTTCCTCAATCACAGCATGTCCCACTTGCTTACAGATACTCATACAACTGACACAATACATACTTTATAAAACAAGTTACAATTTACAGTTTAAAGGAATACAGTTCAATTGCATATTCACATATCATAGAATTGTAGGCAATCTTAAACAGTGAACAAAAACCTATTATCTTTGTCTTAACTTTGTTTCATTGTCTTATCTTTGTTGTGGTATACAGTCATAAATTCAGAGCAAATTCGGTTGTGTAAGAATCACAGTTTCAGTCCTCCCGACTCTACTGTGTGGACAATCTGTGGAGTGAGAGGTTGGTAACTTCTCTGTTTCTCATCCAGGAAGAACAGTGGGACGGTCACTCTCTCTGGGCTGAATCCTTCAGCTACTAACTTCCCCTTCATCTGTTTAAAGGTGCCAGTCACTGACAAAGAACTCTGTGGAACAAAAACCATTTGAAATAATTAATTTGGACAATGTTAATTACCCATAATTCAATTATTCGTAATCTTTTTGATGAGGCAATAGATTATCATCGGATTAGGTAAAGTCTTACTTGAATTCTTAAGAATCGTGGTCTGGCATAGGCAGGTAGGTATGCCTCCACGTGCTTATACAAATTAGTACCATCAAACTGTGTTCCTTCCCTTAATGTAATAGCAGCCATTCCAGCTCTCCCTTCCTGGCCTGTTAAAGGACAAACAGACAGAAGCCTTTGTAATACACCTACAGTACATGCACGTACAAAACCACATATGTTGTAAAATGATTGATTAGAGAATGACAACAGAGGACGAGATAAGTAAACAAATATTGACCTGGAATTTGAACACCGTAAACATTCGCTTCTTCTATAGAATGAGCCATTGTAAGGATATCAGAAACTTCATTAGTTGACACATTCTCTCCTTTCCATCTGTAACGAAACACGAGCAGATTACAGGTTTCATGTTTCCTCTGTGTTTTAAATTCCTGGACATTATCACCTGAAGATAGTTCGATCACCTGAAAGTGTCTCCGATCCGATCTTGAAAATAGAGGAAACCCTCTTTATCCGTGCTCAGCAGGTCTCCGGTGTTGAAGTACAGGTCACCCTTCTGAAACACATTGTGAAGTCTCTTTCTCTCCGTTTGCTGTAGATCGCTAGCATAGCCGATGAACGGAGCCTTCTGTGTTATTCTAGACACCAGGAGTCCTGTCTCACCTGAGATATGTGGGGTGGGGGGGGGGACATTTCAGAAAAAGTTGTCTTCATACCAATCGTGAATGTGAAGGAGTCAAATTAAGAATGCACGTTGTCTGTCATCTAAAAAGCGTACCTTTAGCAGTCTCGATGCAGAAACCTCTTGAGTTTCTTAAAGGTTCTCCCTCCTCTGAGTCATATTTAATCAGAGCGTAAGGAAAAGCTCTCTACGGGAATACAAAATCTAAACCATCAACATCTTTGAAGTCAAAGAAATGAACGAATGCATATTGGAATGTGTATTAGTGTTAAGTGACAGTGTTAAGACGTATACCTTGTGGAAAAAGTTTATTCGTCCAACTGCTCCTATCTTTTCAGCATAGTTTATGAAGCTCATGTTACCCTCTGTCGAGGCATACAGCTCCTTGATACTGATGTTTCCAAATCGGTTCACAAACTCTTGCCAAACATCAGCTCTAATACCGTTGCCTATAGCGATTTTTACTTTGTGACTCTTATCGTTGTGCTTCTGCGAAAGGAAACGGGGATTTGTTGAGGGCGAGCACAGTAAACACGTTTTCTGTGTGATCTTCCTTCAGAGTGATCGTGTCGCTCTGGATCAGGGTTCAGGTGAGCGTATTTTACCTTGGGAGTGTTGCATAGATAGCGCATGGTTTCACCTATGTACTGTATCACAGTAACGTTGAACTTTCTGCAGTCTTCCCAGAAATTAGACGCAGAAAATTTACTTCGTAGTACAATCGTGATACCTTGAAGAAGGAAAAGAGAGTTTTTAAAATCTCAATACAACCTGGGTTTTAGATGTTGGAAAGATTTTTTTTTTTAACATTCTGTTCAATCCAACTTTGGAAACATGCAACACGGTGTGAACAAATTCAGACTCTACCTCTTTCTATGGCTCCAGTAAAACCCATGAAACCAGCGGTGTGATAAAGTGGAAGATTAATGTATAGCACATCGGTGGAACAGACTCCGGCAATAGACTGAAGGAAAGACATGGCCCAAAGCCTTTGATAATTTATCATGGCTGCTTTTGGTAGCCCTGAGGAGACAAAGACAAATCGCGCTTGTGACAATATGAAGAATGGCTACTTAAACACGGTCAACACGCTCAGAGCAATTTAGAGGAAATCTTTGAAAATTGAATTTTAACGTTAACAGTCCTGAAGAAATCTCTACCGTCAGAAGCGTCTAATTTCTATATATGTTGAGGTGTTTACCTGTAGTTCCAGATGTGTAAATGTACACAGCAGGACTGCCCAGGGTGACACTGGATCTAGCTGTCACCGGCAGCGGATCACACGAAGCTTGACGGATCTTGTCTTTAAAACTGTGCATACCTGCTGTGCTACACTCATCAGTAAGGATGTACACAGAAACATTCTGCTCCAGCAGAATTGGAAGAATCTCTTCAACCGCGCCTTTTAACTCTGAAGAGACAGTACGTCATGAAAACTTCCAAAAGAACGCAGATTTGAATTGTAATTCGAAATAGTTATAATACCTTCAGCAGCGATCAGAACTTTGGCACCACTGCATGAAAAGCAATGCAGCAGTGATTTTGTCCTCATGTTATAGTTCAGGAATGCCGAAGCACAACCTATTTTTGCCAATCCTAACCAAATCCAGAGAAAAAACGGTTCATTCCCAAGGAAAAGTGCAACGGTGTCCCCATCTGTCAAAGGACTGTGCTCTAGCAAGGCTCTTGCAACTTTATTACTCTTCTGGTCAGTTTCTGAGTACGAATAAGTTACGTCATTGTAATGAATAAAAGATTTGTGCGGGTGCCTGTTTACGGAATCCAAGAAACGATCTAGAATCGTGTAGTTTGTCTCTCTGTATTTCGCAAGGCAATATCCGATTTTTGACGTTCTCATTACGAATTGGACATCCTTAAGAAAGTAGGGATAGAAGTAACGAAAGATTCCGATACTTAAACACACCACCGAAAGACCGATCCACAAACCCATAGTTTGCCTGTATCCCAAAGACTGTCATGTACGGATAGCTACAATCGACTAGCTTCAAACTGATAAGTTTGTCATTATGAAAGCGTTGCGTCTTTTTTGTAGGCGTGGTTGTTAATGTTGAAGTCACTAGGAATGTCATAACAGGGAAAGTATAACCCGAAGCGGTTGGACTAGACTTTCTGCCGTATGTTCATGATTTAAATGGAGAAAAAGATTCTTAAATAGAACTTGTTATTTAATAAATGACAACACTATCATATTGAAATTTTTATTTATATGCACAGCATATCAAATTAATTTATAAATATAAAATGTGTAAAAAAAACAAACAAACACAAAACCTCGGAAAGCCATGAATCAACAACAAAACTCACAATCGGCATTTGAAAATGTGCTAATTGAGACCTGTTACAGGGTTTCTCCCTGTTTCTCCCTGGACACTCAAACTATCATGTTGACATTCACCTCACACATCACTCTACAACCAACATACTCTCTCATATCGCTGCTTTTGCATTCCGTTTCAAAGGGACTGCAGAAGCGGCAACATGAGAGAAGAATTAGCCAATAGGAAAGTCCAAATGAATTTGACGCGGAGACGATCCTTGAAAACAAGACCTCTCCTAGCGAGCATTCCTCGCTCATTTCCGAAGGGTGTAAGGACTATCGAAGCCGCTGTCCTGCTGGCAGAGTTTGTGCTCTGGGAACAAGCTCTTGGAGCACAGAGGGGCCTGTTTGTCAGTCTTGGAGCCTGGGACAGCTTCTCTGTGCATTCTGCCCATGACACTGAGGGGCATTAGTGTTTTGCTGTGGGATGATGGCATGCTTGCTATCTCCTTATAAACAGTCATGTCAGAGTGGTCAGTGGTGAGACCTCCAAACTCCCGCAGGTCTGATGAGAACATGGACAGAGGGAGGAAGGGTTCTGACCCAGCGATGGGGTAGGATGGCACCGGGACAAACGAGTCTTCGTGTTTGGCGTTGCTGTCCAGACTCCAGTCGCTCTGCCCGTCGTCTCTGACAGGCGTCTCCTGGATGAGGGAGGGTGTCCTCTGGGACACCTGGGGGTTGTCAGCTTGCCCTGTGTCCACACCTCGCAGGTACACCTCTGGGCTCGGCTTCCTCAGAGTCACGTTGGCCTCAGTTAAACCCCTGTGGAGGAACTCCTCCAGGGAGGCCTGTCCACCCAGGGGAGCAGGCTGGAAAGAGGGCTGCCTGGCCTGGGGAGCGGGCTGGAGAGAGGGCTGCCTGGCCTGGGGAGCGGGCTGGAGAGAGGGCTGCCTGGCCTGGGGAGCGGGCTGGAGAGAGGGCTGCTGGGCTGGAGGGATGTGAGCTTTAGATGCAGCGTCTTTCAGCTTTCCTCTCGTGAGAAGGTCCTGGTGGACGGCTTTTCCCGTGGGCTTGGTCCTCCTTGATGTTGCTGCTTCAGTCTTGTTTGTTTGGCTCTCCACTGTCCACTTCTCACACCTGGTTTCCGAACCGGAGGCTTCAGGTGACGAATGTTTGCTACCGGAACTGGAAACTCCACCACGGTCATTTTCGACGGTAGCGTCGGAGTTTGATGACGAACCTGCCGACATGACATCACAGCACATGTAAGAAATGTACTCGGCGTTCTCCTTGCGAGTTCTTCTCCTGCTCATGTTAAAGTACTAACTCACGTTGCATGCTGGGACACCTAGCTGGGTTCTTCTTGGTTGGAGTCTCCAGGGCCTTGGCCATGGCTGCTAGCTTCCTTGCAGCGTTGATAATTTTTTTCTCAGCTCTAGGAGGGGAGAGGGGGGAAGGAAGGGGGAAGAGGAAAGGAAACAAGGAAACGTTAAAGTATGCTAATGCTTTGAGCAGCCGTTAGACAGCAGAGGTTCCCAGCGTGAGCGTTAACCCACCCAGCTCCTGCTCACCACACCCCCTGCCCGCTCACTACACCCCCTGCCCTTTCACCCTGCCCGCTCACCCTGCCTCTAAGCCCTGTGACCCCTGCCCTCTCACCCAGCCCACTCACCCCATACCCTGCCTTCTCATCTCTACTTGCTCACCCTGCCTCTCTGCCCTCTCACACCATACCCTGCCCACTCACCCCATACCCTGCCTTCTCATCCCTACTTGCTCACCCTGCCTCTCTGCCCTCTCACCCCGCGCCCTGCCCTCTCACCCCGCGCCCTGCCCGCTCTCCTCCAGCAGCTCATGCAGACACGTCAGGTAGTACTGCCGCATCTTCCTGGCCGTGTCCCTCCTCTCCCGGAGCACCTCCACACGGATCATCTCAGACGCTCGCTCCTTACTGTCCTGCAGGTAACGCAGCATGTCTCCTGCCAAACACAACACGTCAGGTCTCAGCGCAGCTCAGCAACACCACTCACAGGTGACTCTGCAGGTGAGCCGGGGGCCCCGACACAGGAGACAAACAGGAAACAAGCCGCAGGACTGCTGAGGAAACAAGAACTGAGCCACTGACCTCTGATCTTTCCCACAGCGTTCATGTACTGATCCTTCATCTCTGCAAGGCCAGCTTGAACATTCTGAGGATCTGAGGATCTACCTGATCTCCTGCGAAGAGAAGAGTTAGTTTGTCACGAATCATCCAACATACACACATAATCTCCAATACAACAGAGTGACACAAGGGCCGTGACCTCACGATGGGACAGATGACTGTATCCTAAACGTCCTGACAGGAACGTTACTTACAGAGAGGATTCCTGGGTCTGTTTGTTTTGCTCCAGTTCCTGCAGGTGCTGCTCTTTCACCTGTCTCATCCTGGCTTCGTGCTCATCTACAGTGGGGCAGAGTAGACACGGTCAGGTTCTGTCTCACCCTTCTACCTCTGTACACACCAGGTGAGGGGGGCGTGCGAGGCTCACCTGTGAGGCGCTGCACGGTGGTCTTGTTCTCCCTTACAGTGAGCTGCAGCTGGCGGCAGGCCTTCTCCAGGTGCTTCTGCACCTCGTGGTTCTTCTTCCTCAGCTTGGCCACGGTCTCAGCACACTGTTTCCCACAGCGACCCTCCTGTCGCTTCTGGGCCACCGTGTCTGGAGGAACGAGAAGGCTTGATATAAACCCTACTGTGCTTTCGGAACGGAGGAAAACGGCACGTTTGAATCGGGATGTCGCACGCTTATGATTCCTGGAGGAATTGGCTGAGATATTTAGACAATGTTGGGGGATTTGAACGCTACATACTGTGGATCTGGTTGACTTCTCTCTCGTGGCTCTGCTGGGCGTCTTTCAACACGCCAGCCAGTCTGATCTCACTTCTCTGAGGAGAAAACAACCAATAAACAGGGCAAATCAAACCTGGACTCTTGAGATAGTCCACCTGCAGATCAACACAAACAAGAGCTTATCTAGTCCTACAATCTGGTTTGTAAATCAGTCACAGCTGTTGTGAATGAATGACAAACTAAGCCATGTATGCCGATATCCTTACCCTCTCCCACTCTTTCTTGGCCTGGCCTACAGCTCTGGAAATCATCTCTCTGCAAGCCGACTGGAGAATGCGTCTCACGCTCCCTTCCTGGGGAGAGCAGCCGTCCTGCCCGTCCCTGCTCAGAGGCTGAGTCTGGGCCTCTCTGAGGAGCAGGTCCTGGGCCTCTCTGATGAGCAGGTCCTGGGCCTCAGCCAGCCCCGCCTGGAGCTCCAGGAGAGACTCCTCTCTGACCTGCCTCCTCAGGTCTTCCTGCTGAGCTCTCCACTCCTCCTGCCTGTCTCTCAGAGCCTGCTGTAGCTCCTCCTCGTTCTGCAGCCCCAGCTGCTTCCTGTGGTCCTCCGCGTCCTCCCTGGCCCTCTGCACAGCCCGTTCCACAGCCTGCTGCACGGCCTGCTGCACGGCCTGCTCCAGCGTGACGCGCTGCTCCTGGATCAGAGCGTCACGCTCCAGCTCGTGGCGGCTCTGGAGGGAGGACATCTCCTGCTGCTTGTCCCGGTTCCAGACAGCCTTGGCCCCGGCCAGCTCCGCCTTCAGCAGGGTCGCCTCCTCCCTCTTCACGCGCTCCAGCTGGCTCTGCAGAGACACCAGCTTCTCCTGTAGGTTCTCCACCTGCTGCCTTCCAGGCCCCTGCTCCTTCGACGCCAGGACCTGCCTCTGCTGTTCCTCTGCAACCCTCAGAGCCAAAGACACCTGGCACACCCAGGAGAGAGAAGACCTCCATCACCTAGCGCACTCAAGGGAGGAGTCTTTCAACAGGACATACAGGTGCACAGGAAGATGTGTCATGCTTGACTTGTCGTGGCTACCTGCTCTTGAATGTGTTCCTCTTGTCGTTCGTCCCATTTTGCTCTCTCTCTCTGGAGATTGGCTTTGTACTCCGGGAGAGAGGTTAGGTCTTCAAGCCAGCGGCTGTAGGCCCTGGTTACTGCACCTTCCACCTTGGAATTCAAACCAGCAAATCAGTACCATGACCCGAGACACATTCAAGTCAACATCCCTCCATGCAGAGATGAGTTTCTGCCCTGCCAGCTGTTGATGTTTCTGACCTGCCTGCTCATGTCCTCCAGGTGTTTCTCTCTCAGGTCTCTCTGAGTCTCCTCCACCGCCGTGTGTTTGTCAGCCTCAGCTTCCTGCAGCAGCCTCAGCCTCTCAGCCCTCAGTCTGTCCTCCAGCTCCTGTCTGCTGAAGCTCTCAGGGCTGGCCCCGCCCTCTGTCTGGGAGGCCTCCTCACGGCTGTCTCTGTGGGGCTGGACCCTGGCCTCCTTCCTAGCCTCCTCCCTGGCCTCCTCTCTGGCCTCCTCCAGCCTCTGAGCCCAGGCTCGTTCCCTCTGTGTGGGAGATCAAATACCGGTCAGAGAAACATGCATCACCAGACCAGCGCTCAAATGAACACATGACTTCTTGAAGTCCTTATCTACACTCACATCTAACAGATACTAGCACAGAGGTTTGGGACTAGCCCTCCATTTTTATTACATTTGGCTCCGCCAGCTGCCATAAACATTAAAGCATTCTGTGGGAGTAACAAACCAATACGTCTACACAGCCATGCCCACGTTATAACAACAGACAACAGTGACTGATAAGAGGATCCATAAGGGGGCAGTATAGGTGCTCTCACACTGATCGGAACTATGATGTGAGAAGAAGTCCTACCTCTTCCTGCTCATCCTGCCACGCAGCCTTGGCAGAAGACACCTGGTCCTCTAGCTGGGCCTGAAGCTGGGCCTGAAGCTGGGCCTCTAGCTGGGCCATCGCAGTGTGATGCTGCCTCTCCAGCTCTGCCCTCAGCTCCTCCAGGGCTGTCCCACTCTCCTCTCTCATCCTCAGCTAGGAGAGAACAGTCCATCACCATCGGCTGGGACTCCCAACATCAACATTATGGGATGGATTCAACCCCCGTTAGTTACCTCATTCTCCCTCAACTCTGCTTCACATCTGCTCTGTTTGTCTTCCAGTGTGGTTTTCTCCTTGCAGACGGAGATGTAGCACTCCTGCACGGACGCAATCTCAGCGCTGACCTCAGACAGTTTGCATCTGTGGAGAAACACAACGTTGGCGTGACTGAGGACGGGAGGAGGTGGGGGGTACGGCAGATGGAATCACAACAGGATGGGTTCTCACTGTAGCTGCTGGATCTGCAGTTGGTGGTGAGCAGTGAGCTGTTGGATCTGAGCCGCGTGCTCCTGGGTGAGCTCTGCACGGAGCTTGTTCACCACGTCATCTCTGAACTGCAGGTGTGTCCTCTCGTACCTGGGCGCGGTCACGGAGACAGATGGCAGTCGTCAGTACGCGGAAACTTCCCTCTCTCCTATCCCCTCATCCCTCTCACCTCTGTCCTCCCTCCCTCCCTCCCTCTCTCTCTCTCCCTCTCTCTCTCTCACTCTCGCACTCTCTCACTCACTGCCCTCCCTCCTTCTTCTCGTCTCCCTCTCTCCTCCCTCCTCTGTCTCCTCCCTCTCACCTCTCCGCAGCCTCCTGCTTCTCCTGGTCCAGTTCCTGGATCATCTCCCTCATCTTGGAGCACAGTTCCGTGTTGGCGGCCCTCACCTTCTCCTCCCTCTGTCTCAGCTCCTGGTTCTTCTTCTCAAGCAGCTGACATTTAGGAAACGGACCCAGAAACACGTTAGCAACATATCTATAAGTCGCAGCATTCCTCTCAAACTTAAACGCTCCTCAGCCAGACGCTAACCTGCACGTGTTCTAGTAGACGTTGTCGCTCTTCCTGCAGTCTCAAGACTTCCTTCTGGAGAGACGTCGAGTCCGGAAGCTTCTCTGAAGCGGCTCCTCTGACCTGTGCGACACAGACATCATGATCCAGTTAGATCCAGCCGTGTTGCTAACCCCCACGCAGCTGCTTCTCCCCCACAGCAGGTCCTCACCGTGGTAACCTGTGCCTGGTCTAGCTGCACCTGCTCCAGCTGAACCTGCTCCAGCTGCTCCAGCTGTCTCTGCTCCAGCTGTCTCTGCGAGTGGCGGAGCTCCTCCTGCAGCTGGCTGATCTTCTGTCTCTTCCCCTTCAGACAGGCCAGGGAGCGTTGCAGCTCTGCCTTCAGCTCCATCACTGCCTCGTCTCTGGGCTGCGTGGGGTCTGGCAGGCAGGCCATGGGAGTGCTGGACAGGAAGGCAGCATGCACTTCATATTACTGAGGCTTAAATATTCCAATTGTTATTCTTTGTTATTATTATTCTTGTTCCATGTATGTTCTATGTTTGCTCTTTCCTGCCACAGTAAATTCTGTGCTTGTATATCTTGCATAGCGAATAAAACAGATTCTTTTTGAACATTTATTTCTTCATTATATTATCCTTATCATTATCAACATTATTATTTTGTTTTACTATTATTATTACTATTATCATTGGTATTACTATTATCATTATTATTAGAAGCTTAGGGACCCATAGGTAGTCAAAGCTGTCATTGTGAGGAATAATACTTCTGGTCCGCTCCTGCTTACCTGTGAGCCCGGACGTTCTTTACGTTTTTCTCCTTGATTCCTAAATCCACATAAGACTGGGACATATGGTTCTCCCAGTCCCTGTTCAGGTCCAGCTGTATGACTCCGTGTTTTACCGCTGACTCGTACAGTGTGATCTGCTCCTTCAGGTCATCCAGATCCTCCTAAGTGAAGGAGGAGAGAGGAGTGTCACACTGACTGGACCGGAGTCTCCATCAAGCACAGGACAGGAAGGATGTTTTCCCCACCTGGAGGACTTGGTTCATGTTTTCACACAAGGTCTTGGCTGACTGAGCGTGCTGGAGTTTGATCTGCAACTGGCTCATCTCCTGCACGGAACCTAGAACACGAAAGAGTTAGTGGCCATGAGCAGACTTCATACAGGTCTTCACATTCCAGTACGACAACTTGCGTTACCGAAGCATCCGCAGAAATAATCAGTTTCCTGCGTTTGTGTTGATTTGACAGGAAGTGGACGTGATGGACACTGAGTCACCTGTTTGGAGCAGTTTGGCACACTGCAGCTGGCCCTCCTCCAGACGCTGGGTGAGGGTGTTGATGACGGCCGCTCGCTCCACCTGCTCCTCCTCTCTCCTGCGCTCCAGCTGCTGCACCTGCTCTCGCAGCCTCTGGGTCAGCTCCGTCTGCAAACACACCGCAGACGTCAACGGCCGTCCTCCAGGATGCTCTCTGGGTCGAGCCGTTTACGTCAGGGGAGAAAGGTGTAACCCATCCACCACCACCACCACCCCTCCTCCTCCCACATGACATCATTGGAGCTTTTAACCCCCCCTCCTCTTCCTCAGGAACAGGAGGAAGAGGTGCATTCCAGGTTGTCCCTGAAGTGATTCTGCATTGTGTACAGACTGCACACACCTGCCAAATATAGACCTTTTCGTCTTTGCTCCTTTTAGATTTTTCTTCTTTTTTTTTTGAGTTGAATGTTGAAATAAATACGTATTTTCTTTGACATAGAAATGAGTGCTACTAAGAGCAGAGCATCCTAACTGACTGAGATGTTGTGATGGCTGTAGGCTCTGACCTGCTCTTCCAGAGCCTGGGAACAGGCGTCTAGTTTCTGCTGCAGCAGCAGCACCTTGGCCTCATGCTGCTCCCTCATGGCAGACACGTCTCGCTCATGTTTCTCCCGCGTTCTGGACAGCGTGTCGGAGCGACCCAGCTCCAGCAGCTGCTGCTGCATGCTGTCCACAGCCGCCTCCGACACACGCTGCTTCTTCATGTTCTGCTCGGACGAAACACACCATCGCTGAAGCCCAGCAAGCTGACACTCGTCCCTGACTGATCTCCTATCAAACAGACCCGGGTTCTTACTTCGTGGTCACGTTCAGTCAGCGAATGAACCTTCTGCTCCAGTGACTTCACAGTACTGAGCAGCTGAGCTTCTCGATCCTGAGCTTCCTCGATCAGCCGGCCGGATTCCTTCAGCGTCACCGTCATCCCATCTTTCTCATCTGCAGGGTCAGACGTCTCGTCAATACCGTACGCACAAGAGACCGCATGCTAGGCTCACCTATCTAGAAAGATGCGCCGCTTGCGTGGCGATACCTTTGACGATAGCGAACTGATGCTCCAGGTATCTCATGTTACGTCTTGAGTCCTCCAGATTCCGTTCCAGGTCTTCCATTTGTCTCACTTGAGCCTTGTTCAAAATCTCCATCTGTGCTAGCTTCTGACTGTCAGCCGTGTCTGAAACGCAAAGAGATTTCACAGCATTTTTTTTTACTTCTTCTTTCTCTCATCTGTTGGCTCGTAACAAAGTCATGATCAGAGAACTTACTCTGAGCCGAGTCTAAGAATTCCCTCTGCAGTTGGTCAAACTGGCCGTCCTCTTCGCGGGACTGTGAGTGGAACATTTTGGGCTGGTTTGAGGGCTGGTTTGAGGGCTGACTGGAGGGCTGGCAAGGCTGGTAGCTGACTTTGTAACGATCCACCCTTCTGTGCCCGGACCCAGTATCCTCAACATTCTGTAAAAAAATTAATTCATAAATAACGGTATTACTTAGTGGTGTTATTATATGATTATATTAAAAATATATTACAAAAAATGAAGCAAGTGCATGATTTTGATGGTCAAAGCAAAAATAAAAACATGAATTTCTTTTGGGGAGAATAAATAAAGCGAATTCAAAAACAATGAACCGTACTCACTTGAAACTGTTGCCTTGCACTGCTCTTCCCTCCATGGCTCTGTGTGTCCCTCTGTCCCTCCTCTCCTCTGTATTCCCCTGCAGGGCCACCTACTCTGGGAGGGTACGGTCCATGCTCGTACGCCTCCTCTGTGGAGATCCCAGCACCAGCTCCAGGTTGCTCTACACCCACGCTGCCATACCTGTAGCCCTCATGGTTGGACTGGTAGTCCTGGCCTAGCGGGGGCCAGCTGGGAGGTAAAGGCTGGCTTTGAGGGCCGTTAGCATGGCCGTTGATTTCCAAAACTCTTTCTTCGTAGGAGTACTCATGATCATGATAGGGGCCTTGGTCGAAATTGTCCTCAGAGTTCTCCAAAGACACAAAGAATGAAGATACAAATTAATTCGTAGCCACGCCCATTCGACTAAGCCACGGAGGGATAAATATCTTCCACAGAAACGCCCCCCCTCCCCCCTGTGGTTAACCAACATCTTACCTCTGGATGGGAGGAGGATCTGTGTTGTCTGTTATGATCAGACCAATTCGTTTGTTGAGGCCATTTTCGTTGTTGTCTGTGTTAATATAAAAACATCCAGTGATGTACAATAAAGACCTCGTATGGTTACTGAAGATAAACACAAGAGCAACATCCTAGTTAGGAAGCCTAGCCTCCTATCTGAGGAGTGGCCATGGACGCATGACTCTGATACCTGTTCCTGGAGTCTCGGTTGCTGCAGGCAGAGTAATCCAGCTCTGGAGAGGAGTCCTCCCTGCTGTCCTCCAGCATGTCATCTGGGAGGTCTGTCAGCAGCTTGTGCAACTGAAGAATGAAGAAGAAGAAGAAGAAAAAAAACAAAAAAAAAACAACATGAAAATGACTCACTCAGGTTGCCTGGCAACAGGGTAATACTGAGAAAGTTTTCTGTTTAAATCTGAAAGAGTCTCAGTCTCCTGACTTGAATGCTTAACTATTTGATGACTAAATCACGGCCTCCTTGGTCTAAAAAGACGACCAAAAAAACAACAACATCAACAACAACAACAACAAGAAACCCTCAACAAAACTACAAGGACAGACTTGTCCAGACTTTCAACTGTCGGGACAAGTTTTACTGACAGGAACCCGTGAACTTTCAGTGTAAAGAAGCAAAACCAGCTGCTCTTACCTTCCACAAAGACTGTTGAATGTTTCTCACCACCTTCACAGAGTCATCCACCATTGGACCCATGTCCCACAGAGACATTAACCAACCGAAAAGGCCCAACTACTTCAGCCACTAAAAGACGCATGTAAGCTAGTCCTGCATACAGAGTCCTCTGTAGGACACATCCATAATGTGTAAAGCATGCTCCTGTGTCTTGTGTTTTTGTTCCACAAACCCTCATTGTCTGCATGGACTACATAGGCTGGTTAACTGGAGCAGAAACATTGGTGTGTAACAGTAACAAACATGTTCTACTTGACCGACTAGTTTAAAATATGCAAAAGCCCACAACATAAAATCAAAACGTCCGATTTCAGGGGGTAAATCCAAGTTTCCAGTGAATCTGTGCTTCACCTTGAACCCATTTCACGACTCACTGTGCTGAATTGCAGATTTGCGTTGAATACAAAATTGGTGAGATGTGAAGTAACCAATAAGGAGTAATGTGGGAAAACTATGGGCAGCTCCAGTTATATGGATGACACACCCGACTGTGTTTCACGGAGCCAATCACAACGCGGGTTTTAAGGTAGCCCAGATGACTGAGCAGTGAGTAAGTTTCATGCCTACACGTGATTGGAGCAAGAGATGCACCTTCAGAGCACACAGACTTGGGACGAGTTTCACTGCGCTAACAAAACTTACATGCAGTATCAAAAGGGACGACAACGTCAAACACAAGGCACTCGACATGTCATGAACATAGTGTGTTGACAGTTTGTGTGTATACACACAGACATTGCCTACGGCTATCAGAAAACCAATTAGCACAACACAGACACTAATGTCTTGTCAGAGTAGCGCACGCTGCCTGGCAACAACAACACCACAGACACACCTTGTTCAACTATGAATTCCGTTATCAACACACTTGTCAGTCTAAATAGTGTAGCTAAATCACACTTTGGATAGTTCTTATGGTCTAAATATTAGGTACGTATTGCTACAGGACGAATACAAATAACAAAGAATATTAAATCAATCCTAGCACCTCTTGTTCTCTTGCGTAGTCCTCTGGATCGTACTCATCCTCTTCATGTTGGGTTTGCAGAGCTGCACTATCGAAGTCGATTGACATGATGGAGGGCAAACTGAGATTTACCAGGACCTGCAGAAGCTAAGAAAATACGTTCCCTCTGATGATGGTACCCCATGACGTCAACGCCAAATCATTTTCAGCTAAAATGTTTAATTGATACACAAGCAGTGAGTAGTACCCATTCGCAGAGGTAAACTTACCTGCTATCAAAAAGGGGTCGATCGTCAACTCCTGTGCTTCCTAAATCATCGCAACTGGTTAGGTAGACTACCTGTTAATGGGTGGCTGTCCAGCAAACTCACTTAGCTTGCAAACGTCAAACAGCTAGTTATTAAACCGGCTACGCGTTGGTCAGTATACATCTAAAGTCTTAGGTTGACAGCCACTTCAACAACTTGATTCATAATGTTTGCTAGCTATCGATTGACTAGTTTAGCTAACTCAGCTAGTCTGCTAGCTAGCTAGCTAGCATCATGGTAACCACTGTAAACAAAACGGAACTCTTCTATGAAACCACCTTCAAAGATCCCGTAAGCTTATTTTTGAATTTGAAAAGTGACAATAATCGCAAAACCATATCATTGTTGTATATACTACGATTGGTTCGCTAACTAGAGGTAAATTGCTCGTTATTGTTAATAGTATGTAACTTATTATGCTATTTATGCGGTCCCCGGCTTATTTCCGTATTGTACGTCGTGGACTGAACTTGTGGCTTTGAAATGGCGCGCCGAAACAGCGGCAAAGCGCTCGTCTGTGATTGGCTGCATGGCTACGGAGTTCCAGATCCTGTTAAATAGTTTCTAGGTTTAACGCAGTAAAACCTCTATCGATTATTTAAAAAGTCATGCAAAATGAACTAGACATTTCGTGGTATATTTATTTTATTCAGAAACGAAGAAAAACATCCCCACAAAAATATTAAATTGGTGTTTTAATCGAGTAAAATGTTGAGCGCATTGTTGAAGCACGTTTGTACAGCGTTCATGACTGTTGACTCTTATATTTTATAAGAACGATGACATTATTACATATTTCCATAAAAGTGGACATGATGACGAAACAAACATCTCTGTTCATTATAATAATGGAGGTTTCCATTATCCATATTGTAAAACAAATAAATACAGTACGTGTTGACAATCAGTGAAATAAAAACTTGACAAACTGCAGAGTTGGCTTTTATATAATATACATAAACAATTCATTTTCATGTTGAGAACACAATGAATTGATTAAAATCATATATTTCTTAGGCCAATTTGCTGACAATGGCCTGATTAAGAGTGTTGAGTTGAGTTGACCATTTATCTAACCCAATATACAGTGCTCCTCCTCGTTTCTGATGGTCCAGCTCCAACAGCTGGTTGACTTGGTCAATTCGGCCATTAATCGTGCTGCAAAGTGAAAATCCAAAATGTAAATGGTCTCCCATGTCATCATACCAATGAATAACTACTTTTTGTTCATCAAATAAAAATATATACATTGTTTTGTTTAACGTTTGTTTTTTTCTTTCTTACCTGTCTAGAATGCACTGTACCAGCAAGCTCTCAACATCAGACACGTCAATGTTTAACTCCTTGAGTAGACGAGAAATATTATTTTGCATTCAGTTGGGAGTTTTATGCGTTTTCAAAAACAGGACAGATATATTGGAGTGTGTCTTACCTTTGAGATAAACGGAATGTGTATTCTTGTGTAAGGTTTGATCACCTTAATGAGCACTTGTGTTCTGATATTACGTAACAACTCTATAAGACAAAAGAAATAAAATGGGGCTTATCCACAGTCATATGAAAACATAACTAAACTGACAAAATTTACTCCAAACACTTAAGCAATATAGAGTTATATGAAAATAACAAAGGAATAAAATACCTTCAATGTGTTCTCTTATGAACGGATCATCCATGATGTTGCTGTGATTCGTCTTCAGAATCGTCTCGAACTCTGTGATGTCATTGTTTTGATATGCACTAGAGAGAAAAGTACAGTATATAACATTTGCAAATATTTAACAACAAAGAAAAACAAAAAACAAAACGTAACACAGGACTGTTAACATTGTCTGTTTATCATACTTACCTAACCAAATTTGTCATGGCAAGAATGTCTGGGTCATTTTTATATGGCTTGGCCTATGAATAGGAATTTGTACATGAATAGTCACATAAGTACAATCACCATTATCAACGACTAGCATTCCAGTGCCCTGGTGTACAATAGTATACAATTGACCGTTGACCTGTTTTGAGGTATAAATGATCTTACTTCTTGAGAGTCAAAGGGATTGATTCCAGATTTCATCAGCATATTGGCCAACACCAGATACTTCAGACATGTTGTTCTTCTGGGGCTTCCAGATTCGTCGTAGTTTTTGAAAGCCTCAAAAAAGTCTGTGTGAGCCTTTTCAAATTCCCCTTCTCTTAAATGCATTTTCCCTCCACACTCTGAACACAACAAACAACAGGGTAGAAGTCATTTTAATAACAACGCTAAAATGATTATAAGCTAAACCAGAAGTGTCCAATCCTGGTCCATGAGGGCCAATATCTTTAAAGTTTTAGATGTTTCCCTGCACCAGCACATCAGATTCTAATGAACGGGTTGTTATCAGGCTTCCACAGAGCTTGATAACAACCCATTCATTAGAATCAGGTGTGCTGGAGCAGGGAAATATCTCAAACTTTCAGGACAGCGGCCCTCGAGGACCAGGATTGGAGACCCATGCAGTAAATCATACAGATTCAACACACTGCACGCTGACAATGTTACGATCTCTGAGTTACTTTTCTGTATGAAACGCTGAACTATGGAGGAGTTAAGGGGAAGTCGTGGCCTAATGGTTAGGGAGTTGGGCTTGTAACCCTCAAGTTGCTGGTTCGATTCTCGGACCAGCAGGAATTGAAGGTGGGGATTGTGAATAAACAGCACTCTCTCTGCCTTCGATTACCATGACTGAGGTGCCCTTGAGCAAGGCACCGAACCCCCAATTGCTCCCCGGGCGCTGGAGCAATAGCTGCCCACTGCTCCGGGTGTATGTTCACTGTGCGTGCGGTTGCCCACTACTCACTACTGTGTGTGCACTTGGATGGGTTAAATGCAGAGGTAAAATTTTGAGTATGGGGTAACCATACTTGACAATACTTCACTAAATAAACAGGCTCTTTTTGGAGGAATCCTACCTCTGATCACTCCCATGATGACAGGGTGGGGGATGGCAGACTTGATGTGCAGGGACTGTTCATACAGAGCCTTCTGCTTCTTATTGTTCTTCTGAGCCGTGTACATCTGAATCTCCAGAGCGTAGATCTCCAGTAGCTGAGTGCCTTTCTTAAGATCATCCTCCCCATCATCTGTCTGTAAGAAACCAGTGCATAGTGGAAGCGTTAGTGCATGGTGAAAGCCGTCAAACGTGAATCGCGAATCCAAAAAACGATTCAGGAATCGCGAATGATGATTCGTTCGCATGCAATCATCCTTTGTTACTACAGTTATATTAACACCATCTGTACAGCTGGTGTCCACTTATCTTATCTGTATTTTACAATAGATTTGTATTATATTTTGATCTACCTTCTTTATGTTTCATATATGATCTATGTTTGCACTTCCCTACCACAGTAAATTCTGTGCTTGTATATCTTGCATGGCGAATAAAAAATGATTCTGATTCTGATTCGTTTGACTTTGTTGCAGTGCGTGTTTACCTGACATGACTGGTGAAGCTGCCTCAGTATCCTCAGAAGCTTCCCGTACTCTTCTCTCTCCAGGTACAGCTTCCCTAGCTGGACAAACACACAAACATTCACCAAACTAAAAGGTTTGTCAATAACTTTATAACGAATCCCTTCTATGGTTTTCGTGAATCAAAAAGGACGTGCCAAAAGATCATGGTAAGATTAAGAAAATCATTTGGATTCGTTTAGTAGGAACTGGTTCTATTGTTGGGGCGTGTTTGCCTCCTCTTTAATCATGGAAAAGGTCTGTCCTGCCATCAACTGTGTTATCATCTGCTTACAATGAACAACCTGCGATAATATGAAGATGTCTGCTGTTTTCTAGAAAAAGTTACAGAGGGAATGCAAATGATATCAGGACAGGGTTTTTTTTCACCTGATATCATTTGTATCCCCTCCCCTAACATGCAACAGGTCTGTCCTGCCATTATGCCAGTTACTTTCTGTGTTCTTTCACTCAAGATGTAAACGAGCAGCAACAAATCTTTGAAAATATATGCAATCTTCTGAAATAATAAGCATGTAAAATATACATATATATCAGTTGTGCGATTTAAGTCAAAAAACGCAACCGTCTGTAACTGACAAAGCACAGGCCACAGTTTCCCCAGAGATGGTGCCCTTTCTAGATGTCATGGTTAAAACATCACTGTACCTTTGTGTTAGTCTTAAACCAAAGCCTGTCATTTTTAGCATCTTTTAACGCATCCAAAGTTGTTTCATAAAACTCCTGCAGCAAGTCCATCTGGAAGTTAAAATAAAGATCAGTAAAATAGGCATACTGCAGACCGACGGTTTGGTTCATGACAAAAATAACCGTACATACGTTAAAATATGGCATAAATACCTGTTTTGATGTTGAGATATAATCAAGGATGGAATTAATGGACTTTTCTGAGTAGTTCCTTGTAACTGCACTCCGAATGTAGGTTAAAAGCTGTTTATACCTATTCATCATTTCAGGAAAGTTTGTCTGCAGATGAAAGTAAAACCAATTTCAATTGTATTCTTTGGCAAACCATGGGCAGTTTTTGTGACAGCAGGATAGAGAAATGGAAACAGTGATTACCAGTTTAAAGTTGATCTTGATCATTTGTTTCAAGGCTTTGAATCCCCACTCTCCTTTTTCACCTTCCAGTTCCAGCACCTAAATATCATACACATGAACTTAGTACCAGTTTGCACATCTACAACTACAGAAACGACCATTCTGCGTACCTTTTGAAAGCTACTGAGAGCCGCCTTGGGGTCGTCTTCCTTCAGTGCCTTCGAGTTATAATATTGATTCTCCAAATCAACATTGGGTTCTGAGTTGCTGTCCTCCGAATATTCCTGAGTGAGGCGGTATGATAAGACACACTGTCATAACGTGATGTCACTTTGCTGCTATCCTTTGCTATATGCTAAGATCCTGCAGACAGGACATTGTCAAATAGGTTCAATAGAAATGTAACAAAACACTAGTTACACAATGTTGTTAGCTTAACTACAGAGCAAACTAGGTGGTTTGCTAGCTTGCTATCTAGCTTGCTAGGGCTAGTAGTAATTGTGTTGTTTGTGAGAATGTGCATTGTAAATCTGTAGCTAGCCATATTTATCGAGACAATAACTGCCATTGTTTACTTACGCTTACCAGATCATAATCTTCCTCATCGTCGCACATGAAGTCATCTTCCATATCCGACATGTTTTACCAATGTAGCTAACGAGTTCACGGGCCAGATCTTGCAGTCACCGCTCGGTTCTGAACCAGCCGGTGGTTCCTGACGTAGCAGCGTCCACGTCATCCCCCCCACAGGGCTTTGCAGAGAGCACACGGATTACTTTGAACTAGCCCGGATTTCTGAGTTTTACGCGTTATGATCCTCTTAGATATTGTATAAAACAAATTACAGTGTCACTTATACAACTGCGGCAATCTCTGGGATTGCTTTTTTTCTAAACCGCTCTTTGAAGTTTGCAGAAGTGATTTTGAATGAGTAGCTTTTGTATTTCCGGGATACTCTTGTGACAGTCAGCTGATACTTGATGTTCATTCAGTCGCACACATTGCAGCTAAATAAGATGAGAGCTTTGAGTTAAGTACATCTATTGAATAGAGCAGTATTTTATTGACGGACAAAGTGAATCGATAAGAAATGGCAACACATCCACCGAAGTTACAAGTTGTGATGACTTCAAATGAAAGGTGAGTTAAATTTGGAGCACAAAACGAATCACAACTAGCATTGATAACAAACAGATTACCTCCAAGTACAGACTGTATTGACTGAACTGTACTGATCCAGTCCCTTGGGCTACCCTCTACTGATGTATTTCCCCCCTGTCCTATTTACAGGTTGCAAAACCTAAAAAAGATCTTTCAGAAAATGCATGGAGAGGCACCTCAATTCTATGCCTGTGCTCCTGGGAGAGTTAATTTAATAGGTGAGAGACGCAACTGATAACAATACATTTCGCAGTACAAATTAAGTTGTAAGTAAGAATTCATAATATGATTTGATTATCAGGAGAGCATATTGATTACTGCGGATATGCGGTTCTCCCCATGGCGATTGAGCAGAATATTCTCGCAGCGGTCTCGGTCAACGATTCCCAAACAATTCAGTTGGCTAATGCAAATCCTAAATACAAGTAAGATATATCTTCAATCTAAATGCAGATTTGGTTTATTTTGTTATTAGTCGATACAGCTCGTTGTTCAACCGTTATTTTACCATTGTGGATGTTTTGCAGGGATTTCGCCGTCTCTAGCAAGGACATCAAGATCGACCAAGACAATCCACAGTGGCATTATTACTTTCTCTGCGGTGTTAAGGGAGTTCAGGTAAAAAGCTGTACGCAATAGGCATGAATATCATTCCAATTTTACCAGAAGCATGATCACAGAATTTACTTAATGTAATAGTAAATCTAAGGCGTTGCGCAATCATTACTAGGAGCATTTAGGTCTGTCTGTTTTGGCTGGGATGCGGTGTGTCGTGGATGGAATTATCCCTCCTAGTTCGGGACTGTCCAGTTCCAGTGCTCTAGTGTGCTGTGCAGGTCTCTTAACAACGGAGGCGAATCACGAGTCCCTCTCTAAGGTAAAGTGTATGTGAATAGGGAAAGGGTAAGATGGATGCGTAGCGTTACGAGCTGACTGAATGCAAGGAAAACATTTTGTGTCCACCAGGTGGCGCTTGCTGAGGTTTGTGCTAAATGTGAGCGCTACATTGGCACGCAAGGAGGCGGTATGGATCAGTCCATCTCGTTCCTGGCGGAAGGAGGAACTGTAAACATTCATTATCATTCCCATATATCACGACGAGCACATCAATTAAACTCATTTTTTTGCATAGTTTCTGCACAGAGATTTATTGCAAGGGTGGAGAGTAAAGACGTTAACGTGAAATAGAAATCTTGCTGTCAGTTTCGCGGTTTTGTAATAGACTTATCTGTTGTGTCCCAGGCTAAGCTAATAGAGTTCCATCCTCTGAGGGCCACCGACGTCAGGCTCCCTGAACGAGCCGTGTTTGTCATCTCTAACTCCTGCGTAGAGATGAACAAAGCCGCAACATCTCACTTCAACATTCGTGTTGTAGAGTGCCGGATAGCCACCAAGGTAATGTGGTGTTGTTCTCATAATCAAACAAAAACCAATCACAATACCAAGTTCAGTTGGTGCTCTGAAATTATGTACACAGAAAGCACAAAATAGAAAATGTTGGCAAGTACCAGACAACATTTAACAGAGGCATACATGAGTAAGAAGCATGAGTAAGTTCTGGTAATCAAGTATAAAAGGAGTTTAGAGTGCAGTGTTAACTGAGGAGGCTGGTGTGAACTCAGATGTTGGCCAAGGCCCGGGGCCTGGAGGGAAGCAGCCTTCTGAAGCTGGCTGAGGTCCAGGCCCAGCTAGAAGCCTCCCTGGAGGAGATGCTGGGTCTGGTGGAGGAGGTGCTCCACCCGGAGCCCTACAGCAAGGAGGAGATCTGCAAGACCCTGGGCATTAGCTCCCAGGAACTGTGTGAGGAGCTGCTTAGTGCCAATACACAGCATGGTGAGAGACTGTCAATAGAAAAATGCTGGCCTGTCTGTAAAGAGCATAACCAGTTCATCAATTATTGATTAAATGGATTTGGGCGGTCCTGTAAGTAGCATGTCCACCTGTATCTAATAATCTGGCTACTGTGTGACTATAAAATGGGTTTGATATGCATAGAGCTCTCCTCACTCTCCTCGCTCTCGCTCCTCACTCCCCTCTCTCTCCTTGGTCTCTCCTCACTCTCCTCACTCTCCTCGCTCTCTCTCCTCACTCCCCTCTCTCCTCGCTCTCTCTCCTCACTCCCCTCTCTCTCCTTGGTCTCTCCTCACTCCTCTCGCTCTTTCTCCTCTCTCTCTTTACTCCTCTCACTCTCCTCGCTCTCTCTCCTCACTCCCCTTGCTCTCTCTCCTCTCTCTCCTCACTCCTCTCACTCCCCTCGCTCTCTCCTCACTCCCCTCGTGCTCTCCTCACTCCTCTCACTCCTCTCTCCCTTCGCTCCCCTCGCTCTCCCTTGTGTTTGCCAGTGACCCACTTCAAACTGTTCCAGCGTGCCAAGCATGTTTATGGTGAGGCTGCTCGAGTGCTCCAGTTTAAGAGGGTGTGTGACTCTGCACCAGCTGAGGCCGTTCAGCTCCTGGGAGACCTGATGAACCAGAGCCATGCAAGCTGCAGGGATCTCTATGAGTGCAGCTGCTCTGAACTCGACCAACTTGTGGACATATGTCTGTAAGTACAACAGATCCAACTCCCTTTTTTTCCACTTGTAGTTATACAGACAGCACAATGGAACGAAAGGTAGCAAATGGATGCAGCCGAGTTATTTCGTATAAAAAAATGTCAACATGTTGTATTCATTCATGTTGAGGATAGAGCTGTTCTTGTTCCACTTGTAGTTATACAGACAGCACAATGGAATGAAAGGTAGCAAATGGATGCAGCCGAGTCATTTCGTATAAAAAAAATTGATGTGTCAACATGTTGAATTCATTCATGTTGAGAATAGAGATGTTCTTGTTTTTGGCTGCAGGCAGTCAGGGGCTGTGGGCTCTCGGCTCACAGGGGCCGGCTGGGGAGGGTGTGCCGTCTCCATGGTACCCAGTGAGCAGGTGGAGTCGTTCCTGCAGAGGGTTCGGGAGCGGTACTACATGCCAGACTCCCGGCGAGCTGCTCTGGAGAAGCAGAGTCTGTTTGTGTCCAAGCCTGGAGGAGGAGCGGCCATTTTGGTTGAAGAGTGAAAGATGGAGGAAAAGGGGACCGGTTGACCTGGTTTTAATCTTTTGACCGGATGAAGTGCTAATGTCTTGATGAAGTGCTAATGTCTTGATGAAGTGCTAATGTCTTGATGAAGTGCTAATATCTTGATGAAGTGCTAATGTCTTGATGAAGTGCTAATGTCTTGATGAAGTGAATGACCACACTTTTAAAAAGATTTTTCTTGATTAATGGCGGCTATAACTGTTGCACAATATAAGGAAATTTGGTTTTTGTACTCGTTTGTAATATGGTCAATTATTACGTTTTGAGGTGCCTTCTTGATAACCAAAAGGAATTATAAACGTGTCATTTCTCAGACTTATAATTATAAAGGGCATTTTGTACTTTATCTTAAACACTGCATCCATTGCTACTTTCTATTATTGACATTTTAAAGGGATTCTTTCATGATTTACACTGTATACATTCCAATTGTAAAGAACACCATTTATAATTGTTACAGTGATGTACGTTTTCTATCTGGGGTGTCATTTCAATAAATGGTTTATTGAAGTTTATTTTGCGCTGTGTATAAATCAATCCCCATCACAAAAGCAAAGAAATCAGACATTGAAATACCTTTGCTTGTTGAGAATACGTAACATCAACACATGCATGAATAACAACCCGTTTGGGGCTTTTAGAAAATATAAATTGCACGTAATAAACATTTCAATGGGAGCACTTAAGGTGTTAAGCACAAGCAGGCAATAAAACAGTAATTCCTTTGTACGATCCAGATGCCAAGGAGGAGTGCGTTCAGCACATTTGGATATTAGGTTAAAAAGTGCTGACTGTAAGAAACATCAACATTACCCTCAACTTCACCCTTCTGCCATGTTTGGATTTTCACTGAGTAGGTACAGAGCCTGCAGAGCACCTTTAAGGAGCAGCTTGTTTCTTTCCATTTCCATTTGGACAAAGACACTGTTTAAAAAAAAACAACCCTCCTGAATAGGCAGAGCTGTGAAAAGGCCCAGCTAGTCTCTACTCACTGTTCTTCTTTTGCTTGTAGACAGAAGGTCTTTCGATTTTTTGTATTTTCGTATTTTCTGAACCTGATCCTGGTTGAGGTATCCATATCAAATGAATGCACTGTGCTTGAGGATAATTCAATACAAAAAGTTGGCCTGAGACAACTACATTTCATTCACTGTCAATAGCATCATTTTGACAAACATATGGGTATTCAATACATATTGCACCAGTTATTCATTTTTTGTATATACAGACTGAAAATTATTATATTTTACACCGATGTACAGTTTCATACCATTAAGTCCACGTAGGTCTCCAGCTTACAGTCACTAACCCCAAGCCAGAGGGACTCCACTGGTTGCTCCTGAACACATCTATAACATGCGGTCCACATTTCTCATTTCGTGTTTTTTAGTGTGTGTTAAATCTTAAGACTCACATCATGCAACCCCTGCAGAGATTCTTTAAGGGAATCCGTATCCTGATGTGGCTAATGTGGGCGTTGCACACCCTCGATGTCCTGTTTGTCCAAAGCGTGGTCCTCGCTCACACACCTAACCTCTGAACCCCTGGTCTCTCCATCGGAGACACCTGTGAAGTCATTCTTCCTCAACTCAGTGCTGAGGCGTGAGGAGCTGTCTTGACCTCCCCTGGTGGAGGGAGAGGAGGGGTTAGAGGTCACCCTCATGTTCTTCCCTGAGGTAATCAGCTCCCCGTATCCTTGTTGATGAGCGAAGGCGTAGGCTGAGCGCCGAGAGCTGGTCCGACGTACGCGTCGCAGGTTCTGCTGCCGGGGAACCTGTTTCCTGCTGGCCTGCTGTAGGCGTCGTACCTGGGATGGAAGAACGTCAGGTGGAACTCAGGTGTGTGGTCGTCGTTCACTTAGCTGACATAACCACAAGCATGAGCAGGGGGTGTAAGTAACCAGGAGCATTTTAGATATACAGTGACAGAGATCTGCAGCTCGACCACTCAGCTACACCCACCCCCTAGCACTTAAGAGCGATGTGAAGTCTAGCATGTGTTTTCACACAATCGGATCGTTTTCAACAGCAACGTACAGCATATTCAAAAGCCGAAATTGAGTTCTTTTCTCTCGCTACAATTGTGAACCAAGTAAAAGTATTATGGTTGGCTTGAAGTTCTCTTTACCTTTTCAGTTTGTGTCGGCTGAAGGTCGGCCCTTAAGAAGCGAACAGCTAAACCTGGCATGACGCACACCACGCAAGTGAGGAGAATGACAAGCCACACGTTCTTCTGACTCAGACAGTTTCTCGCAGCCCCTGTTGACACATAAGAATGACACTAACTAGGTCACCGGTTTCTTCATATAAACTTCAGACTCTTCAAAAGACTTCATTCTAAGCCTTTTACACTCACCGATAAAAGAGAACTGGCTGGGAAAAATGCCAAAAATGCCATCGCTGTGCAAAGCAAATAATATGGCAAAGTAGATGGCCAGACTACCCCACACAAAGAAGTGGTTCACAGCAGTCCAATAGTTTGTGATCAGTCCAATCTGTGATGGAAAGAAAACCATTACATACTCGTGATATACGTATACTGTATCTGTGTATGATTGTAACAAAAATTATCTTAATTAATTAACAAAGATTACTGACACATTCCCTGTAGGTTGAAACACTGTCACACCCCTCCTTCAAGTTACGTTACCGTAACAACTTAATCTTACCTGGGCGCTAACCACAATGACTAAGGACGTCGCTATGGTGACGGCAAATGCCTGCTGGTCAGCGGTATCGGAACCTTGGTCCCCCACGGAGATGTAGAAAGCTCCGTAAGGGATGAAGAAGAGCACAAAGGATGTGCACATGCCTTGCAGCGTGCAGAGGAAAAACTCCCTCTTGTTAAACAGCAGGTTGAGCTGTCCAGGTCTGTATAAACTTGGGTACCTGCGACTGTTCTGCTCATTGACGTCCTTGGAAAAACAAACATGAAGTCTATTGTGAGTCTGTTGGTACAACCTGATCATACTCTGTGAATATCTGCTATCAACTAATATGACTAGGGTGGATACTAGGTTGGATGGAGAGGGGGGTTAGTTATTTTAGAAAGATCTAGAGAGGATGATGAGGTGTAGGCTCCTGGAGAAAGTGTACTTTAAAAAGGCATTGTATTAAAAAAAAGATGACATGGCATGTTCGATATTCACCTGTGTGACGAGACAGTATCTTGAAAAGAAAAACAAATAGCAAAGTAAAAGATGGCTCAGGAAATTGCCATAGGAACTGCTGAAAGATAAATGGACTTTAGTCCGAAGTAGGGGAAAAAAAGAAAAGTGTTTTGACAAAAGCCCAATATCAGTTCTAATTATTATCATTTACATCATTATCCTAAAATATGAATTGAGTGAACCTGTAAAATATATACGAATAATTACGGTATCAAAAGTATTATAGTAAAAGTATTACCTGGTCAAAAATGCCCACAGCAAGGACAGGCAGGGATGTGTAGACTATATTGAAGAGCGTAATAAACCACTGGTCATAAATAGTCTGAGAAAAAAGGGATAAAGGGATTCATTTAATAAGATTTCAGTGTTACATTTGTTTGACACAAATTCTTAGCTAAAAACAAAAATGTCTCACCTGTGCTGAAAAACCACAGAAGAACCCAAACCAGAAATGCACCAACGTGAAGGCAAAGTTCTTGTAAAAGAAATAACACAGGAAGTTGCACATACGAAAGTAGGACCAGCGCCCGTGAACCAGCAGGAGGCGCTGCAGGAAGCGGAACTGGGCAAAAGAGTAGTCAGAGGCTAACACGGCCTGCATGCCCTCCTGTCCACTTATACCGACTCCAATGTGGGCAGCTGTGGGGCACATCACTACACGGTCAGACAGCGGACTGCACAGGTATTCTGTATCTCCATGCTTTAGTACGTCAATAATCTGGCCGAACACTTTAAAAAAAAGGAACCGAAAGTGTCACGCTAGGGCTCACTCTTGATCATGCTGACATCGTTGGCTCCGTCTCCGATGGCCAGCGTGACGGCTCTCCGGGACGTCTTCACCAGTTCCACCACCTGAGCCTTCTGCATGGGGGTGACCCGGCAGCAGATGACTGTCTTGCACATGCAGGCCGTGTCCAGCAGCAGCTGCTCCAGCTGAGGCTGGAGGGCATGGGCCTGCAGGTGGTCACATTAGACCCGTTAATGATCCTCATCAACACCCTGAAGCTTCACGACCGAGCCCCTCCTACCCCGCTCACAGCTCACTGCGGAGTGACGTGAAGCTGCCGCAGCAGCCTGGGTAGCCGCCTCGTTCGTGGAACAGTGACACCCCAGGGAGAGGCCCTCCTGGAGGGAACTGGGCTGTAATTCGAGGCTGTTACCGTGTTGGGGACTCCCAGCACGCTAAGACTAAGCTTCATTACCAGCCTAGCACAGTGAGCAGCCCGTACAGGAAAACATGACACTGTGCATGTTGTACACGCAGGCCAAGAAGTCACACACAAGCCTGTGCAGCGTTTTTTTTGAAACACAACTTAAACCATCGAGAACATGTAAGCAGAAACCCTAGTAAAGGAACACGAAATGACTGCGAGGATGAGAAATGAACGTTTGTTGTCGTGACTCATTTGATCGAAAACACTTTTGGATATTGTGAGGAGGTCTTTACCAGACTGTGTCCGTTGAAAATTAAGGCATACTCTGCAATAATGGTTTCCTCCAGCACTGAGTCATCCGGACACATGTCCGTCTTCTCAACATCGATTCCGTTGCCGACTCTGCTCAGTCCCATGATGTGTTCCTTGGCACTTCTGAGGAGAGAGGAAAACAATACAGTTATCTCCCACTGATACTACACTGACTGGGCATCTCTCATAGATTACCACTGGGAAACGTTGTCATAGAGCTGGCATTACTGTAAACCTTACTAATCTAACCTCTCCTCTAGAGGGTGAAGATGTTTGGGGAGTGATTGTATCTTGCGCCGGTATTGAACAGATGTTTCCTGTTGAGTTTACCTGAGTTGCTGCTGAACCTCTACCAACGTGTGACCTGAGATGATGAAGACCTCGTTCATGTCATCTCGCAGCATGTTGCAGGAGTAGCCGATGTTCATTGCCGTCTCTGCAAGCACACGCGCCTTTTTAGAGAAACTCTTTTTAAGAATCGACGAGGACGAGGTGTGAGAATCGCATAAGTGTGTTTTTACCCAATTTATCTCCGGTGAGTACCCAGATCTTAATGCTTGCCAAGCTTAAACAAGCGATGGTTTCCGGAACTCCATCCTGAAGTTTATCCTCTATCGCTGTAGCACCTAGGAGCTTGACACAGGATATGGAATCTGAATCGATAAATATTACGAAATCTCTTTAGAGATACAATAACGCTGACTGTTTTATCAGATCTTACCATTAGACCTTGTTCGATCTCCTCGTAGAGCACCGTCAGAAGAGCTTCCTGATCGTCAATCACAGTCCTGGCACTGTGGAGTTTTTGAATCCACTCTTCAAAATAATCTTCATCCAGATCTTTGTAGGCCAGAGCCAAGGTTCTGAGCCCTTCACCAGCAAACTCCTACAACAAATATATTCCCATGATTACATACTCTGAATATTTGTTGCATGTTAAACATGTAGAAAGTTGTTGAGTAGCAATTGGAAAACAAAAAAATTATACTCTTCCATACGTTTAGATGCTCTGAGGTAGTGTACATTAAATCTTCATTTGAAGGGTCCAGTCTGTCAAATATGATGGTGTCAGCTCCTTTAGTGTACAGCCTGATCTGTCCTTGTGTGTTTCTTACTAGATAGCAAAGGGATGCAAACATAACTTCACGACATTGAAATGATTTCAAAGCTAAGACATTTGAAGTCCACGCCGTCTGATCACACATCAAGGGGTTGCAGATTCAAATCTTGCTCTCAAATGTAAAGCATAAAGGAATGTTTTTGGTCTCATTCTAACAGTATACTTTCTACAACAAACTGATTTTTTTAAGTAAAAAAGACTTTTGGTATTCCAAATGTTTAAGAAAATACTTCAACCCATCTACATGCATTACGCTTAAGTTTAAATAGAAGCAAACGAGAGCCTTGCTTTGGAAAAACAAAGACCTAACCAATGACACTCATTCTCTTGCGCACGTTGTTGAAGTCCAATATGGCCAGGAGCTGATAAGTGACAGCTCTTCCCATTTCGTACAGAGTGATGGTCTCTGGCGTTCTGGATCGGAAGACGAACCCAAAGTTGCGTGCTGCGGTGACCAGCGCCCCTTCGTCAGGTGACTGGGCCTGGTACACCAGGTTCCCTTTGTGGGATAGAAAAACGATTTCACAAACAACAGAGTCAGACAGGGATGAATGCAGTGTTTTGGGTGCTAAACAACGTTGTGTACTGAACCACGAGAGGGTGCGGCGTATTGCCAAATAACACGTGCCAGCGGGATAGCTTTGGCACAGTTGTTTGAATCAGCTTACGTCAAATATTTTTTTCCTCATGTCATGCTGACTAACTAGCAACAAGATGTTGTAGTAGTCATACTTCATTTTCAATAGAGATGGAGTGAATTATATAATAATATATATACGTGTTAAGGAATGATAGAGTTACTAATAATTCTAATACTAATAATGTGGATGGGCAGTAATATCTTTAATCGAACAACAAAAGGGTTTATTGACAACCATTAGGTTTTTGAGGTGAGATCTACCCTTTGGCATGACCATAGACAGAGATGCAGATCAGACATGGGCATACTTGCACCTTCGTTCCTCTCCTCTGGCATGACAGTATGACATAATGCCAGAAGCCTGAAGAACTCTCCAACAGATGCCTCTTCCAGTTTAATGGCCTCCACCAGACTGCTGTCATGGAACCTGAACGTCTTGTCGCTCAGCGGGTTGAAAGTGAAGTCTACACAGGCGGTCTTCTGAAGGGATTACAGACCGATACGGAAGGTCGTTATTTTACGGTCTTACCGCCGCATGTTTATCGTGTTCCGACATCTTTTAGCCGTTACCTCGGTGATTTCCACTCTTTGTCCAAATTCATCGTAAACGTCACCTGAAAGAGGATAAAGTTCACAAAGTGTTCAAAGGAAAGACATCAAGACTTCATAAGGTCAGCATTGTCTACATCAGACGTGGCCAATCCTGGTCGTCGAGGGCCTCTGTCCTGAAAGTTCTAGATATTTCCCTGCTCCAACACGCCTCTTTCTAAAGAATGGGTTGTTATTAAAATCTGTGGGAGCCTAATAATAACCATTCATAAGAAGCAGGTGCGCTGGAGCAGAGAAACATCTAAAACCTTCAGGACTGTTGCTCTCGAAGACCAGGGTTGCCCACATCTGGTCTGCATTCTGGGCAGCCAAGCGTACCGTAAGTCTTTCCGTCGATGGAGCACTTGTTGAAGACCATGACGTTCTGGGTGAGAGTTCCTGTCTTGTCAGAGAAGATGAACTCCACCTGACCCAGCTCCTCGTTCAGGGTAGTGGTTCGGGCCTCCGCTGGAGTGTCGTTTAGCCCGTAGTACATCTTCCTGTCCCAGTTGATGAAGTAGCTGTGGCCCAGTCGAAGAACCTCAACACTGCAAATTAAATCAGTAACAGTTTGGACTGCTGTGCTTTTAGGTCATATTTTAGTGTTAAACAAGGCCGTTGGCCACATTTTGTTTTTATTCAATTGTTTGTCTCACTTGTACTATTACTTCATATGTCAGTTACGTTCTAAAACTGAACACTTGATCAGTAAAATCTATTCGCTTTATTAATCCAGACAAGTCAAGTGTTCGGTCAACGCACATAAATAGATTTGAAATAGAGTTGGTAGTTAGTAAATACTAAGTGATAACTATCGACTAGAACAGACAATCATTTCGATAGCTTTATGTCGTTTCTGTTCTAGCCTTACCTGACGTAGAGAGAGATGGGTACGACAGTGTTCAGGATGATGACGTAAGACCAAAAGGTGAGGAAGCCAGAGAAGACAACGTTGTTCATTGGCTGATCCCAGAGCAGATACACCCCGAAATTTCTGCCAACCCTCTGCTCCCAGATGGTGTTTCCAATTGCCAAAACGATTCCCATGCAAATGAGAAAGCCAAAGATCTGGAGGCAGAAATCAATGTATTTGTATCATAAACACATATCTTGCATCCCTGCCTACTAAATAAATACAGATATATGTATAAAAAATCAAATTCAATTTCTTTCAAAAATACAAGAAATATCTCACCCATAATACTAAGGTGTTCATCAGTTTATCAATACTGGTCCTTTTGAATTTAGTCCTCCCACAGTTTTGCATCAGCTTAGTTTGCAGTCCTAAAAGAATCAGCTTTCTCAGGTACCCAGACGAAAAACATCAACATATAACGGTCTGTTGTCATGATAAATAACATAACATAGCATAACAACATACCAGCAAAGATAACCATCCCAAAGCACCACTCGGTGTTCCTGAGGACACATCCTCGGAGCAGCATCTTATCATTATCCAGTGGATACTTGTTATCTTTCCAGTACAGCGTTCCTGTAAACTTGTCCAGTTTGTTGTTCGGCGGTTCGCATATAACTTCCCCTGAGGAACATAGTTGAAAGACATTCACCACAGAAAACCCAGACCTTAAAGCATCATGTGTAATGCAGGTCAGTGCTGTTCAGAATTATCACCTGACAAGAACGACAATTATTCAGAATTATCACCTGACAAGGACAATAATTATTCAGAATTATCACCTGACAAGAACGATAATTATTCCGAATTATCACCTGACAAGAATAATAATGATTCAGAATTATCACCTGACAAGGATAATAATTATTCCGAATTTTCACCTGAAAAGAACAATTATTCTAATGTTTCTTTTCACTGGTGACGGTAAGATCCCCCCACTATGAATTAGATGTGATAACTTAAAACAACCTTGAAAGAGAGCAGCTCTTTCACCGGTTAGAAACAGAAACAAATAAAAAACATTGACACACAGAAGTACATAAAAACATGAAAGTACTGTACATCGAAGCACCTAGAAACAAATCGAGCGCGTCAGGCAAACCTACGGTCTATAGAACTTAAGTCAAATCAATGGAGTAACAGGAGCCAAGGGCAACTGGCATTCGGTACAAAAGTTTGCAAACAGTGAATACTGGATTTAAGCATCACCATCAAAATCAGCCAGCTTGGAGATGTCTTCCCCCAGCGCTGAGGTCGCTGTCAACGCCTGCCGAACTTTCAGGTTTGTTTCTCTGCGTAGACAAACACAGAGACCTCACTTACAAAGAGAAAACGTCAGTCCGATGGTAACACACAAAAAATAAGCCTTCACTGACTGTGGAGTTCCATTTGTGTTCAGGATTCATTGGTTTAGGATAGAACAGGGGTCTCCAATCCTGGTCCTCGAGGGCCGCTGTCCTGAAGGTTTTCAGTGTTTCCCTGCTCCAGCACACCTGAGTCTAATAAAGGGTCATTATGAAGCTTCCACAGAGCTTGGTAATGGCTCATTCATTAGAATCAGGTGTGCTGGAGGAGGGAAACATCTAAAACCTTCAGGACAGCGGCCCTCGAGGACCAGGATTGGAGACCCCTGGGATAGAATGTGGAGTTCTGTTGGTGTTCAGAATTCGTTTGCTCAGGATAGAATGTGGAGTTCTGTTGGTGTTCAAGATTCGTTTGCTCAGGGTAGAATGTGGAGTTCTGTTTGTGTTCAGAATTCGTTTGCTCAGGATAGAATGTGGAGTTCTGTTGGTGTTCAGGATTCTTTTGCTCAGGATAGAATGTGGAGTTCTGTTGGTGTTCAGAATTCGTTTGCTCAGGATAGAATGTGGAGTTCTGTTTGTGTTCAAGATTCGTTTGCTAAGGATAGAATGTGGAGTTCTGTTGGTGTTCAGGATTCGTTTGCTTAGGATAGAATGTGGAGTTCTGTTGGTGTTCAGGATTCGTTTGCTCAGGATAGAATGTGGAGTTCTGTTTGTGTTCAGAATTCGTTTGCTCAGGATAGAATGTGGAGTTCTGTTTGTGTTCAGGATTCATTTGCTCAGGATAGAATGTGGAGTTCTGTTTGTGTTCAAGATTCATTTGCTCGGGACAAAATAAGTTCAATGCAAAGTGCATCAGTATTCAACGCAGTTTACCCCTTCAACACTAAACTGATTCTGCCTTGGCGCCTGGATACTTACCCATCTAGTTCTGCAGTCTCAATATAGCACAATCCATAGGGTTCACAACTGGACAGCAGTAATATGTCTGCCTATGGACACCAAAACACAATAAACTGTCACTCCTTCTTCTGTGAAACTCAAAAGTATCCAAATATAATCGGATGAAAACATGGATGAATCAACCAAATCAGGGACAGTGATGAATCTATGTGAACGTTGAAATGAACTGAAAGGTTATGTTGTATGCTCTCACAATAGTGCATTTATTACAATCAACTCACAGCTACGAACTGGTTGTTTTCCATCTTGATGATATCTCCAACGCGCACATTCATCCATTTTTCCTTTTGTAAACTGAAAAAAGACACATTTTAGAACATCTTTAACATGACGTTTAACCCCATCACATGTGATGAGATTATATAACTTTGTTATATAATAACTCAATTTAATGACATAGATTTCCACAACAGGAGTGATATTCATTTGAGAATTGTAGCACTAGTCTAGATATTTGTCCAACATCTCCACTGCGAAGCTTCTAGAGGAGTTTAAACTTGCTCTTACCTGCCCCTACTGAGTACCTGGGACTGGCGATTGTTCACCTGTTGATCACTCTTATGACGGAACTGAAATCATAAAGCGTGAAGACATACAGCTATTAACAACTAGGTTAGATGGTAAAAGTAACCATCAGTGCATCCTTGCGAACACGTTAAGAGTTTAAATTGCGTGATGAACTCACATAGTCATCGGAGGCATCTTTCACCGCTGTGATGACTAACACTAACACCAAAGGCACAATGGTGGTGAACCAGGAGAGAGAGGAGATATCTGGAATTAACTACAAACACAGACAATCGTCTTGATTTAGTTTGAAATAAAAAACGGTTTTCAAGTTCAGTTGGGAAATGAATTTCATCGTCATAAAGCAAAATGCGTCCAGGTCAATAGTAAGCAAGATATTTTCTGTGTAAAAAAAGGTTAAATTCCCACCTGTAAAATCAGCAGCACCAGAAAGTACGCATTCGCAACTCTCTGGAACTGCTCAAACAAATTGATTGGCAGGAAGGTGAATATGTTGTACTTTGAGGTTTTGATACGATTGTCCTGGAAAAAAACAAGAACATTTTGAATGAATTCAATGACAGTTTCAACACACAAGACAAATCTGAGGGTGATTTCCCTGAGGCCTGTTCCATAAAGTTGACAGTAGAAGCCAAGATTCAGTTGGTTACTACACTTGACATACTTGACATAGTTTACTGTGTAAACTGGCTTTAAGGACAAGACCACAGGGGAATCTGAGGGAGTTCACTCACAGCGTATGAAAACTTCTCATTGTAGCCCCGATCATTGGCTTTTACGTGACGTTCTTGCTCTGAAAACAAAACGAAAAACACCATCAAGACAATACCCTCAATACAGCTTTTGAGGTAGATTATTGTTGATGTTTAAGAACAAGAGTTAATTTTACCCTTGTACTCTGTTCCAGCAAAGCATATTTTCTGAATTTATACACATATTTCAGGAGTCTTGAACACAAAGCCACTCCACAATCGAGGAGGCCTGTTATTTGGCAAACTATCAGTCTTTAACTGTAGAACAAAATTTGGGACTCAAGCATGTGAAGAATCAAAAGCCAGAGCCGTAGAACAGTAACAGCTGCTTGTCTCTATGAGAGTCCATCTACACCTTTGAAGTATACAGTAACCTGGCAACAGCAATCTGTCGATTGACAACTCTACAGTGTCCAGAATATCTACCATGCAAATTCTCGCATTCTCTCTGCCTCATTAGTATTCTATTCACCTCTAGTATTCACTTCTGTGTCAGTTCGTCACTGTCAGTTAACGGTTGGTGCCCTTTACTTGACTGGTCGACCAAATGCTAAATGCATGTCCAATGTCATAAATATAACTGTGTCTCACAACAAACTGCTTGCGCAAAGAGGCATGTAAGTGTCTGGTAGCTCCTCCCCTTTCGGGAAGCTTCCGGAATGTGAATACTGTCAGAACTTGCCTTCCTACAGTGCATTGATGTTGCAGTCACTGTTCTGGAATCTCAGGAAAGATTGTTCAACAAGATGAACCCATGGAGATTACATTGACTTCAAGTATAAACATCATTCTATGGATTCATCCAGCCTATGTACATCTGAACAACAGCTGCGATTTCCACATACAAACACTTTTTTGAGTGTTATTAGAGTCTTATGAGACAGAGTTCAAAGAAATCCCAGCACTGATAATAATAAATGGATACTCTTGCTTACATCCCCAAGTGTACAAGCACCCATACAGACTTTCCATATGAGAGAGTTCCACTAACAGAAAACAAAACTGAGTTTCTGCCATGGAATAGCCACAGGCACAGGTTCACTCCACACCTGATTTTTGAAGGTGGGTAAATCATTCCTCAATGACACATAATCATTTATCCAAGAGATGGAAAACACCATAGGTAGAGAACAGAGTAACACGAGAAAGGGAACAGCTCATTCTCCACACAGACATCCTCAAGATATCCATTTCTGTGGATTAAATTAATAATTGATTATTCCAGAAATTGGTGTGATGCCTCTGCTCCGTTGACACATTTTGTTAGCTGTAAAATGTCAGAAGCAACATGGTGCAAACACAAAAACAAACATGAACAGAGAAAGCTAGCTACAGATGTATGGATAAACCCTTATTATTAAGCTGTCCTTCCATAACCATTTACTTGACAACATGACTAAACAAGTTCTTTAACCATAACATTGAAATTTTACATATTAACTTCTATCTCATCTTGCTGTGAGAAAAAAAAAAACTAGTATTCAACAATATTGGTCAAGATATTGGTTCCTAATAACCCCACGAGAACATACAGAAGTACAAATGAGAATATAAAGAACTACAAATGGGACAAATGGAGCGGTACCTGCAGGGTTTACCTTCATTACCTCTTTTAGTCTTCTTAAAGAAAAAGGTTTATGAATTGCCACCGCTTTGAGTGCTACAGCGAGAGAAATGTGTATCTAGTGTGTGACTAGTTTTGGGTGCCTAGGAGTTAGTAAGTAGTCTAAATGATGCATAGGTTACAGAAGGTCATGTGGACGTGAGCATTGAGCCAGATACTGTTTACAAGTCCCTCCCCATAACACAAACACACACACACACACACACACACACACACACACACACACACACACACACATGCAGGCATCTTCACTGTGGAAAATACCTTTTTTTAAACTAATTAAATTAAAAAAATATATTAGTTATTTCAGATTTTAGGCACAGCAGAGGATGTACATATTCAAATACACTGAAGTCTAAAGTACAACCATAGTATTGTCTGCTTGAAGTGTAATTTCAATATGAACCTTAGAAACATGTTCTAAAAGGTTGCCTGTCATTGTTATACCTACCAAAGTAAATATTTCTTCTCCAAAATGCCATTATATCAGGGGACAACCAGTTGCTTCAATAGGGTTTCCTGGTAAACATCAAGCAAACAATTAGCAAATACCCTTCACAATAATCTCGATATGAATCATTAAATATGGACACTTATTGTGAAACTGACCTTGTACCGAAGTTTGTCAAAATCCGTCAGATCTTACTTGCTCCTTTTGTCACAGACGTCAATTGTTTCAGATAGCTAACAACTAACTAGGCCAGAATTTCCCCAACCTTCTCGACGTAGCACTTTTCCACAAAGCAAATGTATTCAATAGACTATAAAATTGCCTTGACAACTTCGATTCTTACTTGAGCAAAAAGCGGAGTTAATGGCACTATTTTAAAACGTGTCTTGAAGTGAGCTAATTCATGGCTTTATCCCGTATTAAAATATCCATCATTGTAATTTACATTATTTTATGAAATATTTGATAGTACCCTATCACCTAGAGCTGTTTATATCGTCGTTTTAAAGCAGATTCTAGCATGCCTATACACCGTCTATGACCGTTTTCCAAGACGTTCATGCATTTTTAGTTAAAACCCCACTTTCAGCTATGTTAGACTTCTCAACAGACATGATCCGCATAGGAGGAACCTCATTGATGACAGCGATACAATCACAGCAATCCATCGTCTACATCGATGCATGCCTTCAGTCCCTTGACATATGAAGCAAAATAAGATAGACCGGGCGATACTCACCGACAGCATTTTCCATGGGTTCAATCGGCTAAACTCATCAGTAGGGTGAATCCACAGATATTTAAACAGCGTGAAGTGTGAGGACGACTGATGAGACGATGCTCTCTCTCTCTCTCTCTCTCTCTCTCTCTCTCTCTCTTCCTCTCTCTCTCCCTCTCTACCTCTCTCTCTACCTCTCTCTCTCTCTCTTCCTCGTCATAATGCCGCATCCATCCTATCATAATTGGCCAATGGTATAACTGCTGTTTGAGAACACGTTGATTTTCCTTCAGTATAACCATCAAATGTAAATCATTCATAAAAATACGGAAATTTTAAATATATGGTGTCGTGTTACACATCCCAAAATAGTGTATATTAGTCTTGTTGGTGAAATGTGATGTAGGTATGTATTGCTGTTATTGGTTTATACAGGTGTTGGAGTTTCTGATTGGATTATTCGTGGGACTCAAGTCCAAGGTAGGAAACCGCCCACTGCAGCGGAGAAGACAACGATTCTGAAGAAAATGCGTACGCCGAACGTGTTAGTGTTGTTGTTAAAGGCTACCCTTTCTTGCTTAGATGATCAAATAACTGAGCATTAATGTTGGTAAACTTCATTCGATACAACATCATTTATTTGGTAGTGATAATTTCCCACTCAGGTGGGAAATCATGGCCAAAACAAACAAACAAAACAACCCTCAATTGCGTGTCCAGACAACACGCTTGGACGTTTGGCGTGTAGAACGCAGTGATATCCGACCTTTATCGACCTTTAGTGGTTAGTGTCCAGCCCCTTACCCTTTGTTTTGTTACTTTAAGGGCAACAATATATGATTTGCCATTTAGTAAACTAAAAACTAAGATAATTGACACATCTACGTAGGTAAATAACCATTGTTGGCCATATAGTGTATGCCAGCTATTTTCAATTTGGTTTTATAAAGCTTTAGGCAGGTTGTACTGATGATGGATGACTGTTTATCGGGTATAATTTGAAAATATCCCAAACATTTTCAGAAAAAACGTGTCTTTACAAAACATTTCTGAATGAACCTAATTTGTGCACAATGGTATTATCAAACCCAAACGGGTAAGGATTTTTCTCAAGTTGTCAGAAAGTTCGAACACACAAAATCAGGCTTTATCAATAATACGCTTATAAATAGAACCAGGATCTTTCTCATAACCATGTCCAAAAGCTCCCATTGTTAATTGAAAGACAAACAAAAGAATAAGATGTCGTTAATATTTCGTTTTGTGGGACAAGCTGTAACAACAGAAGACTCACCGCCTCTGCAGTGTAAACCCAAAACTCATCAGAAGGCCGTTATGGTACATTACTGACACCTTGTGTTTATAGCGGTTAGCCAACGGTTTATGAAACTTTCCAAGTTCACGTACAGTTGTAAATGACTATGCAATGTTTTGGGTGGGGTGTAATTTGACCAGTGTGTGTAAGTTGTAAACTGTGGGCTGACTTGTTTTACAGTTGGGAATGACCTGGAGAGACTAAGCCTGCGTGAATTGAGCGTCATTTCGAGCTGGGGTGAGCTGGGGTTTTTGTTGCTGGTGACAGGGTATAGATCTGCGTGCACGGTCAACTTGGAACACGGACTATTGAATTTGCACTAAAGTCCCCGTAAAGTAGTTTGACAACAACGTGATCGAACACGCCGTCTCTACATAGCCCGCCGAACAGCTGGATTTGGGGTTCTTCGCTACAAATATAAAATATTGACTTCTGTGACGCATAATCTCGTTTATCTGTAAACTATTACTACAATTGCCGGAGGCGTTGGCTGTTCATTCGAGGTCATTTAATGGTCGGAGTTTGACGTTCTGAGTTGGTGAGTTCAAAACTGCGACAATATCTGTCTGGAGCTGTTTTTTTATTTATTTGAAAGCAAAACACAGTGTCTCATGCGTACGGCGTTTTAAGTAGGTATAGCAGACTACTCTATTACGCACATGAGAGTGAAAGAGTTACTTGCTACAGACAGATTAGGTCTAGACAATTTCACTTAACGTGTATCCGGTATTAAAACGATCATATATAGCAATTCAAAATATATAGACTACGTATTGGAAATAGTTAACAGGTGGTTGGCCTTATGTTAGAGGTCAATTCTACTTATGTAAATATGATTAAAACAGTAGTAAACTAGATTATTATTACTATTGCCTTCTCATATTGTGTATGTATGAAGACTAAACAAATAGGCTAAAGAAGAGCGTAGCTTTTTTGTAAAAAAAAAAAAAAAGTTTTATGAATGATATAAAAATAGTTATAACATAACTCCTTCTCCATGATATTACTAGGCGTTGTCCACTACTTGATCTATTGCGCTTTCTAAGGATGGTAAAACACGGAAGACAAGTAGGTCTTGTAACTGTAAATGCTTGTTGATATAATTATTAGGTCTGCTCAATAGCACAAGATGTTCCATGAAAATTTGCGTTGACAAAGGATTTTGATTATTTGATCGTTGTTGAATAAGTCGTTAAAAGTTGTAATTTACCTGTGGTTGTGTAATAAATGTTGTAAAGTTGTGAAATTTTAGAAGTCATGTTAGATCATGTCTGATTTATTTTATAGGCTAATAAGTTTCTTCTCAAAGAATGAAAAGTGATTAAAACAGGAACTAAATACATTTGTTAAAAGGGCAACTATATTGCAATCAGATTTTGTGTGTGTGGAAATATAAATCCTATAAATCATTCTACTCCAAGATTTCATAACATCTTGAAACAGTTGAAGATGTCACAATATTTCCTAACAACTGCCGGATGTTGTATTTCACCCTAAGGAACACCTAAGTCAAAATGTCCATACTCTTTCGCTGCCGACCTGCATCGTGGACCCAGTGCCAAAATACGAGCATTGGCATTCTTCATCTTCACACGACCAGTAATGTGTGCTCTAAGGAGCATTACAAAATGCTTGTTCTTGGGGGAGGAAGCGCAGGAATTTCGATGGGCGCTCGAATGAAGAGGAAATTTGGAGCCGAGAATGTGGCCATCGTGGAGCCTAGTGAGGTCAGCAGTTCACAAACTGCGTCCCTTGTTTGTGTGAAAGATATAAAAGACACCGAAAATACTTTGCACCACACCGTGTGTTGTAATAAAATGAAAACAGTGCGTTATTGACAGAATTCTGCACTATCATGTAACCTATGTCAACGTTTGTTTTCAGATGCACTACTATCAGCCTATATGGACATTGGTTGGAGCTGGGGCCAAAACCCTAAGTTCATCTGGTCGTCCCACCGCAAGTGTGATGCCATCTGGCGTAAAGTGGGTAAAATCCAGGGTTCAGGAGATAAACCCAGACACAAACACTGTTCGCACCGACAATGGGGTTGAGGTATGTCAACAGCCCAAGTCAAGATATATTTACTCTGCGGCCACCAACACCACCTCCCCCCTACAACCGTACAGCAAAAATGTCTTGGTCGTAGTTCACGTAGCTAAGTTGTTCCTTGAACATAAGCGACAGAAATGTTCAGAATGTCAAACTGAATGTCTTCATTGGAGTTAAACTATTCTTACTAAAATGGTGCCTGAATAAAAGTGTCTGAATAGCATTTCAAGGCACCATGAAGAAAAAACATTTTAAAAAACTGGAACAAGACTTAACTGAGGCGTAATCTGACTTAACATATGTTTCTTTCTCATAGATCACATATGAGTACCTGATTGTGGCTCTTGGTCTACAGCTCAATTTTAACAAGGTAATTTACCTGTAGTTGTGTAATAAATGTTGTAAACAATTCTATAATTAATCTTCTGCTTTGCCTAATAATGACGTTTTTCTTCTTCTTGATTGCTAAAGATAAAAGGTCTACCAGAAGGTTTTGAATATTCAAAGATCGGTTCAAATTATTCTGTCAAAACTGTGGAAAAGACATGGAAAGCATTGCAGAACTTCAAAGAGGGAAATGCCATCTTCTCTTTCCCCAGCACCCCTGTGAAATGTGCTGGAGCTCCTCAGAAGATTATGTACCTGACTGATGCATATTTGAGAAAGGTACTAAGTCTACCTTTAACTTAACACATCACTTTGACACACATCACTTGGAAATGACGCGTTTTTATGAATATCTTAATAAATACTAAACATGGTCCTGAATATGTGATGCATAGGTTGAGACGTTGAACTCCACGAATGCTACGAATCGACCGGTCAAATTGCTATCTTTCTCAGACAGGTAAACGGGCCAACGCCACAGTGATGTACAATACGTCCCTGCCAGTTCTGTTTGGGATCAAGAAATATGCTGAGTCCTTGTGGGACATTGTCAAGAGACGAGATATAAAAATCAATCTTCGTCAGAACCTCATTGAGGTACGGGCCGACAAACACGAAGCTGTGTTTGAGAACCTCGACAAACCGGGAGAAACCAAAGTGTATGAGGTAGGGGTGTTTCTTCCTCTTGAATAATCGGTCTTCATTTAGTTCCTGCTCTTACTTTTTGACGCTGTGATTGGACAGTATGAGATGCTGCATGTGACCCCACCAATGGGTCCCACTGCGGTGCTGAAAGGTTCCCCTTTGGCAGATCCTTCTGGTTGGTTGGATGTTAACAAAGACAACCTGCAGCATAAGAAATATCCCAACGTGTTTGGGATTGGAGACTGCACCAACCTGCCCACTGCTAAAACTGCTGCTGCTGTTGGTAAGTATTTACATTCCTGTCCTTTCAGAGTATTTTTGCAAACAGCAATTTACATTAAGTAGAAAAAAAATCTCTCCAAAAAGTGCTAGATTTTATTCAGGATGTTTGATATAGAGATCACATCTGGATAGAGGTGATTTTTTTTCAACGCTGATTTATAAGATTAGATCTGTTTGATTTATTACTGAACCATAAGACGACATAATGTACATAATGTTTGTTGTTTAGCCTCAAGTATAGCTGGGACTAATAGCAATTCAATGTACTTTTTCCTAGCTGCACAGTCGTCAGTGTTGGACAGAACCATCACAAAAGTGTTGAAAAAGGAAAAGCCAGATAAGAAGGTGAGTGCCATAAAAATGGGAAAATAACTTTCTCTGTTGACTAGAGAATACCCTAGTGATGCTGACAACTTATTATATCTGCAGTATGATGGCTACACATCATGTCCCTTGGTCACAAGTTACAACACAGTGATCCTGGCTGAGTTTGACTACAATGGACAACCACTGGAGACTTTCCCCATTGACCAAAGCAAGGAAAGACGTATTATGTACCACATGAAAGCAGACCTCATGCCTCACCTTTACTGGCATGGTCTCCTCAAGTGAGTCGCCTGATCAGAATCTGAATCAGAATCTGTTTTATTCGCAATACGAACACAGAATTTACTGTGGTAGGAAAGTGCAAACATAGAACATATATGGAACATAATGAGGGTAGATAAAAATAGAATATAAAATACAAATAAGATAAAGTGAGATAAAAGTGGGCACTAGCTGTACAGACGGGGGAATATAACTATAGTATGAGAGAGTATAGAGAAGAGTGGATATATATATTACAGGGGGAGGGGGGGTATATACACTGCAGTCCAGGAGGCCTTATAAAGGTATACAGTGATAAGGCTTTAAAGACTGGCAGTCTTACGTACTCTTAATTCTCTTTTTCTTTCTCAAGGGGCTGGTGGGGCGGACCAGGACCTTACAGGAAGATCATGCATCTTGGGATGAAATAACTGAAATTACTTACTTTAATTAGCTGAGCAGGTCCAATTCTGAGTTCCAAGTTCTGTCTAATTTCCATCGTTCAATCAGTTGAAATAAATATAATAATGTCCGTAATAGTAAAGTAACAGAAGAGTAGTAGAAAAATGTACGTGACACCATATCACAACCTTTTTAAAGTTGAATAGTAATTGTAATCCTTCTTCAATCCTATCATACTCATGGCTAACCTAAACACTATTCAGCCAGAAGTTACTGTTTGTACCAATCACATCTTTCCCTGTTGTATTGTGCCCATGTATGACATTGTGGTATATATCTTATGAACTTTTACCTATTTCACTATTTCATAATCGTTTTTAACAAACTTGAACGCTTTTCTGATATGATTTACACCTTAATGATGCCTTGCAAATTGTGAAAACAAGAGTTTTCGTCCTGTTTTATTTCTATTTGCATGCTTTAGCCAGTACTTTTTTACTTTCATTTGTGGACAAAACGTTACGTGTCCACCTATGGTGTAGCATACACACTGGATTTGGATTCAAATGGATAGAGAACTCCAGATAAAAGAACAAGCACACCAAGAAGCCAAGAGTGTCTTAGCAAGCCTGTCTGTACTGCTCAGGTCTACATCTACTCAGAAACAGTACAAAAACAAGGCAATTGCAACACATGATGGTGTAGAAAGAAAAGACAAACGTGTGTAATATATGTTAAAAACAAGTGTTTTTACCTTTGATAGTTACAAAAATGCAACTGCGTGATTTGACCACTAGAGAGCCCAAATGTCTACTTTATCCCAGCTGTTTAGAGTAAACTGAGCCTGATGTTTGTCGGTTTCCAGAAGAACACTTACACTGCAATCTACTAAGGAAATGACGAAAGAAACCGAAGCTATTACAAAAAATCATACAAGATTTCATATTGATCTTTGTTTTAATACCACTTACATCATAGCAAACAGTGTCCACCATGATAGGAGGAATTAATCCTGTCATCTAAGAATGGTACAGTTCAATATGAAATAAATGTTATAAAAATTAACTTCTGATTTGTTTACACACCACAGTCCTTTGTTCACACTTGTCTGGGAAGTCCCGTGCCTTTAACTCTGAGGCCTTCCGAACCAGCCAGATCATCACAGAGCAGAATCAGTTTTTTTCGCCATACTTTCACTCAGACAAGGAATTTACTGTGGTGGGACGGTGCATACATGAAACATATAAGAATCTTAAATAATTCGTATACAGGTGTAGCTGAATGAACTTTAAGAATAAAATAACATAGCTGTAAAATAGCAGATCGTGTCTCCTACCAGCCAACTGAGAAGCAGGAAAGATTTAAACCTCCCGTGTCTGTCTAAGTCGCTGTCCGTGGTGAGAACTGGCTCTGGGCGCGTGTGCGTCTGTTGTTATGTGACACGCGGTGTTTTCGCAGTCACACCCCACCGCCGTCGGACTTGAGACGTGAATATTGATCCTAGCAGGATTTGACTTTGTGGAGAAAAAAAAGAAGAAACAAGTCCTGGAATGCTTCAGCAAGTGAGCAAAGTTATCTTTGCTGTGCGGGTTTTCTCTCTTTTGCTTTTGGGTGACTGTACATGTGTGCCAGTGTTTGTATGCGCACTGTATTGCCATGTGTGTCTGCTCTTCAGGGCAGTGTGGAAAGGGAAAGGGCACCTTTAAGATCCCGCTGTCAAATGACAAAGGTATGCTGCGGTCCACTGGGTGTAACGTCCGGTATTGACTTCAGCCCGCTTGGAATCTAGTGTGTATAGTTTGATTTACAATTCAGTTCTTTTTTTTTACTCAAAGAAAAGTTACGATTAAAAATGTACTCAGACCCATACAAGGAATTTACGTTGGATGCCAAATAAGCCGTCAACCTTCCTTTTCACCCCGCCCACCAAAAATAAAAAATAGAAATCAAATAGGCCTACTGCATAAATGATGAAAATCAATTGTACACAATGTAAATTCCAATAATGTATTTTCCATTTACAGTAGATTGTCCACTTGACAAATGTCTTAGTGTAGATCAAACTTGCATTTGTCGGCTGCGTCGCATCCGTTTGTAAATCAAGTGCACCCACTGTGTTTGTTATGAGGCGGGAAATGGCGTCCAAACATCCAGTGGATGGTCTGTATTTGTGATCCAGTTCTACACAGCTGGCAGCGACAACGACGGCCCTACCTCTTTCGGTGGCGGCTCCGTTGCGGCTACCAGTTGTCTGGGCACTAACTAAGAATTTCGTTTCTTAGATTGTCGGTAAGTAATGAGTTATAATAACGTGTGTTCGATTCAGAATCTATTGCCCTTTTTACCTGTTAGCTTGCAAGCTAGCTAGCTAACATTAGTATTGCTCAATAGCTTGAGTGCTAGGTGCAAGCTAGCTTGCTACAGAATGTATTGCTTGTATGAAACGTTCTAGGAATCGTATTAATTTAACGTTTTAACGATTTCATCTAACTGTTCTGGTGCTGTTTAGTTTCTAAATCAGAATGGATGTTTCTCAAGATCAAAATGTGTTTAATAAATAGACTAGCATTAATCTCCAGTCCAAGTTTTGCCTTGGCAACGTTAGACCGTACTCTACGTGAGCGGGCTGTCTGTTAGCTTGCGCTAGCTGGTCGGTCAGCGTGTCCGACGACAGCTCATCTGGCGAACGAGCTAACTGAAATAGCTACGGTAGCTTTTACCTAAATAAAGTAGATATCGTTGCTTGTCTGCCTTGTGGTACATTACTATGCTTGTGCTTGGCCCACCACGTAAAACATTTTGGCAATGGAAATATATCTAGCTGGTCTTCTAGACAGCTGTCGAGACTGTAAACAAACTGGTACTGTAGGGCGAAACTAGCTGTACTAGGCTAACCGAATCATTTTTAAACGTGGCTAGCATCAGTCAGCTCACTTTTCATCGAGTACTGTAGTTAGCGTAGCTTGCTAATTCAGGCAAGGGATGTAGCCGCTTGTCAATGTATACATGATCCAACCTTACAACTGAATAATTTTCTCCAACAGCAGTACCCCATTTGTCAGGTCGGAAAGTTCATTTATTACTGACAATAATTGTGTAATGTTCTGTATTAACACCGCCTCAACAATTCTGCTGCTAGCCATAGCTAGCTCTGGCTGTAGAGAGCAGAGGCAGCAAGCTGTAATAGGACGTACTGACTGTGTAATATAGCAATGCTACTGGTTGCGGATCTTCAACCGTGCTAGTCTGCGATCACACTGATCCTGATGACCATAAACTCGAGCTCTGCAATATTGTTCTCTATCTAGCTATCTTGATATGTTCGTGTTTGAGGCGGAGTGTTTGTTATTCGTCAAACTTGACTTGGATTAGCGCTATATGAACTCATTAGTTAGCTGGGGTATCCACCGATGCTAATGCTGTTCCTTCGCTCACTGCTTTAGTTGGCGGTCTCTGTTCAGTGTTAGACTAGATGACAAGCTAGGATTCTTGGTTTTAACTACCTAGCCTATCTCACGCAAGAAAAAAAAATAGCCAAGAGGCTACTTTTTGTGGCGAAACTAACCAGCATGCACAATATACATAGTCACGGCTCGTTTGTTGATCATTTCCACGATTTGCTAATGTTACGTGTGTGTTGATTAATGTTAGCCAGAGTACGTTAGCCTGAAACGCGAACACCGCCCACCTTTCTACACAGACCGCTCTCTCCTCCTACCAGTTGCTCTATCGAAGGGCCAATGTGTTCCATTCCAACTTGATCTAGCTACATCATTCAGACATACTCAAGGCAGACAATTTGTCTGTAAATTATGACAACTGATTGTATTATGCAGTGCTGTACTGGTGAAATTGTCAGGATATAGCACTGGTTTTAAACTCTCTGAACACTTATTCCTCTTCAGTTTAACACTTTCATACACTTTCATACAACTCGGCTACCTTGGCTAGGATATAAACCATATTTATATATCATTATTGTGTACAATTTACAATAATATCTTATGCAGTATTTACAATTTGTGCCGAATATGAAATTGATAGTATGACTCCTTCTTCTTCGTCAGCCATATATGTGACGGTTTTAAATGATGAAGCTGAGAGTGCGCGCAGCTTCTCAGCAACAACAGCCAGGACGGAGAAGCCGACAGTCCCAGGCCAAGAGGAAGCAATGCAAAGTAGAGTCTATTCCGACCAGAGGCAGAATGCAGAAAAACGAAACGGGCCTGTACTCCACCATCAAAAAATTCATCCGAGGAAATGCCGTTAAGGTGCGCGTTTGTGTTTTCAATGACAGAATCTTCGTATTCAAATTTTGTCACGAAGTGACGTTGCAGTACATATATTTTTTTCTTGAAGTAGTGGTTAACTTCTCTAACTATAATTTCCCAGGTGGAGCATGAAGTCCCGGCTAAAAGAAGTCGTATTGAGTGTAGTCTTGATAGTAACCTGATCACATCTACACATCCGACTGGAGGTCGGGTCTGCCGGAGAGGCACGAAAGGTAACGAGGAAAGATCACGGATCATTGATAATGCTCGTGCATGCTTGTTGCACAACTTTGTAACAATATCATCTGCCATGAAAACAATACGTTTTTGTGATCTGTTTTATTTTTATTTTTTATGTGGCAGTTGATATGTAATAGAGTAATAAGAGGTTTGAATGTATTTCCTCAGAAACGATGACTTGTAACAGCAAACCCTTAAAGGCAAATGGGAAACTGGAGGTCCCTGTTGAAGCAGCTACCAGCCCGCCTCGCACCACCCTGCTGGGTACCATCTTCTCCCCAGTCTTCAACTTTTTCTCACCACCGACCAAGACGGGTAAATAAAACAATGTAGTCGTTTGCCCATAGAATTGACCTATAGTCTCGGGTAGATCGTATGTTCATGAGAAGCTTCCTGTTTGCATAACATGCTTTACTATGAGTGTGTCTGTCTGTCTGTCTGTCTGTCTGTCTGTCTGTCTGTCTGTCTGTCTGTCTGTCTGTCTGTTCTTCCCATTAGCTACTCCAGGGTCGGACTCTCCTGGACAGGCAGTGGAGGCTGAGGAAATAATGAAGCAGCTTGATATGGAGGAAGTGGATGAGATTCCCTCCAGTACACCTACATGTGCTGAGGGCATCTCTCTGTGCCCAGCACCTCCTCATCTTCCCCCTGACACAACAGTTGAAGAAGGAGAGATCATGACTGAAACAGACATGCCACCACTGACTTGTAAGCATAGCTTTAATGGGGTGGGGGAGTGAGGGGTGGAAGTGGGTGGGAGTGGGTGGATGGGGGTAAAAGTGGGGGGGTAGTGGGTGGGAAGGGGGGTGGGAGGGGGAGTGGGGGGGTTCATCAAGTTCTCAAGTATTTTTTTATTAGGGTTTGCTTCGTATTTCATTGACAGTATGTTTAACCAAACACTTAAGCTCCTGGAGCCCCCCTCAACATGGGTTACCCTCATGCCCCACACCCTGCCCCCGCACAGGGGTCATATGAGGAGGACTGGGAGGTGTTTGACCCGTAAGTAAAACCTTGTACCTTATTTAGTTAGATGAACACCTGGAACATGTAGAAAAATATTCATATATTAAAAAAAGAAATAAAAAAGATGTTTGCTTTTTTTTAAAATGGTCCGTTTGACAAATGTGTCCCTCCTTTTCAGGTACTTCTTTATCAAACACGTGCCTCCACTGACTGAGGAGCAGATGACTCGTAAGCCAGCACTGCCTTTAAAAACACGCAGTACCCCTGAGTTCTCCTTAGTCTTGGACCTGGTCAGTAACTACATTCTGTGCATGTCAAATATTTCAAGCAAGACTTCACATTGAAATGCTGCTATAATCTTTCTAAGGTTTTAGTACCGGACAGACTTTGTTATATTCACAACTCGGATTATAATTTTGTTCTGCATTATATTTTGAGTTTGATATGTGTATTGAATGAATGCAAGTATCGTGTCATCTAAGAGTACTTTGTTTGACAGGATGAGACGTTGGTGCATTGTAGCTTAAACGAGTTGGATGATGCAGCTCTGACCTTCCCTGTCCTTTTTCAAGACGTCATATACCAGGTAACCACTGCTGGACCGTTTGTTTTAACCCAAGAAACGCTCTTTTTTTCACTGAGATACGAGAGTCTGAATCCTAACCAGGCATCCTTGTGATTTCTAGGTGTACGTAAGGTTAAGGCCTTTCTTCAGGGAGTTTTTGGAGCGTATGTCTCAAATCTACGAGGTGAGATTTGGATCTGATTGTCACGCAATCCAGTTTAGACTTTGAAAGGACGTGCTCGTGCGGTGATAGTCATTCAGAATATTTGCCTCTTACAGTCGCGGTTCCTTAACCAGTAGTAGTAATTCCCCGAGGTTTGTGCTGATCTTGTAATATTCTTATTTATAGATTATTCTCTTCACTGCCTCAAAGAAAGTGTATGCGGATAAGCTGCTTAACATCCTGGATCCCAAGAAACAGCTAGTCAGGTCAGTATTACAATGAAAGGATTAGTGTGTGTGTGTGTCCGTGTGTGTTCGTGTGTGTCCTCTCTCTCTCCATACATTTTCATGAACTACTGAGTTGCGCAAACAGATTGTAAGATGTCTATTTGTTGGTAGAGCTGGGGGTCTTCACCCACGTTCATTGGGCTGTTACTGACTTGGGCCAAAACTAGTCAACCAAAACAAACATCCTTTTCACAACTGAAATAAAGCAAAAGAATGAAAATGGTACGTTCTGTCAAACTCCCATTTGCAGGTGACTTGCACTTGGCTAGGAACTTAGATCTTTCTGTGAAAACTCTGATGTTCAGAGGCTGATCCATTGATCGTTTCTCGTGTTCCACAGACACCGTTTGTTTCGGGAGCACTGTGTGTGTGTGCAGGGCAACTACATCAAAGACCTAAACATCCTTGGAAGGGATCTTTCAAAGACCATCATCATTGACAATTCGCCTCAAGCCTTTGCCTATCAGGTAAGGCTTCATTCAGTATGTGACTGTATAACCAGATAGTCTAGTGAACATTAGTCATTGCTAAATGGAAATCTAAACATTTGCTTCAAACAGCTTTCCAATGGGATTCCAATTGAAAGCTGGTTCATGGACCGAAACGATAACGAGCTGCTTAAACTGGTTCCTTTCCTGGAGAAACTGGTGCAACTGGTGAGTTCACCCCCCTCCCCTCCCCTCCCCCAAATGCAAATCAATATGTGGCTTCTAGACACCTCATGCACAGTCCAATGATCGTCCTGGGTGTGTAAGCTGTCGTTTGGGTACCTTTTTCCATTTGTGTCAATCCAGAATGAAGACGTCCGTCCACACATCCAAGAGAGGTTTCATCTTCATGATCTGCTGCCACCAGACTGAAGGCCAAACTGGGAACCATAGAAGATGGATGAGGACAATGTGGAAAACGGAAAGTAAGACTAATTCAAGAATCAAATTAGGCCGTTAAATGGGTTCCAGCATTGCAATGAAACCTTTTGAAACGAAATGCAAAAGAAACAAGTAGATCAACATGTGAGCACAGCAAATGTTTAATGTACTGAAACCAAACTGTAAGAACACCACAGAAGTCTTTGGCATGTTGCTGGCTTTCCAGAGAGACGTTTTCAAAGGAAATGTGTCATCTTGTAAGATTAAAATTCATATTGCAGCTACAGTTTTGGACTGATGAAACTGAATGTCTTGCAGAAGTTGAGAATTGGGAATTTGTGGCTCAAAAGCAATCTCATTGGAATGGCCAGTTAAATTGTATAATCTACACACTTTCAATTACATGTGTATATATATATGACATGTATATATTTTCTTCAAGGTTTTTAAGGCTTCTTTCAGTTTCTGACTTAAGTATATTCATTTTAGGTTAGCTGTTTGTTTTTTAAACCTACAGAAATAAAATCTTATTTTGTGTGAAGTTGATGCTACAGAGCTACTTTACTGTTTGTCTGCATTACTTCTAGTCTCCTTTAATCCATTAAATGCAATTATGTAGTCTCTGTTTAAAAAAAAAACAACAACAGTTTGATGATGTATGTTTTGGGGAGAAATGTTTATGAAATCATGATGTTTTAAAAGTTATGTAATGTAATCTAGATTAGGATTTCAACTGAATACCATGAAGACAAAAGAATGGACAGAAATTCAACATTTATATTTGAGATTACAGTTTTCAAAAGATTCTGCACTTAAAAGATTATTACAAGACATTCAACTCCATGTAAGTAAATGTAAAATCCTGTCAATTTTGTACACAATTTAACCTCAAATGGTCATGTATGGCAGTTTTGGAAATGTAGCACCAGCAATTGGCCAACATTTTTAATCTTTTTATTTGTAATCTTTTTTTTTTTATTAATGATGTTTTCAGTCTTGTGTAAGAAATCTATTATGTATGAGTCATGTTTGAAGAAAAAGACTCTTTGTGTTGTTGACTCTTAAATGGTCACTTCTGTTGTATTCAGTGTTACTCCATGGTTTCCTTGATCATAAATACATTTTTATACAACGAAGACAATCAGTATCATGGCTTTTTATTTTGTAGTAGAAACGGGTCTTGATTAGACTGAACAATTGTCACCGTTTATTGGTCTAAGTGTGTGCCTTTTAATGTTAGTTTGTAACTGCTTGTAATACTACGTACCTGTAGTTTTAGTTTAGAAAGTAGGAATACACCTAAGTCAAAGTTTGTATCGTCTTCGCATTTGAACCATTCCTTTGCGGAACAAAAGTTTAAAACTATTTGAACATGGGGAATTTAGTACATAGACGCACAGTTAAAATGGCGGAAAAGGATTCTTGGGGTAAGTTTGGCTGCTACTGTTTGACGCGTGCTAAATGTAACAGTTCACGTGGGATAAACAAATATGGTCTTTAGCAATAGAGCGATGAGCTACTGCAGTCTGACTCTGACATCTATATAGATGCTGACGCTTTCGAGGCGGATGCAACGATAAAGAAGGCTGCTGTTTTGGACAAATGGGAAGGCGAGGACGAGGAAGAAGATGTCAAGGTAACGTTAGACAGACTGACAGCAATCAAGCTAGCAAACTATAAACTCATTGGCCAACATCTGTTTGTAGCTTTAACCAGTTTTCTGTTGCACTAACTACAGCTAGATAGCGAATCCGTAATGAAATGCGAGAACAGTTCTTGCATGGCATGTACTCACTGTAGATTACCATTACATGTATTTACAGTTTTGGAAATAAGAGCTAGTTTGTTCAGAAAGTCATCTTAGTTGGACGTGAAGTGTACAGATATCTTCTCTTCACTTGTCAAATTACAACAAACTACTTAACCCGTTTTTTTTAGTTCGTTTTTTCTAATGTAACTAATGCGAGGATTGAACATGTTCCATGCGTATTCGGCTGTGTCGTCTTTCTCTAAAGCCGCCGTGGTTAGCTAACAATTGTCGAGTTCAATTGAGTACTAATTCCTATTTTGTATTTGAAAATGAAATGTAGCTTCCCCGGTATGACTGTACTTTTGAGTTCTGCTATTCCCAATGCAGCCGGTGTGTTCAGTCTTCTTCTTAACCGTTGCAGGACAACTGGGATGACGAAGAGGAGGAATTCAAGCATGAACAACAGAAAACAGGTATATCTACCCACAAGAATTTAAACTGCAAGTTCCCCAAAGTATTTGGGAAAACATACAAATATGAACTTTGATCATCTCAACAAGCATCTGTAAATCTGTTAAAGTTTCAGAGGCAAAGAATTCAGAAAAAAAGAAATTGAGTGACAAAATCAAAGAAAAAGACATTTTAGAAAGAAAAAAGCAAGAGGAACTGAAGAAACGGGTGAGTTGATTTATAGCTTCTAGATATATATGATTATAAATATTTATGATATATAAAAAAATGAGATATGTATGATATGGCTTAGTTTGTGTTTGCAAAGGATTTAGAAATGATTTATTGGATTTGTAGTTACAGGAGACCCAAGAAATAGCTGAGCTCACAGCACAGGAGGATCTAGCTGAGAAACTCACGGAGCAAAACCACCAAGAGGAAGCGGATCTTAAACTTGCAAATGTTGCTTTTGGTGAGTAAAATAAAGAGGCTTGTGAGGTGATCAGACTCACTATCTAAGCAGTCGGAAATTAGTCAGAGCTCTATTGTGAACGGAAGGTTGATAACGTGATCATTTCTCTCCTAAGGTATCTCAAACAGTGTTGCTGGAATTGATGCCATAAGTCCCTCGTCTAAAGACGACTTTACAGAATTCGAGAAGTTACTAAAAGACAAAATATCACCCTACGAAAAATCCATACATTACTCCAACTTCCTGGAGTCGTTGTTTTGTGATCTCTGCCTTTCGCGTGAGTACGGCTGTAATACAGGAACTGTTGCCGTGACGACGTCATGGATTCCAGATATTGTTCGACGGTGACGGTTTGTGTAGTTTGATTTGATCTCGTTCTCTTCGCAGTGGAAATGGAAGACTTGAAGAAAGTCAGTGGTTCGCTCACAGTCCTGCTCAGCGAGAAGCAGAAACAAGAGAAGGTGAAGTGTTTACATGAATACCTTCCTTTCAGTCACTTGGTTTAAAACAAACCTTCAGTAACAAAAATGACCATCTGTTGTTTTCACAGCAACTAAAAAAAGGGAAGAATAAGAAGAAAGTGGTTCCTGCGGGAGGATTTAAAGCCAAGATGAAAGACGACCTTGCTGATTACGGCGAGTTTGATGGAGGATATGCGCAGGACCACGAAGACTTTATGTAACACTAGTTGTCCATTTCCTCCCAGCTTGGCTAAAACAATCCACTCAACTGATCCAAAACATCCTTGAAAACCCTTAAAAGTTATACCTCATCCTTATTGAATAGTTTAAGACCAAACTATCCGATTCAATATGTCACTGAAGAGACAAACTAACTACAGGAGGAATATTTGCTATTTGGATTTATTTATTTGTATTTTATTTTGTTTCTGTTTGCACACCTCTATTGTTACAGTGTGTCCATCACAACGAGTTACGCAACTTAGTTTAATGTGCATCACTAACTTGTAGGTAGACGTATCTCAACATTAGACTGCGTTCGTTTAATCAACGCAAACCTGCACATTTTGTTAATGATATCAACTGGAGTTTCAAGACATGATATATGCACAGATTCATGTTTGAAGTTCTAAAGGACATAACTGCAGTGGTATTATGGAGTTAACTTCTGTTTACTTGAAGTCATTTGATTACACCATGTTTGAGAGATGGGAAGAGGACAGATAATGTAAAGGTTTATCAATGTTTTAACTTTGTTTTACTTAAGGAGAAAACCATGCCAGGGCTGGCAAAAAGCTGATCATTGCACTTTAAGGTCTTAAGACAAAAACAAGATGGATTATAGTGACTCAAAAAGAAAATTCCTGTCGATGTCGATCTTGTGTTCAGGGGAACTCTCTGGAATATGAAACTGCACTGGTGAACGATCATATCTGAATGCTCCCTAAACCCTAAGCTTCTTAAACCGTTATGTTGTGTTAAGTGTCGGATAGTTTCTAAACGCTGTAAGACCCAGCTCTTATGACATGTTATCATTCTCAAAGTATCAATGAGAACTTGTAAATGGTCTATTTGGCATACATTTGCATGGCTTGTATCAAGTGAGTCAAGAACCACCTGCGTATTTATGGATGAACTGTGAACCTTTGGTGTGTTCTGGGTTGGCAATTCATTCATTGAATAGCGCAATGTTATTTTATTATGCTCCTAATTTAAATAAATGCATTGTTAAATTAGGGAAGATTTGGTTATTTAAAGTCATGTTTTAATACTTGAAAATATCCATATGGGTCTATGGTACTCTGACAAGCGCATAGACTAAATGCATGCATTAAATGAATGATATATTTTCTGTAGATAATTTGTGGTATTTAATTGTAGCAATCTTTTGGTCTGAGGTAAAAGGAAAAAAAGCGATGTTAAGATTTTCTTGTAAAGTTCAATGATATTTTGAATTATAAACACCTGACAACAAACCTCTTATGCAGCACTGAACAATAAAGATGAGTCAGACCATTTCTGCCACTTATATTTAGGCTTATTCCAATACACCACAGCCTCTCAGTTGAATAAAAACTCTTTAAGTACTTGTCATATTCTACCCTTTACGTCTTGTAAAAACAGTATTTAAATGTAGCTAGGAAACGTCTATTTCCCAAACCAATTAGATTTTCGGCGATGTCATTATGATGTAATAAAGGCAAAAAAAATCTGAATCACCAGACTATTGTGCCGTGTCATCTCATCAATCGCCAAACAAAAGCCTGTGACTCGTACCATTACGGAAGAAAATCTGACAATTTCTACCGCAAGGAAGAGTTTTAATCGCATTTTACAACAAACCTGATTTGAAAATAAGTACAAAATAAGTTGTAATATCGTCACAATTCATCTATAAAATAAAAAAAGCACATTCAGGTTCAACACGTGACAAACTGCATTCAATCACGCACGCAATATTTACAGTATATTTAAGAACTCGACGAGAGCAACGTGGAAGACCACCCCCCCTTCGTCACGCCCCTCTCCTTCCTAAACAGTTAGATGTGGCGCAAAATGCCACAGATAAGAGTCATTTTAATTTACCGATACAAAAATAATCTTCATTTGAAATCCGAGCCGTTTCTGAGAGAGAAAGGAGGGGAGATTATGATGTGGTGAAGGAGCACCATGTTGAAAAGATCTGTGGGGGTCTGGGCCAGGCCCCTGGGGGTCTGGGTCAGGCACCTGGGGGTCTGGGTCAGGCCCCTGGGGGTCTGGGTCAGGCCCCTGGGGGTCTGGGTCAGGCCCCTGGGGGTCTGGGTCAGGCCCGTGGGGGTCTGGGTCAGGCCCGTGGGGGTCTGGGTCAGGCCCGTGGGGGTCTGGGTCAGGCCCGTGGGGGTCTGGGTCAGGCCTGGGCCTGGCTGTGCTTCCAGGAGCTGACAGACAGCAGCAGTTACTGGGCCTGTAAACGCCTCCTGCTCGTCTGGTCCACCAGCTTGTGGTAGTCATCCAGCTTGTCCCGCAGCCTGTTATAGATCTAGAAGGGAGCAGAAGACCAGGCAGTGAACACAGGGGGGGGGGGTCCTTCCTGTTTTATGTCAACACAACCGGCTTAGTCGCATAGAGATAGCATTGAAATGAAAAGGTAGTATAAATGACCAAATATCATGATTGATGTGAGGTAGATAGAGGTGAGATAGGCTGGGTAGATGCAGGGTGTGTGGATGATGGAGGTGAGATAGGCTGGGTAGATGCAGGGTGTGTGGATGATGGAGGTGAAATAGGCTGGGTAGATGCAGGGTGTGTGGATGATGGAGGTGAGATAGGCTGGGTAGATGCAGGGTGTGTGGATGATGGAGGTGACCTACGTTGGCGTTGGTCTGTGTCTCGTTAAGCGACTGGAGGAGCTGGTCGATGGAGGTGTACGGGAGCCAGACAAGGGGTGCTGTGGCTGACAGAGGCCTCTGGAAAAACAACACAAACATCTTGTTTATTTACACACACACCTTGTTTACTTACCAGGCACACTGCTAAATAGCCACATCTCACCCAGCAGGCATGATGCAAATATGTGCATCACTTTCTATAAAAACAGCCCGCTCCATGAACACATTCTAATCCTAAAGCAGAACAATATCTATCTCTGTTTAAGAAGCCTCATAATAACCACAGCAAGATCTCTTGTGAGTTATGGAGGGTCATTTTGAACCCGCCAGTCCCACATTGCTGTACCTCTATTCCAAAGTACTGGTGTCCCTTCCCCAGGAGAGCGTCCACGTACTCCAACACCAGCTCTGCAGCCGCGTCCAGGAGGTCATAGTTCAGGTAGAGACGCAGCAAAGCAGCAGCATCCACGCCCTGGGAGAGGAACACAGGAGCAGAGGGACGCGCGGCGCCATTTTGGCCCAGTGACCCAAAAACATGGGCCCTTTTATACGACCTTGAGCAACATGTTCTATCCAGTCAAGTCGAGCTTTATAGTCATTCCGCTACATGCGGGGGGCATACAGTGGAACGAAATGTCGTGCCTCACAGAGCCACGGTGCTACATAAGTACAGGCATACAGCAATCAGGCATACAGCATCCTAGTGTACATTTCAGTGAGCTTTAGCACTGAGCTATACTTGTAACTCGTGGCTACTTTTAATAAGATTTGTTATAGGAGTTCATAATTCATGCTACAAAACAAGAGGTCAGTTATGATTGGGGAGTTGGGACTACTTCAACAGTCACGTCGAACTCTCCACTCACCTTATAAGCATTGACCAGCCAATCAGGCAGAGGCACGCCGTGAGATAGCAGTTTGTTGATGACGCAGTGGTGGTGCAAGGCATTCTGGGTAGGGTACCTCTCCAGGTAGGAGGCCAGTAGCCTCCACGCTTCGTCTGTGGCGCTGAGGACAGACAGTACAGACACAACAGTCTCATATGACACTACAAGCAGACATCAGCTTTGGACATCCAGGATTCGTTTCCGACACCCTAACTTGCAGAAGGAAGAACTCACCTTGACTCTTTGGTTGTGATGACGGTTGACAGCTGATTGGTTGCCAGCCAGTTCCAGGCCTCGTTCTGACTGTCGTCTCCACCGTACTGCAGCTTGATGCACCTGTGGCAGCATGGGGAGGTTTGTTAACCAGTGGTTCAACAGAAACTCAAGAAGCTGAAGGTTCAGATCGCTCCTTGTACAATACTTGAGATGATTCAGTTGACATGAGTCACTTTCATTTAAAGTCAAATGAATCATCACATGTTAAATGAGTTACTTCATATTAAATGAATCCTAATCACGTGACCCTCCAACATCTCTAGTCACCTGACTTAACGAGACACTCCACAGGGACCAGTAAACATCTGCCTGCCTGTCACATGACTTACTTGAAGGCCAGCCCCTCAAAGACTGGAGTGAGAGGGAGTTTGAAGGTCTGGCAGAGAGACAGAGCACAGTCGAATAGTCCTGCTTGCACCAGCAGAGACACCATCTCCCCAGCAGAAGCACTGCCTGAAGGACACAGAAGACAACATTGCTTTCCACTAACTACAAGGTTCAGGCCTGAGTCACGAAAACAGTGTAGTGCAGGGGCCTCTAATACAGGCCCTCCAGGGCCACTATCCTGAAAGTTGGAGATGTTTTACATCTCACTTGTTTTAAAGTATTATTTGTATAATTGCATGCTTTTTTCCCCTTCTGTGAAGCGCTTTGAGATGCCACTTTTAAAGGCGCTATAGAAAATAAAGCTTATTATTATACCATTATTATTTCCCTGCTGCAGCACACCTGATTCTAATGACTGGGACGCTATCAAGCTCTGTGGAAGCCTGATCATTAGAATCAATTGTGCTGGAGCAGGGAAACATCTAAACCCTTCAGGACATTGGCTCCCCCCCCCTGAGGACCAGGATGCCCACCCCTGGTGTAGCATCTAGTTAGAAGTGGCCGTGTTCAGTCAGATGGTGGTGTTAGTGATGGTGGTCCTGTGACACGAGGTGGTGGGTACCTGCGATGGCTGCGGAGGTGGAGTCTTGATCGGCCAAGGTGAGGCGACTGCGAGCCAGGATGTACTCTCTCTCCAAATCCTTCAGCTCCAGGATGTCGATCTGCCGACTCACTGCAAACACAGTCACACATTAGCTTCTTCCTTAGCTATTCAGACTGAATAGCAATACATGTATGATGGTGTTGAATCAGGGCCATTGGAAAAAATTGAAATATGATACTATGTTGAAACATGATCCTGTCAAACCGTGCAGCCATTAAAAGTAACTTTGAAAGGTTATGGTATGTTACAATGTTAGTGGAGCAGTTGTGTTCATTCGATCTGTCCGTGCAGTGTTGCCATGGTGCTGTACAGACAGGATCTACTCTAGGTGGATCAGACTGACCTGGACCGCTTGCAAACTCCCCCTCGTAGTTCCTCTTAGGAGAAGCTCCAGGACGCTCATACTGCAGAAGAAGAGCTACTGTCACAGTGCTGTTCAGGAGGACAGGTGTGTGTGTTTGATTCAGGGTAGAGGGGTACAGGTGTGTGTGTGTGTTCCGAGGTTCAGTAGTACAGGTGTGTGTGTGTGTGTGATTCGAGGTTCAGGAGTACAGGTGTGTGTGTGTGTGTTTGATTCAGGGTAGAGGAGTACAGGTGTGTGTGTGTGAGTCCCCGCCCCTCCTCACCACAGCCCCAGAGGTGGGCTGGACGATCCAGGCGTATGCAGGTTTCATGAGCCTTAGACAGTTGAGGGCAGCCAGGTAGCAGTTGACCTGCTTCTGTAGACCCTGGCGAGTCCTCACCTCCCTACCCAGACGCATGCCGTACTCAAACATCACCGTGCCCGCTGCAACACACACACACACACGCACGCACACACACACGCACACACATGTTCAAATCCTCTCATCGCTTTGGACGAAGCCTGAATCAATGCAAGGTCATACTTCTTGTGCTGAAGAGTCTACCTTTTCTGAAGTTGTGTCTGTTGGTGTGGAAAGCGTAGAGCAGCTCGTAGTAGTTATGGGTCATCAGGTCAACAGCTCTGGCTCTGGACTCAATGATGCTGACCACCTGAACACACAACGCAGTCAAACACCACACTCACAGGTCCATTAAGACAGACAACCTGGAGACAAACACACAGCTGTTCTTCTAGCGACTGAACTGTTTGAACGTGTCAAGTCAAGGAAAGGTACAGTGCAAAGGAACTCTATCTCAGTAATATAGTCTCAGCTAGCAGACACAGTACAGCAGTAATATAGTCTCAGCTAGCAGACACAGTACAGCAGTAATATAGTCTCAGCTAGCAGACAGTACAGCAGTAGTAACCGTAGATGCTCCACCCTAGAGAGGAGGGTGTATAACAGACGGTTCCTCCACCCTTGGGAGGAGGAACCAGAACGTACCTCGTCATGCAGGTTGATGTAGGAGAAGCGGACCAGGTCCTGCAGCTGAGAGCGCTCACACAGAACCACCACCAGCTGGCGTAGACAGTCCAGCTGCCTGCAGACGGAGAGGAGGAACACAAACACTCTCTAAAGGCAGTGTAGGTACGTTCTAGAAACTCACTAGTGAAACTAGCAACTTTGCCTTGAGTTTGAATGTTTGTGTTTATGTGTGTGTGTGTGTGTAGGTGGTGTGTGTGTAGGTGGTGTGTGTGTGTGTGTGTAGGTGATGTGTGCAGGTGGTGTGTTTGCGTACCTGCTAGAGTCTGGGTTCTTCACCAGAGCCTCATAGGCCTCGCTGTTGTGGCCCAGATCCAGGTGGTGTTTGAAGATACGTGTCCACAGAGCAGCCTGGAGGAGATCATCAGACATCCATCAGTACAGAGAGGTATCACCTGCTGTTACCAGCACACACATCTGATTGGTACATCCCTTTAATACCAGTCATGTTGAGAAGGTTTCACAGAACAGCACTTCTAACAAAGCTAAACCCTCTTTGTAGTAATAGAGTGAGGGTACCTGACTGCTTAGGTGCTAGCGTGACAGAGTGAGGGTTGTACCTGACTGCTTAGGTGCTAGTGTGACAGAGTGAGGGTCGTACCTGACTGCTTAGGTGCTAGTGTGACAGAGTGAGGGTCGTACCTGACTGCTTAGGTGCTAGTGTGACAGAGTGAGGGTTGTACCTGACTGCTTAGGTGCTAGCGTGACAGAGTGAGGGTTGTACCTGACTCCTAAGGTCGGTGTTGGCCACGGTGATGGCCAAGCTGGCTAGCTGGATCACTAACTCTGGGAGTCCCACATCCTCCAGCAACCGCAGCACCTACACAGTAACACAGCAAGGATGAACACACACAGCTAACACACACACACACAGCTAACACACACACACACACACACACACACACACAGCTAACACACACACACACAGCTAACACACACACACAGCTAACACACACACACACACACACACAGCAGGGATGAACACAGCATCCACACACAGCTAACACAGCGTCCACACACAGCTAGCACACACCTGAGCACACACACGCACACACACCTGAGCACGCACACGCACACACACCTGAGCACGCACACGCACACACCTGAGCACACACACGCACACACCTGAGCACACACACACACACACACCTTGTTGTAGTACTGCAGGAGAGGAGAGGAGGCTGCCTCTTCGTCCTCAGCTCCTGCCACCCGCAGGAGGAACTCCTCCTTCTCCACGTCAGGCGATGCCTTCTTGAAGCACTCCAGAGCCTGGAGGAGAGACAGCCACACAGGGTCACATTACCCATGATGCAATACTGACCCCACTGACAGTCTTTAGAAATCTTTGACCGAACGATTGATGTCAACACACACGCACCTTCTGTCCCTCTCCGTTAGCCAGATAACACTGGCCCAGCATGAAACTGCAGGAGCCCATGTTGACTTGACACCAAGGCTGGATGAGTCTAATGTACTCCTGGACGAGAGGGAGAGAGGGGCGAGACAGGAAGAGAGACGCTGTCATATCAAAAACCTGTTCAACAGTTGGGATTACTCACCTGTAGCTGTGTGTACTGACAGTATAAACCCTTACCTGCAGCTGTGTGTATTGACAGTTGGCCATGAGACATTCAGGGAACTGGAATCCTGGGTTGCTTGGCCAGCTAGATCCAGTGTCAAGGTAGATGTCCTTACAAACTTGGGTCTAACTATGATTGGAGACTAATTATAAAATAGTTATCAATATGTAAAACACAGGATTTTGACTGTTAGCTTCAGTGCTAACCTAAGAGTTTATAGATTATAGAAGTAAAATCTCACATGGCTTCGCTAATGAGATTAGCTTCAGAGCTAACCTAGCATGGGGTTCCAAACACCCAACATTAAATCAAGATCTTCAGACATCTGCTGGTTATAGGCTAGCTTAGCATATGCTATCCCAGCTTTGAGCTTGTGTCTATAGAGGATACAGCTGCTGGGCTAGCAGTTGGACCACGCTGGAGATCATGTGGGGCCAGTGCAGCATGGCCAGGCCTGCGGTGGGGCCCTGTTGCTGGGAGTAGAGCTGGGAGATGATGGACTTCCTGGCTACGCCTTGGTAGAACAACTCCACCACCGTCTGGGGGCTCAACACTGGGGGAGACAGGGAGAGAGAGGCAGGAAGGTGAGGGAGAGAGAGGCAGGAAGGGGAGAGACACAGACAGGGGGGAGAGAGACACACAGACAGGGGGAGAGAGACACACAGACAGGGGGAGAGACGGAAGGAGAGAGAGACAGGAAGGCATGGAGGAAGAGAGAGAGAATGATGGGGAGACAGGCAGAGACAGGGAGATGTAAGACAAACTGACGCTACAAACTCCAATCAGATCCTAACCAGTATCCCCTCGAGCTATGACCAAACAGCATGTGTATGTGGCTGAGTGTAATAAAGAACACACACCTGATCTGTTGGTGGCCAGAGCGAGGGAATCGGACATCTCCAGGACAGAGAGGTGCTGCAGATTAGCATCTCTGGAACACAGGAACATCAACAACAACATGAAGAATGGAGTCATTATAGCTACACAGAAGGAACATAGAGTAATGGGGGGTGGGGGTCTATACAGGGTCCTATCTATCCAGGCCTGAGAAAGACTGATGTACAGAACAGTTTATATAGGGGTCTTCTCTAATGTAGCTCTGACGTGTGTAGCAGGGGGGTCTTATCATGTAACAAGGGGTCTTATGATGTCACAGGGGGTCTTATGATATGACATAGGGTCTTGTGACTTGTGTAGCAGGGTTGTACATGATGTCGAGGGGCAGGGCAGAGGCCAGGCTCTGGCAGGTGTGTTTGAGGAGCAGGTAGGATGACAGCAGGTGGCAGGTTCTGGGGATCAGGTCCTGCTGCAGCTGAAGGAGCTGAGCTCCTCCTGCCAGGAACACCTGAGATGCACGTGCACACACACACATACAATACACACACATACAATACACACACATACAATACACACACATACAATACACACACACGCACGCACGCATACAATACACACAGATACAATACACACACATACAATACACACACACACGTATGATAAGCCAGGTTGTTTTGCATCGTCTTATCCCAAGAATGTCAGTGCCCAGTCTAACCCTGTGTTGTTTCTGTGCATCTGACAACTAGAAGCTAAAAGCCGTGAGCTTGTGTAACCAGCAGAGGGCGCTCACGTTGTCGTCCAGGCGCAGGTAGAGGTGCTGCAGGAGCAGCAGGTCTCGGCAGCACAGAGCTCTGGTCATGGCTGTCTGGCTCAGAGCCTGACACACCACTGACACTGTGACACTGCTGCTGTACAGCTGGGACAGGCTGATGCGCACGTTCAGAGACAGGCCTGAGGAAACACACACACACGCAATACCAGAAACACACGCACGCACGCACACACACACACACACACACACACACACACATTTTAGATGCATTACACACACACCATCTACATCCTTCTCCCACACAAACCCTGTGGAAGCCCTGGTTGACCTCTGACCTGCGATGGGCATGGCGTCAGGGTTGGCGTCAGAGTCAGTGTCCAGGTCCAGCTCTCTCAGCAGGAGGCTCATGGCTGCCAGAGGACTCCTGATGTCCTGCAGCTTCGACTGGATGTTCTCCACCACGTCCTCACTGCGGGAGCACAACGACAAGCACGTCAACAACCACGGCCATAACCACGGCAACAACCACGGCAACAACCATGGCAACAACCACAGCAACAACCACGGCAACAACCACGGCGACGACCACAGCAACAAGCACGTCAACGACCACGGCCATAACCACAGCAACAAGCACGGCGACAACCAAGGCGACAAGCAATTCATTAACCAGGGCGACAAGTTGTCCAGTAAGATGCTACTTCTCTGGATCAGTAGTCAAACGCTCGATGCACCAATTGAGTTCAAACGACATGCTGTAGTTGAGTTGTTGTTCTTGCACTGTGCTTGATACAATACAGACTGTTCCTACAGTCTGACCTCCAAAACGCCACCAGAACTCTACACTTCTGATCCTGGATTACATCTTGTATTTGTACTCCCTGCACGCACTGTTTGTAAATTGCTTCAGATCAACGTGTCTGTGGATGGCACAGGTGTCCTGCAGTGACAAGGGGCTGTGTTGTGAAGGGCTGTGTTGTGTAGGGCTGTGTTGTGTAGGGCTGTGTTGTGTAGGGCTGTGTTGTGTAGGGCTGTGTTGTGAAGGGCTGTGTTGTGAAGGGGTACTGACTTGTCGTTGTCCAGCAGGTGGTCCAGCACCTGTTCTGCTGTGTTCTCAGGAGCTTCCAGCTGGTCCAGAGCCCGCTCCATCTCATAAGCCACCGGGCCAGGCACAGCCTCACTCACCAGCCTCAGACACTGCACCAGCTGCAGAACATCTCGCGCCAGCTCCGGGTCTGGGTCAGAAGGAGGGCAGGTAGGAAGAGAGGAAACTGGGATGAAAGGAGGACCCTCAAGGAGCCAAAATGGCCGACACGGGGGTGAACAAGTTGAACGACTCCATATGTAGACAATTAGAACCATAGACATCAATGGTCAGCAGATCCAAAGTAGCCCAGTTAAAGGAGAGACTCTGGGAACTAGCGTGAAGAGGAGGGCCTCACCTTCCGTGAGGGGGGTCTCCACCTCCGAGGACAGGTACTCGTCGTAGTACAGGTACAGGTGGTCCACAGCAAAGCAAGGAAGCAGGAACGACACAAAGCCCTGGACACACACAACCCAGTTTAGCATCAGGTCAAGGTGAGTGTACCGTCCTAAACAGGCAGATCATGCTGGTGGGAGTGTGTGTGTGTGTGTGTGTGTGTGTGTGTGTGTGCGTGTGTGCGTACCTTCTTGAGCAAGCAGACCATGCTGGTGTGTGTGTGAGTGTGTGTACCTTCTTGAGCAGGCAGACCATGCTGGTGTGTGTGTATGTGTGTGTGTGTACCTTCTTGAGCAGGCAGACCATGCTGGTGTGTGTGTGTGTGTGTGTGTGTGTGTGTACCTTCTTCAGCAGGCAGACCATGCTGGTGTGTGTGTGTGTGTGTGTGTGTGTACCTTCTTCAGCAGGCAGACCATGCTGGTGTGTGTGTTGACCATCAGGCCCAGGGGACTAGACAGAGCCTCTTGGTACTGCAGACAGCAGGCATAGAACTTGGACCAGAACTCCACCTGCAGCAGCCTGTACTCCTCCTGGGAGAACTCAAACTCTGTCACACTGCTCTGCAGCTGAGGGGGAGAGAGGGAGGGACGGAGGGAGGGAGGGACGGAGGGAGGGAGTAGGGAAGGAGGGAGGGTTTTAAAAACCAACTGTTTTGGCAAACATCAGAAAAATAAAGTGGGACAGAGACAGTTACACAGAGAGGGAGAGGGAGAGTTACACAGAGCAAGAGGGAGAGAGGGAGAGTTACAGAGAGAGAGGGAGAGCGTTACAGAGAGAGAGGGAGAAAGAGTTACAGAGAGAGACAGAAAGAGACAGCACTACACAGACAGAGAGAGGGAGAGACAGCACTATACAGAGAGAGAGAGAGAGAGAGAGAGAGAGAGAGAGACAGCACTACACAGAGAAAGAGAGACAGCACTACACAGACAGAGAGAGGGCTGTTACCTCATCCTCCACAGCAATGGTGACCTCCTTCTTCAGGGCATCCCAGGACAGATCAACGATCCTCTCGGAGGCTCGTTTGTAGATCTGACAGAAGACAAGAACCCTCTTTAGAACGTGTGCATGAGAACCCTAACAGGGTTAGCACCTCAGTGTCGCTTTGCTGAGTGCTCTGCCTTTCATCCAGCACATGGAGGATTCTCAGCCTAGACACAATGCTACCCTGATCGCAGGTCTCTCACCTGGAGAGCTTTGACGATGGCTGAAGCGGTGAACTTCAGAGGAGAGAAGAGGACATCCAGGTAGGTCTCCTGCAGAGACACACAGTGAATCACCTGTTCTTTTTACCTTTACATTCTACACTAATAACAGGTGCCTAAGACACGAAGCAGAACACATGTTACATGCAGAAAGAAAGGCAGTGTTCAGAAGCGCAAAGTTCTGAAAGTCCACTGCTGGTCTTTTACTGGAGGATATGATGCGTTAGTGTTGTTGCTAGGTAACTATTCTTACTCTTGGATCTTGGTCCACTCCTATGTTGACCTCATCTTCAGGCAGAGGCTGAACAAACACCTGGTTCCACTGGCTCCTTTCTGAGCTAAAACGCACACATGTAAACACAAGAGGACGCGCACGCACGCACGCGCACACACACACACACACACGTGTCAGTCACCTAAACCCCGCCCCCCTCTTCGCCTGGAGGTTTGGCTGTGTAGATCCTACTCACTGCTCGTAGCTGATGAACTTCACCACAGTCTGGTTGGAGTCGTCCAGCCACAGAGCCCAAATGTCTGAAGGGGTGAGTATGAAGTCCACCAGGGTCTCCTGAGGGGAAGGGAGAACATTAAGATCACACACACAATTCAAACAACCCCTCCCTCCCGCCCGCCCACCTGCGCACGCACGCACGCACACACGCACACACGCACGCACACACACAGGCACACACACAGGCACACACACAGGCACACACACACACACAGGCGCGCATACACACACTTCAAACCCCCCCACACGCACACACACACAGGCACACACACAGGCACACACACACACACAGGCACACACACACACACTTCAAACCCCCCCACACGCACAGGCACACACAGGCGCGCACACACACAGGCACAGGCACACACACACACAGGCGCACACACACACACCTGTGTGTCGAACAGCGTGGAGATGTGATCCAGGCCATAGCGGTTGTTGTATCCAGCCGCCAGCTGCAGCACAGTGAACTGGCTGTGGCTGGGTCTGGCCAGGTAGACAGCCAAGCACAGCCCTGTGGCCGAGGAGAAACACAAGCGCAGACGGTGGCTCTGGCCCGCCAGACGGGTCCCATCAGTACCAGCTGGGATGTACTCCAACATGTCCGCTTCCATCAGACACGTCTGGTCCTGGAGAGGGAGGAGGGGGGGAGAAGGGGGGGGAGGGGAGGGGAGAAGGGGGGGACAGTTGACGTGGGGGAGGTTATAGATCAGGGGTGTCCAATCCTGGTCCTCGAGGGCCACTGTCCTGACAGTGTTAGATGTTTCCCTGCCCCAGCACACCTGATTCTAATGAATGGTCATCATTATTAACTTCCACAGAGATTGATAACAACCCATTCATTAGAATCAGGTGTGCTGGAGCAGGGAAACATCTGTCAGAACGGTGGCCCTTGAGGACCAGGACTGGACGCCCCTGTTATAGATATTCCTCTGAGTGTGGTTGTAACCTTGGTGTACCCTGTCCTCAGCCCTGCTACACACTCACCCTGTAGGACCACATACGCAGCTTGCTGTCGTGACAGAGCGCAAAGATGAAAGTATCATCCTCAAGTTCCCTCGCAGCCAGACACAGGGCCAGGTCCCCTGGGCTCTGGTCCCCTCTGGAGAACACACACACACCATGAACACACAAACACCATGAACACACAAACACCATGAACACACACACCATGAACACACACACCATGAACACACACACACCATGAGCACACACACACCATGAGCACACACACACCATGAGCACACACACAAACACACCCAAACCATGAACACAAACACACACACCATGAACACACAAAAACACACACAAACACAAGGAATAACTAAGGGCCCACTACACCACCTAAGCCCCCTCACTAGCTAAACACATTCAAGCGGTCTGAAACATTGACTTCAGGCTCGCAGGGAGACAGGAAGTGCTTCCGCAAAACAGGAAGTGCTTCAGGGACAGAGGAAGAGCTCCGGGAAGAGGAGAATAAGTTCTGCGTTGGGTATCGGTCAACAGTCGAGCATTTGACCGCAGGAGAACGTAGGTTTGAACCATAAACCATAAAAGCTAAATCAACACATTATTGTTTGGTTATTTGTGACCTCTGACCTTATGGCAGAGGGCATCCAGCCAGCTAGCCTCTGCATGACAGAACTCCTCTTCAGCTCCACGACCGACACTGCACCTGAGAAGCACACGGACAAGCACCGTTACCACGGTTACCGCACGACCACCACACCAGCAACCATGTTCGGTTACTATAGTTAACGACACGACGCTGACACGAGTGACAACATACAGTTCAGTGTGCTACGGAACAGGTAAGACTGTACCATCATGATTCAGTCCCATGAAGGATAATGAACCTGTGTTTCATGTTACTGTTCTGCCTCCCAGTCCGGGCCCCGGGTCACCTACCCTGGGTGTCAGGCGATGGCAGCGTGACGACCATGATACTCCCGGTGGGCATGGCCAGAGCGTAGTGTGCCTCCCAATTCTGGCCCAGCCAAGCGGTGGCGGTGCTGGGGGTGGCCGTGTGCCCTACCCCGCCTCCTGCCACGCTGCTGGGGATGATGGCGCTGTGGGCGGGGTCCTGTAGGCTGAGCTTGCCCATGTCGGTGAATATCGACTGCATCTGGAGCTCCGACAACAGCTCCTGGGGAGGGCAGCGGATTTGATGTTGTTAAGCTTATATATGGTACCTTAGCTTAGCGTTAGCTTATACTGTGACACGAGTTACCGGAGCCTAGTGTTAGCTTACACTGTGGTACTTTAGCCTAGCGTTAGCTTACACTGTGGTACGTGAGCCTAGCGTTAGCTTACACTGTGGTACATGAGCCTAGCGTTAGCTTAGAGTGTGGTACATGAGCCTTGCATTAGCTTACACTGCGGTACGCAAGTCTAGCATTAGCTTACACTGCTGTACATGAGCCTAGCGTTAGCTTACACTGTGGTACTTTAGTCTAGAGTTAGCTTACACTGTGGTACTTTAGTCTAGCGTTAGCTTACACTGCGGTACATCCGCGTGGGGTGCAGCAGCACCAAGCGATGCACAGTCTGGTTGGTGACGATGAGGATGATGACATTGTTGACAGTCTCCTGGATGTGAACTCCTCCAGGCAGTAGGGGGCAGTGTGGGAACTTGAGGCGCACAGCGTTGTTCAGGAGGTTGGTGTCCAGGGACTGCTCCACCAGCTGCACGGTGTCTCCTGAGGTGGACCTGGAGGAGAAAGGAGGAGGCGGAGGAAGAGTGAGGGCAAGGGGTAGAGAGGGAGGTGGAGGTAGAGGGGGAAGTGGAGGTAGAGGCGGAGGGAGGGCAAGAGGTAGAGGGGGAGGTGGAGGTAGAGGGAGGGCAATAGGTAGAGGGGGAGGGTGGAGGGAGGAAAGATGAGAGAGGAGAGCGGTGATGGGATGACAAGGGATGTAAGACAGGAAGTCACAATATTGTTTTTGTTGCACAGTAAAGTATAATTGTAGTCACTGTTCCTGAGCGTGGTAAACTTGCTCCTAGACTACGAGCATCAATGAGTACCCCTGCAAATACACAGTTCTAATCGTTACGATTGTACCTAATAGTTACATTGTTTGTGTGTCACTTGTAAAATATACCGTCGTCTACCTAAACGTCCACAAAGCTGTAAGAATGCAAACAGCGTCGCTCACCAGTGTATGAAGCGGTTACTTGTGATGGACAACAGCTTCCCGCTGTCTTCATAATGAAACCCGCCTGCGCTGTCAGGGTATTTAATCCCACCTGGAAGAGCATTCAGACCTGGAGGATCACAGAAAAATAAAAAGTGAATCCATGAAACACCCGAACGTTAATGAAATCAGATATGTGGTGTCGGGGGGGCAACACTAGTGTAGTTGACAGCTATTGAGCTAACTTTTTCACTGTCTTAATACTGCTAGCTCTAGTTGTCCTGTGTTCTTTGCACTGACTACTATATACACTCTAATATATACCGGTAATATATAATCTGGTGACTAAATAGCACTTGAAGGACGACAAGAGTGAATTTAAACAATAAAGGACATGAAAGGACATGAAACACCGAGCAGCGGGTTAATAGTGGGACAGCAGCGCGCAGTTCATATTGAAAGCATGGAAAACGTGAGCTTACTTGAAGAAATATGATAACGACACCGATAATGACAGTCCGTTAATATCGGAGAGAGTGTGAGACATATTGGAAATATGGGACGTAAGAAACTAAACATTAGGTTAAGCTACACTCGTGAACTAGTTAAAAGTCATTAGCTAGCTAGTGTCGTGGATAACCCACTGACCAACCAGGCCCATATGAATCTCTAGAGATCGCTAGCATGCTGCTATAGCTATTCAATCTACTAACATGGCGAGTCAAGACCTAATTCCTTACACAGCGTAATTGACCAAAACAAATTGAAATTTGATGACAATGTTACCTAGATTTACTGTTATTTCTCGGAACCTTGGAAGAGTTTCCCTCTCAAATCCACATATTTCTATGAAACTCCTCTCCATGACCGCCGCCATCTTCGCTGCATTGACCTGTGATTGACAGGAGGAAAGCGACCGCGTTCTGCTCTTTCAAACATTTAAAGCGGTATTACCTACCAAGACATAGACCAGTCAACCACTACTTGCTTGTTCGGTTATTACATTTCCGTGAAACTATTAGCCCTTGTTTTCAAATACCACAACATTTTTTAGAACATCACAACAACTTTATTTATGACAAGCATCTAGTCTACCAATACAACGCATAAGCGTCCATTAGTATTTTAAACCATCAACTGTCACTAATACTACACGTGTGGTCTTTCGGGGTAGTTGAGTGAGTGAGTGAAGTGAAGTTTTGTTAAGTATGGTGACCCATACTCGAAATTAACCCTCTGCATTTAACCCATCCAAGTGCACACACAGCATTGAGTTCAAGTGTGTGTGTGTGTGTGTGTCGTGTGTGTGTGTGTGTGTGTGCATGGAAAACAAAGTGCTAATTTAACATAAAGACCTGTACCTGTGTACCTTCCTTTTGCAACCGATGTTCGGTGACGGGCTCACCTAAGCACTTTTGGATCATAAAATTATGAAACGAGACCCCGCAAGGTTTCATTAACTGTTCAAATACTTTATTTCCACCATCTGCCTCACACATGCGCGTGGGGAATAGAGGAAATCCGAGAATGAGCATCCCCATCTTTCCCCAAAGGACACGTAACATTTTATCACGAAGGTCTACGATAAGATGACTATCAGGACAAAACTGTTCGCTACTCCTCTTGTGCTGGTTGAGTGAGGCTCCCTCTAGTGGCGCGTTTCTGCACTGCATATAGACACATGGCTTCACCTGCTGGACACTACAGGTATCGCATCTTCTTTGTTACAGCTCCACCTATCCTCACAGTCACACATGAACACGAGGGAGAGAAAATCTCACCAATCCAGGGAGAGAAAGATGGAGGGAAGAAGGCTAGTTAAATTTCGTCCTTTTAGCAGACTCTTCTACCCAAAGTAGCAGTTTGTGGAGGGAGTGAATCTACTAGGTAGTATCCTGTGGTGTGGAGGCAGCAGTGTGTGAGAAGCTATACCGCTGATAGCATGGACACAATACACTGCATTGCAGGAGGGAACTTGTATTCCTTGGGCTCGGACAATAGACAATGTTATGGACAATGTTTTGTGTATGAGGCGTACTATTATTAATTAACATAGACGCTTCCTTTTTGTACCCTCTCTCTCCTCTTCTTCTTCTCTTCTCTGTTTCTCTTCTTCTCTCCATCTCCTCCTTTCAATTGAGGGAAGGTGGGTGTCAGGAGACAGGCCCTGTCTAGCTCCGCCCCTTCCCATGATGAGTAGAATTCTAAGTTGGCATTGCCATGGCGACCCCTCCCATCTTATCCCCTCATCTCCTATCTCATCCTTCTCCCTTCCTGGCCCATAATCTCTCCTCTCCTCCTAACAGACAGACAGAAGACAGACAGACAAGAACAGACAAACAGACAGAAAGACAGACAGGACAGACAGACAGGCAGAAACAGACAGACAGACAGACAGACAGACAGACAGACAGGGTAGAAAGACTGACTGACAGACAGACAGACAGACAGACAGGGTAGAAAGACAGACAGACAGACCAGTGGACAGACAGCGGACAGGACAGAACAGACAGGCAGACAGACAGACAGACAAAGGGAGACATAACAGGGTAGAAAAACTAGCAAGAGGATTCAATAAACCACAAACCAGGAGCTTTTCTTTTAAACACTTTCATTATTTTTTTTTAATTTTTTCTTTTCACCATAACAAACAGAGTAACTCACAAGTTAACTCAAATAAAACCCATGACATAAAAAAATAAAACAAACTCAAATAAAACAGTGGCATGAAGAGACGACGAAGAATCAGAGGTCATCAAGTGAGTGAAAGGAGAAAACAAGAGGAAAATAAAAAGAAAGAACAAGAGACAGGCAAGCTTTGTTTCCTTGTTCATCCACATTTTTTAGAACATCACAACAACTTTATTTATGACAAGCATCTAGTCTACCAATACAACGCATAAGCGTCCATTAGTATTTTAAACCATCAACTGTCACTAATACTACACGTGTGGTCTTTCGGGGTAGTTGAGTGAGTGAGTGAAGTGAAGTTTTGTTAAGTATGGTGACCCATACTCGAAATTAACCCTCTGCATTTAACCCATCCAAGTGCACACACAGCATTGAGTTCGAAGTGTGTGTAGGGTGTTGTCGTGTGTGTGTGTGTGTGTGTGGCATGGAAAAAAACAAAGTGCTAATTTAACATAAAGACCTGTACCTGTGTACCTTCCTTTTGCAACCGATGTTCGGTGACGGGCTCACCTAAGCACTTTTGGATCATAAAATTATGAAACGAGACCCCGCAAGGTTTCATTAACTGTTCAAATACTTTATTTCCACCATCTGCCTCACACATGCGCGTGGGGAATAGAGGAAATCCGAGAATGAGCATCCCCATCTTTCCCCAAAGGACACGTAACATTTTATCACGAAGGTCTACGATAAGATGACTATCAGGACAAAACTGTTCGCTACTCCTCTTGTGCTGGTTGAGTGAGGCTCCCTCTAGTGGCGCGTTTCTGCACTGCATATAGACACATGGCTTCACCTGCTGGACACTACAGGTATCGCATCTTCTTTGTTACAGCTCCACCTATCCTCACAGTCACACATGAACACGAGGGAGAGAAAATCTCACCAATCCAAGGGAGAGTAAAGATGGAGGGAAGAAAGGCTAGTTAAATTTCGTCCTTTTAGCAGACTCTTCTACCCAAAGTAGCAGTTTGTGGAGGGAGTGAATCTACTAGGTAGTATCCTGTGGTGTGGAGGCAGCAGTGTGTGAGAAGCTATACCGCTGATAGCATGGACACAATACACTGCATTGCAGGAGGGAACTTGTATTCCTTGGGCTCGGACAATAGACAATGTTATGGACAATGTTTTGTGTATGAGGCGTACTATTATTAATTAACATAGACGCTTCCTTTTTGTACCCTTTCTCCCTCTTCTTCTTCTCTTTCTCTGTTTCTCTCTGCTTCATCCCTCCTTTTCATTGAGAAGGTGGGTGTCAGGAGACAGGCCCTGTCTAGCTCCGCCCCTTCCCATGATGAGTAGAATTCTAAGTTGGCATTGCCATGGCGACCCCTCCCATCTTATCCCCTCATCTCCTATCTCATCCTTCTCCCTTCCTGGCCCATAATCTCTCCTCTCCTCCTAACAGACAGACAGACAGACAGACAGACAGACAAACAGACAGAAAGACAGACAGACAGACAGACAGGCAGACAGACAGACAGACAGACAGACAGACAGACAGACAGGGTAGAAAGACTGACTGACAGACAGACAGACAGACAGACAGGGTAGAAAGACAGACAGACAGACAGGCAGACAGACAGGCGGACAGACAGACAGACAGGCAGACAGACAGACAGACAGGCAGAAATACAGGGTAGAAAAACTAGCAAGAGGATTCAATAAACCACAAACCAGGAGCTTTTCTTTTAAACACTTTCATTATTTTCTCCACATAACTCAAAACAAACAGACCCCAAAAAAGGAAAGAAACAAAAGAGAGAAAAAATCGGAAAAAAACCACATCTGAGCATGCGTGAACATGCGGTCCCCCTGACCCTTGACCCCTGACCTCTGACCCCAGACCCTATGGCTTCCCACCATCTCACAGAAGCAGCCACTCATCAGGTCTGCTCTGGGAGCCAACGCCACTGCTCGTCCAGTGATGTCAGCCCTGTGGTCTCTGCTTGTTCTTGTGCCGTGAAACGCAGAGGTGGATGAGAGGAGGCAGAGAGGGAGTGTGTGTGTTAGAGGTGGTGTGTGTGTGTTAGAGGTGGTGTGTGTGTGTGTGTGTTAGGGGTGGTGTGTGTTAGGGGTAATGTGTGTGTTAGGGGTGGTGTGTGTGTTAGGGGTGGTGAGTGTGTGTGTGTTGGGGATGGTGTGTGTGTAAGGGATGGTGTGTGTGTCAGGGGGGTTGTGTGTGTTAGGGGTGGGGAGTGTGTTAGGGGTGGTGAGTGTGTGTGTGTTGGGGATGGTGTGTGTGTAAGGGATGGTGTGTGTGTGTTAGGGATGATGTGTGTTAGGGATGGTGTGTGTGTTGGGGATGGTGTGTGTGTGTGTGTAACGATGGTGTGTGTGTTGGGGAGGATGTGTGTGTGTGTGTGTGTGTAACGATAGTGTGTGTGTTGGGGATGGTGTGTGTGTGTAACGATGGTGTGTGTGTTGGGGGAGAGGGTAAAAGGAGGTAGGATGGCAGCTACACACATGGTACAAGCCCACAGCAGACATGCTAACAGAGGACTTCATGATCCTAGGTAACTCCCTCCTCAACAGGGTGAGTATGCCCCTCCCCTCCTCAACAGGGTGAGTATGCCCCTCCCCTCCTCAACAGGGTGAGTATGCCCCTCCCCTCCTCAACAGAGTGAGTATGCCCCTCCCCTCCTCAACAAGAGGAGTGAGTTATATCGACAACCCTCCCCCACCACCCAGTCACTCACTACAAACACAACACAAACGCGGGAGTAAATAAAGCAACCCCCTCCCCCCACAATTCTCACAAACCCATTCAACCACCCACCACCTAACCCCAAAACCAACACACAAAAAAACAACCACCCAACTACCACTCACCACCAAAACCTCCCAACAACACAGAAAAAAGCTGACATCATAAATAGAACATCACGCCCTGACACACCATCAACCAAAACAATCGCACCCATATCTAGGTTGTACACAGATATTTAACTCGTCCTCCCTCTACCAATCAAAAAAACCAAGACAGCACGCAGGGCTTGTTCGCGCCCTACATGGCCACTATCTATCCCTATAGCACCGTAACGACACTCCTAAACAAACGCGCCAATAGTAGCGCGATGTACTAATTAGAATCGCTTATCAAAATATGTCTTGGTCACACATCACTCAAAGTTATGTTCAAAAAAGCCAAGACAATTAGTATGGTCAAACAAAGTACCTCTGAAACTCATCATGACACATACAAGTCGAAGCCAATAAGAGGTGTTAACAGAAGCATCGATCCTTCGACTAGGCAGCCACAAATCGTACTTCACTATTTTTTGTTCCTGGGCAACAACTACCCGCAAGCACGAGAGCAGACATGACGCAAGAAGAGGAAACGCAGACAGCATCAGGATAGAAAACACGGCAAAACACTGCGAGACAACCACCTTTCTCCCAACACCTCCCCGCATCAGGGATACGCCCAACAAGAGAAAAGGAAAAGGCGATGGAAGAGAGAGACTAAGGACACAGAAGGCAGACACGAGAAGAAGAGAGAGAGCAGCAAAAAAAGAACGGCAGACAGACATCAAGAAATAATGCGCTGGACGAGAAAGGCAGGGAAGCACGCGAGAGACAAGCAGACCGCCTATCCACCCGACAACTCAAAGAGAGAAGAACACAAGGGGAACGCCACAGTACACGAGACAACAAACAATACAAAAGCACAAAAACCAAACCAAGGGTTATACCGCGCCCGTCACGAAATTTCGCCAAAGGATAAGAAGAAAACGAAACGCCAACATGCCGCGAATAAAGAACCGCACGAGAAGATACTTAATGACAAGGAGAGAAAAAAAACCTAAGAAAAATACATAAAAGCATGGCTCAAGACACTAGGAAGAGACATAACCAATGCTTAAATGAAAGAGAAAAAGCAAGGACAAAAGAATGAGACAAACCCACCCCACAAATACACAGTTTTTACGCAATACGGTCCATAACCCACCAACAGCCACCCCCCCTCCCCTCCACCAGAAAAGCTGTTCTATAGAAAGCTGAAACATACCAAACATGCACTTTTTGGTTTGTCCAGTTTTGCTCTATAAAACAAGGCAGTTGGCATGTTATCTTGCAGTAGCTATAAAAGGTGTGTTTTTTAATTGTTCTTTGTCTTGGTAAATCACTGTTTTGAAAGCAGCAATTGTTGGTAACAGTCTCTGAAACTTGCACTAAGGTGAGCCATAGTGTGTAGCATCATCTATGCAGCAATGTCTGCTCATGTCTGGGACTGCAGAGAGAGAGACAGACAGCAAGAGAGGAAGGGCATGGATAGACAGGAAAAGGAAGGCGATGGAGAGAGAGCTAGACAGAGGGGGAGAGAGAGAGAGCGACAGACAGACAGAAAGCGGGAGAGAGCGAGAGAGAGGCAGAGCTAGATAGAGGGAGAGAGACAGAGGGAGAGAGAGAGGTAGAGAGAGGTAGACAAGGGAAAATAGAAACAGAGCACTAGACACAGGAAGAGACATACAATTAGAAAGAGGGAGAGAGACAGACAGCTAGACAGAGGAAGAGAGAGACAGACAGCAAGACAGAGGGAGAGAGAGACAGGCAGCTAGAAAGAGGGAAAGACAGGCAGCTAGACAGAGGAAGAGAGAGACAGACAGCAAGAGAGAGGAAGAGAGAGACAGACAGCAAGACAGAGGAAGAGAGAGACAGAGCTACACAGAGGGAGAGAGACAGGCAGCTAGAAAGAGAGAGAGACAGCTAGACAGAGGGAGAGAGAGACAGCTAGACAGAGGGAGAGAGAGACAGACAGCTAGACAGAGGGAGAGAGAGACAGCTACACAGAGGGAGAGAGAGACATAAAGCTAGACAGAGGGAGAGACAGAGTTTCACTTAGCAGGGGGTGGATGAATGCGAACGGACAGGATGTCATGTTAGGCTCTTCTTTTAAAGTTCAACAAGACATGATACCGGCCAATAAGGCGACGAGGAAGTCAGCTGGTCGGAATGTCCATGTCTCCATGGTGACAGCTGAATGTGCTGACAGGTCAACGCGGTTACCACGGTTACCGGGCGTGAGTGCGGCGCAGCCTGATGTTTCCAGGGTGACCAGGGTGCTGATCTCCATGTGTTTGGTCTAGTAGCCCTAAACATGTTTTATATACATTATTACTAATTATATCTACTTTAAATTATCTGTGTATCATATTCTTTTATATACATACTCTAAATTATATTTCTATAATTATATTTTTGTACGACATTTTGCCATGACATTCTGTGGTCTGTTTAGAAAGAGATGAAAACAAGCTGGAAGTCAACTGACAGGAGTCACGTGACTGGAGTCACGTGACAGGAGTCACCTGACAGACGTCACCTGACAGGAGTCACCTGACAGGAGTCAACTGACAGGAGTCACCTGACAGGAGTCACCTGACAGGAGTCACCTGACAGGAGTCACATGACAGGAGTCACATGACAGGAGTCACGTGACTGGAGTCACCTGACAGATGTCACCTGACAGAAGTCACCTGACAGGAGTCACATGACTGGGGCATGAGGCATGGAACACAGAGACATGTCCATGCTGAGATTTAATGAGGCCAGTCTGGTGTGTAGTAGGAGTGTGCATGAGAGAGACATCATGTGTACACACTATGTGCATGCATAAACGTGTATATGTGTGTGTGAGAGTGCATGTGTGTGTGTGTTTCAGTGTGTGTGTTTCAGTGTGTGCAGCATAGAGAGTTGGCGTGTATGGTTATGTGAGTGAGAATGTGCGTGTGACTTATATTACGGTCTGGCATGTGGACACTTTCCTTCACACCAGCCTTGCACACCACATGCCATACCATAGCACAAGTGATGTCACTGAGAGGGGGCGTGTTCAAGAAGCAGGAGAGTGGGGGGAGGTGGAGGGGTGGGGGGGCGGAACTGTTTCCCTTCTCTGGTTCCAATCATAGTCACATGACCTAACAGACTCGCATCCCCCTTGCTCAGACGCTTACACCTATTTCACCTTTGACCTTTAACCTGTGCTCCCCTCCGTGACCCTGACCTGCTCACCCTGCTTGGTAGGCGTCAGCTCCAGATCGTAGACTAGACCTGCAACTGTGATTGGCTGGCTGTGACGGCCGCCATCTCGCTTACGCCTGTCCTCTCAGATCAGTGCAGGTGTCTGGGCGGTCGGGGTCTGTCAAACGCAGTCACGTGATAACGGTCACATGACCCCTGGATCATGTGACCGTTATCACGTGACTGTCCTAGCTACCCAAATGTCAGCAACATCAGCACACAGAGGAAAGGCGAATAAGAAATAACAAAAGAAAACAGAATTAGCTATTAAAACAAGTAAAACTACTAAAACAATTAAATGATCATCAAGGGGAAAAAAATGTATTGAATTTCAAGTTAAATTGTAAGTCACACAAGTCTCCTTTTCAAATAAACGATTATTTTAAAAATGGAAAACGTGATCTGAGAGAGTTCAGACTGAGTGTTGGAGGTTGTACTGATAAACAGAACTCACATCATCCGAGTCATCATCCAGCCTCTCATTACACAAACATGGTTAACAGCTGTATAATCAACAGAATAATACTCAGCAATGATAGCATAGGTCATCCGAATCAATAATCAATGATCTCTAAATAAAAAAATGGATGAATAAAATCGCGACTCCAATGTTGAGTAAAATCACCATGACGACCAGAACAGAGCTTGCGCCCTGCGGGGGAGAGAAGAGAGAGAGAGATTAAACACACGCAAACACAGACGCTTGTACACACGCACTAACACTAACACACACACCCTAAGACAATGAGCGGTACCTGCATGTGAACACAAACACAACCAATATATTCTTTTGTGATGTTGCTAATTACTCAGTATGACAAGATGAGTTGAGGCAGAGACAGAGAGTGTTGTGAATGGAAATGATGATGTTGTTCCAGTCTGGCTACTGTTTTAACAACTAACATACAGCATTTCATGGGGGTGATATTTAGTTTTTTTTTAAATCTTTCGAAAGCACATAAATGACCCCCCTGAACCCCCCTAAGTGATGAATGATAAACATCCCAATGCAGCTACACTGCACCGACACCAACACTGCCAGTGTTGGTACCATTTACAAAAGTAAGTTTTGTTGACCGAGGTTACCAAGGTTACCAAGTTACCTGTTACTGTTTATAACTGGTCTTTTTTGGGGGCATTTTCAATGGAAGTCAATAGACCGCAACTCCATCCGTAACATCCATAACCAATAAGCGTAACCATTGGACGCAGGTGGGGGAGCGGATATGAAATGGGCTTTGTGTTGGGATCGTTCACTCTCAGGTTGGGTTCAGACAGACATCTGCAGTCTGAGCTGCTCTGTGTGTGTATGTGTCAAGCTATATGTGTTTGTCTGTAAACCTGCCTTTAGTCCTCTGCATTACTTCTGGCTCTGCAGTTGAAAACATTCCCTCTCTCTCTCCACCTTCTCTCTCTCTCTCTCTCTCTCTCCACCCTCTCCTCGCTCCCTCTTCCCTCTCTCTCTCTTCCCTCTCTCTCTCTTCCCTCTCTCTCCACCTTCTCTCTCTCCACCCTCTCTCTCCACCCTCTCTTTCCACCCTCTCTCTCGCTCAACTCTCTTTTCATCCCCGCTCTCTCTTTCCTCTCTCTCTCTTCCCTCTCTCCACTCTCTCTCCACTCTCTCCACCTTCTCTCTCCACTTTCTCTCCACCCTCTCTCTCTCCATTCTCTCTTGCCTCTCTTCACCTGCTCTCTCCATCCTCTCCCCTCTCTCATCCTGTCTATCCTCGCTCCCTCTTCCCTCTCTCTCTCTTCCCTCTCTCTCCGCTCTCTCTCTCCACCCTCTCTCTCTCTCCACCTTCTCTCTCTCTCTCCACCCTCTCTCTCCACCCTCTCTCTCGCTCAACTCTCTTTTCATCCTAGCTCTCTCTTTCCTCTCTCTCTTCCCTCTCTCCACTCTCTCTCCACCCTCTTTCTCCACTCTCTCCACCTTCTCTCTCCACTTTCTCTCCACCCTCCCTCTCTCCATTCTCTCTTGCCTCTCTTCACCTGCTCTCTCCATCCTCTCCCCTCTCTCCTTCTGTCTCTCCCCCTCGTATCTCTCTCTCCTCCATCCTTCTCCACCCTCCTCCACCCTCCTCCTGGTTCCCCCTGCCCTCCCCCTCTTTGCAGTCACTGCCACACGCCCACCGATTGGCTACCAGCGAAGCAAGGCATAAGCTGTTCCCTAGCAACAGACCACAGATTGGCCAATGAGGGGGCAGCATTGTGAAGGAGCTACTTTGCCAATCTGCTGTTACTAAGGTGCTGGGAGTGTGAAGGGGGAGAGATTAGGCTGTGTGTGTGTGTGTGTTTGTGTCTCAATGTGTGTGTGTGTGTGTTATTGTGGGTGTGTCTCAGTGTGTGTGTGTGTGTTATTGTGGGTGTGTCTCAGTGTGTACTGTGTGTGTTTGCATCTCAGTGTGTGTGTGTGTCTTTGTGTCTTAGTGTGTGTGTGTTATTGTGGGTGTGTCTCAGTGTGTACTGTGTGTGTTTGTCTCGGTGTGTACTGTGCGTTTGTCTCAGTGCATAGTGTGTGTGTCTCAGTATGGAGTGTGTGTGTCTGTTTGTCTCAGTGAATAGTGTGTTTGTTTCTCAGTACAGAGTGTGTGTGTGTCTCAGTAAAGAGTGTGTTTGTGTCTCAGTGTGTAGTGTGCATGTGTGTAGTGTGTGTGTTTGTCTCAGTGTGTAGTGTGCGTGTGTGTAGTGTGTGTGTTTGTCTCAGTGTGTAGTGTGTGTGTGTGTAGTGTGTGTGTTTGTCTCAGTGTGTAGTGTGTGTGTGTGTAGTGTGTGTGTTTGTCTCAGTATGTAGTGTGTGTGTGTGTGTGTTTGTGTGTGTGGGAGATCTAGAAAGCCCACATTCCCATCTGTATATCGCTGTAATCCAACATTACACAGTCGTGGTAGGTGTCACAGGAAGACACTAGTAGGCTAGTGTGTGAGTGTGTGTGTGTGTGAGTGTGTGCGTGTGTGTGTGCGCGTGTGTGTGCGTGTATGCGTGCGTGTGTGTGTGCGTGCACATGTGTGTGTGAGTGTGGCTCAGTGTATGTGTGTGACGGTGCGTGTGTGTGCGTGTGTGTGAGTGTGCGTGTGTGTGCGCGCGTGTGTGTGCGTGTATGCGAGCGTGTGTGTGTGCGCGCGCATGTGTGTGTGAGTGTGGCTCAGTGTGTGTGTGTGGCTCAGTGTGTGTGTGTGAATGTGCGTGTGTGTGCGTGTGCGTGTGTGCGTGTGTGCGTGCGTGTGCGTGGTGTGAAGTTATCTGAGTGTTATTCCTGAGTTTGGTGTACATCTTCATATCTGTATGTGGAACAGTTCTTGTTGTATACTGCTGGCTTCCTTGACTGTTCGTCTATCTGAAGTGAGTCTGCACTCACAAGTAACTGATGTTTCAGTATTTGTTCTGATGCACTGTATTAGATACTGCACCATACTGGGTAGTGGGTACTACTGACATTGAGATGTCATTGTTAAATTGTGGTGGGTGTCAAAATGATTTTGTTCCACTCTGGTATTCTTATTTGTGCTCACCATACTAGCTATGTGTTGCAATCGAGGTGTCGTTATTGATGCATTGCAAAGAGCAATTACAAATAAAAAAGTTCCCAGCACCTGTTAACTGAGATGTGTTAACTTTAAGATGTGGTTTCTAGACGTGTATAGTAGAGCTCAGTTGGGTTTAGTAGAGTACAGTTGGGTTTAGTAGAGTACAGTTGGGTTTAGTAGAGTACACTTGATCTTACCGAGCTGGTTTTGAGTTGCGTCTGACTCTTGTCGTGGTGTTCTAGTGCAATGGGTGAGGATTTCTGTGGGGGGGAGACAATGAGGTCCCTCTGTGTGGGGTGATTGTCCAACTTCTCCCCCCTCCGACCCCCGTCCACCTTCAGTCCTGCGGACAAGGAGGAGGGGCAAGGTGCTGAGCTCTCCCTCCCCTCCCTCCCCTCCCTCCCCTCCCTGTGCTCGCGGTTCTTATGTCTCTGTCTCTGCAGCGTGTGCGACTGGCCCCCTCCCTTGGCATGCCTGTGAGCGTCGCCATGCCGATCCTCCCCCTGGCCATGGGGCTTGTGGGTAGTGGAGTCCATGGGCTGCAGTGGCCTCATCTCCATCTCGTAGTTACTCAGCTTCTCCTCATCCTGCTCCATCAGTCTGGCCCCGCCCTCCCCTCTTCTCTGCGCACGCCCAGACGAACACTCCGTCCACCTGTCCCGGGGGGCTTTGTGATTGGACGAGCCGTGCTCCCGTGACTTGTGATTGGAGGAGGCGTGCTTCTGTCCGTTGGCGGGCCTCCCTCGGCCGTCGTCCTGGACAGAGGGGGTGGTGGAGCGGCTGCTGCCCCTGCTGCCCCCGCGGGACACGGAGCTGCAGCTGTTGGCCCTCAGGTACTCCCCCTGGGCTCCCCCTCGGCCCCCCTCCATCTGCACCTGCACCTCCTTCCCTCCGCCACCTCCTCCCCGGTCGTCATCCACGGCGGTCTGGCGCAGGAAGCGGGAACTCTTGTTGCGTTGGGAGGGCGGCGGCGGGGGGCTGAGGCTGGGACTGAGGCTGGGCGGAGGGGAGCCCTTCATGTAGAGGTCTGGGCTGTCGGCTGTGCCGCTGGAGAACTGCTCCATGTCGTTCTCGCTGGACGCCTGCTGCCTTGGACGCTGGCCCTCCACTCCTGGCAGAGAGACAGACAGGTTTCAGACAGACAGACAGACAGGTATCAGGCAGACCATCAGACAGGTGTCAGACAAACAGGTATCAGACAGACAGACAGGCAGGCAGGCAGAGAGACATGTACCAGAGACAGACAGACAGATAGACAGACAGACAGACAGACAGACAGACAGGCAGGCAGGCAGGCAGGCAGGCAGGTAGGCAGGCAGGCAGGCAGGCAGGTAGGCAGGCAGACAGACAGGTATCAGATAAACAATCAGACAGGTATCAGACAGACAGACAGATAATGTTGGTTGAGTGATTTACACACTGTTGTTTATACTTTTACTTTTCAAGGTTTAACAAAGTCAACATGAGAGAAAGAGAGATGAGAGGAACAGACAAAGAGAGAGAGAGAGAGCTAGTTAAGTATTCTTCTCAAGAGCATCCACTCCTATATGCTCTCTCCCTCCCTCACTCACACAGGCAACACACACACTAACGCATGTGCACACACACTAACGCACGTACACACACATAGAACATAACACCCTTACCTCATCCCTTTGATGTCATGTATCATGCTAATGTAATGATACTCTACTTAGTTTTGCTCAAAGAAATCAGTTAAATGAACCTCTTTGCCTCCCTCCCCCTCACTGTTAGCGCTCTCTCCTTCCATCCTCTCACTCTTCCCTCCGTCCTTCCCTCCCTCCCTCCCTCCCTCCCTCCCTCCCTCCACATCTCTGTCCCCTCTCCCCTCCCCCTCCCTCCCTTCCTCCATCCTTCCTCCCCTCCACACCCGTCTCTCTCTCTCTCTCTCTCTCTCTCTCTCTCTCTCTCTCTCTCTCTCTCTCTTTCGTTGCCTTTCTGTTGTCCTTCCCTCCCTCCCTGTCTGAGGAGAGGGGAGTCAGGAGTGTGTGTTTGTTATTGTAGATGAGCCAGTGCACCAGTCCCAAGAACTCTGCAGAATGTCATGACATTAAAACAGCCAGTCAGGTGTGCACTGGAGAGTACGGGAGACAACATGTGTCATCTGGAGTGTTCACTGTGTAAATATGTTTGTTATTTATGCACAATGTGTGTATGTGTGAGGGGGCTGCATGTATGTGTGTGGGATAGGTACGTGTGCGTGTCTATGTGAATGTGTGTGTGTGTGAGAGAGGGAGGGTGCATGTACGGGGTGTGTGTGTGTACGCGTGGGTATGTGTGTGTGTGTGCGCACGCGTGTGTGTGAAGGGGGGTTGCATGTGTGTGTGTGCGTGTGAAGGGGGGGTGCATGTGTGTGTGTGCGTGTGTGTGTGCGCATGTGTGTGTGTGTGAGTGTGTGTGTGTGTGTGTGTTTGTGTGTGTGAAGGGGGGTGCATGTGTGTGCGTGAGTGAGTGTGTGTGCTGGTCAGCTGGTCTTGTGTGGGCTCCCAGGAAAGGTCAGTGTTGACCTCCCTCCAGCTTCCTGTTGCTGCCCCCATCATTCACATGTTGCAAGGCACCATGGGTAACATACCCTGTGGTGCCTGAGTACGCACTGTACAGAACCCGCTCTGTCCTCCGGACTCGCACGCACACACACGCATGACACGCACATGCAAACAAACACATACAAACACACATGCATATTTTCATACATGCTATCCTGGTCTCCTTAGTGAAGGCAGCAAACAAGCGTCCAAAAAGCATCTCTGCTCTCAAAACACACTCGTTTAAGTCTCATTTACAGTAGATGAACAATCAAGCACCGACTAATTTATGGGCAGGGAGTGTGTTGATGCTAGTGGTTGCCATGAGGACAGTTCCCTTGGCAGCTGTGGGCAGCTGTGAGGGAGGTGATGGAGGAGAGGAAGGAGGTGGGCTCACCGTTTCCACGGTGCTGGAAGGAAGGGGAGAACTCCTTGGCCGTCAGCCTGGCCAGGCGACACTCTTCCTGGGACTTTTCTGATGCTGCCATCGCTGCATCCGCCTTGACCCCGGCGTGGGCCGTCCTAGGAGAGGGGGCGGGGCAGAGGAAGAAGGGGGCGGGGCAGAGGGAGAAGGGGACGGGGGGAGGGGGGAGTAGGGGGGAGAAGGGAGAAGGGTTCGGGGCGGAGACGGGGAGAGGGTGGAGAAAGGAGAAGGGGAAATTAAGGGGGTGTCAGGCAGGGAAAGGAAAACAAGTTAACATTTACACCGGGCAACTTCCTGTCTGTCAGTACGCCAGCCTTGCGTCGCAAATCACGTACTTTTAGTCTGTACTGTAGATGATAACCCTAACCCTAACCCTGCGCTTTCTAGCAGTCACGGTGAGAGCCCATGTCTCTCTATCCTCCTCTCTCCGCACCCATCCCAGCTCCCCTCGCCTCTCACTTTCTCTCACCTCCTCTTACCTACCCTTACCTCCTCTCACCTACCCTTACCTCCTCTTATCTACCCTTACCTCCTCTCACCTACCCTTACCTCCTCTTATCTACCCTTACCTCCTCTCACCTACCCTTACCTCCTATCACCTACCCTTACCTCCTCTCACCTACCCTTACCTCCTCTTACCTACCCTTACCTCCTCTTATCTACCCTTACCTCCTCTCACCTACCCTTACCTCCTCTCACCTACCCTTACCTCCTCTTACCTACCCTTACCTCCTCTTACCTACCCTTACCTCCTCTCACCTACCCTTACCTCCTCTTACCTACCCTTACCTCCTCTCACCTACCTTCAACTCCTCTCACCTCCTCAAAAAGAGAGGAACGACAGACAAAGAGAGTTAGACATGCAGAGAGAGCAAGACAGACAGAGAGATAAAGACAATCCCAGAGAGAGAGGTGTACAGAAAGAGAGAGATTGAGACTTGAGAGAGACCAACACACAGAGCGAAGCCATCTAACAGGATAACACATGAGCATGTAACAACTTGCATCTCAGCGGAGCAGGTGATTCAAGACTGTTTCAAGTTTATCATTCTGTACGTCATTCAGTATCAGCATGTGTGTGTGTGTATGTGTGAATCCTACCTTGTACACCTGGGGCCAGGTAATGCCTGCAGTTTCTTACTGTAACTCTGAACACTACTGTCTGTCAGTCTTTCTGTCTGTCCATCTGTCTCTGTCTGAAGGAATCTACAGGTTTGGGGGGTTACTGACACCATAGCTAGCACCATGGCTTGCTAGCTAGAGTGTAACCTGTGGGTCACTCCCTGCGGTGGAAAGCTTTTTGCTACTTAACATTAGCTACTTAGCTTTAGGTTGTAGGGCCGGAAGAGTTTGATGAGATTAGCAGGAATGAAGGGACCAAATATAGCAAATGCCTACCCTTGCATGTATATAGCCTAGCGTGTGTTTGTGTGTGTGTGTTTGTGTGTGTGTGTAGAAATGTATACGTAAATACACATACTCGCAAACTAACGCAGAACATGTTATCCAGGGGGTTCAGTTCTCGCTTAAAAAGACCTGCACTGAACACACCAGCTACAGCTGCTACTGAACACTTTATGTTACCTTGACAAGTGTGCAGTACGCAGTTACCTTGACAAGTGTGCAGTATGCAGCTAGTATGGACAGAAGTATGGACAAACCAGGTCTGGATCCAGACTACTCTGTATTGCTCTAAACATGTGGTGAATGAACAGTGTTCAGTGTGCAGAGTCAGTTCGGTTCAGAGTCAGTTCAGTTCAGAGTGTTCGGAGTCAGTGTTCGGATTCAATGTTCAGAGTCACTTCAGTTCGGAGTGCTCTGAGTCAGTGTGCAGAATCAGTGTTCAGAGTAAGTTCAGTTCAGAGTGTTCGGAGTCAGTGTTCAGACTCAGTGTTTAGAGTAAGTTCAGTTCAGAGTGTTCGGAGTCAGTGTTCAGAGTCAGTGTTCAGATTCAGTGAGTCAACATTGAGAGTGGGTGTTCTAACCTGGACAGGGCGATCTCTGCCTTCTGCTTGGAGATATCAGCAGCCTTCTCAGCTGCTTCCACAGAGCGGTCCACCTTCTCTCTGATCTTACTGGCTCTAAGCGGGATGAGATTCTTCTTCTTGCCACTCACCTACGGAGAACACGAGGAGTTAGTCCAGGGGTGTCTAATCCTGGTCCTCCAGGGCCGCTGTCTGGAAGGTTTGAGATGTTTCCCCGCTCCAGCACACCTGATTCTAATGGATGGGTCATTATCAGGCTTCGACAAAGCTTGAGAACGCCTCATTCATTGTAATCAGGTGAGCATGGAAACATCTAAAACTGTCAGGACAGTGGCCCTCGAGGACCAGGATTGGACACCCCTGAGAGAGTTAGAACTGAGCTTCAGAACAGACGTGCGTTAAGAGACGGACAGCGGGGGGTGTTGAGTCTCTCCTTCCTTCTCACCAGAATGTTCTGCTTGTACTTCCCCTCCTCTTTGGTGCCGTCGGGGAAGGTGGTGCAACCGTAACCGTGGCGTTTGTTCCCCAGCCACTCCCCCGCGTACTGCAGCCCGTCTGACCGCCGGCTCACCCCCAAACCGCTCCGCTTGTCGTTCTTCCACTCCCCCGCGTACGTTTCCGTCGCCGTGGCGTCCACGTCGTCTTCGGCGCCCGCCAGCTCGGCCTCGCCCTCCCCCAGACTGATGGTGGAGTTGATGTCGGACGCGGCAGAGCTGACGGTGCTCATTCCCGCCTCGCTGCGGAACGAGCTCTGCTTGGAGCGCTGGGACGCCAGGGAGGACTTGGACTCGGACTTGCGGAGCTTGAGACTGCTGAGGAGTGAGCGGCGGAACAGGCCTTTCTTCTTGCCCTTCAGGAGCTCCGACTCGCTGTGGGCCGTCAGGACGAAGCCGCCACGCGACACGGCGGGGCTACCCACCACCGTGACCCCGCCCCCCGTCCCGGAGGCCACGCCCCCGCGGTCGGCCAGCAGGGCGGAGCCGTTGCTGTGTTCGGAGCGCAGGGAGTTTATGGAGGTGCGCAGAGGCGAGCGGATGACAGCCGCCATGCCGTACGGAACACTCTGGCGTATGCCGTAACCATGGCGCATCCCGCCCACCCATTGGCCCTGGTATGTACCTGTGGAGGGGGGGGGGAGGGGGACGAACGGAAGAAAGAAAGGAAGGAAGGAGGGAGGGATGGAGGGAGGGAGGGAGAATTTAAAAGGAGATGGAACTAAGTTACAGGAAGTTGTTATATTTTCCTGTGGCAGTTAATTGTTCTCGTTTCGTCCCTCGGAGCCGTCATGCTGTGTCATCACACCAGGCCTAGACACTAAGTGACAGGTGTGATGCAATGTTGCTAGGATACATTTCCTCCTCCGCATTCTGATATCCTGATGAATGACACACCTGGACACCTGTGCATGGATCACTATGCTACAGAGATACGGTACTGTAGTGAAGTAGAGTAGAATAGGTAGAATAGAGCACAGTAGAGTAGAGTAGAAGAAAGAACAGCACAATAGAGTACAGTCGAATACAATGAAGTACTGCCCAGCATAGTACAACACCAGTACAGTAACGTAAAGTATAGCAGAGCAGAGTAGATGAGTAAATCACAGGAGGGGATTATGTGAACCCACACACACGCTAAACTGTCTTTCAGTACAAGCCTCCATTCTGTCTCAGATTCTGCAGATCGTCCTTCTCTCCGAGTTAGACATCTCTGAGCAGACTGCCATAGACAGACTGCCACAGACAGACTGCAACAGACAGACTGCCACAGACAGACTGCCACAGATAGACTGCCACAGACAGACTGCCACAGACAGACTGCAACAGACAGACTGCCACAGACAGACTTCCACAGACAGACTGCCACAGACAGACTGCCACAGACAGACTGCCACAGACAGACCGCCACAGACAGACCGCCACAGACTCCACTGTGACTTGAGTCTTCAGGAGGTTTGCTAGCGTAATGCTGTAGCTAGCACAAAGAGCTAGTATTCTGTTCTTCACATCTCCTACATGGAAGGGTTAGGGTTTTAAAATGGATCTGATCTATGGCTTCCTTTGAGATAGGAAGACAAGATGACAAGGCTGTGTTTGTGAGAGAGAGAGAGAGAGAGAGAGAGAGAAAGAGAGAGAGAGAGAGAGAGAGACAGAGAGAAAGGGAGATAGAGAGGGAGAGAGAGAGAGAGAGAGAGAGAGAAAGGGAGATAGAGAGAGAGGGAGAAAGAGAGAGAGGGAGAGAGAGGGGGGGAAAGAGAGAGAAAGAGAGAGGGGGAGAGAGAAGACGAGAGAGAGAGACAAGGAGAAGAGGGAGCGCTAGAGGGAGAAAGCAAGTGCAGCACGAGGGAGAGAGAGACCACCCGCGAGGGCGAGAGAGTCAGAGAGAGAAAAGAGAGCGACGGTCTACCAGAGAGACGCCACGGGAAAAGAGGAAGGGAGGGGGAGAGAGTGGGAGTGGGATAAAGGGAGAGAGAGGAAGGTGAGAGAGTGGAAGGAGAGAGAAGCAGTGAGAAAGAGAGCGGCGAGAGAGAGATAGTGGGTTGTGCGGGAGCTAGGGAGAGATACGTGGAGTGGAGAGCAGGAGGAGGGATGAAAGCCATGAGTGAGACGGCCGGGCAGGGCAGCAAGCTGCGGGGACGGTAGACAGAGGCGAGTCGGAGAGAGGGGGAGCGGAGAGAGAGAGAGTAGATGAGGGAGGGAGAGATAAGAAAGAGAGAGTATACGAGTGAAGAGAACAAATTGAGGGAGGAGTGTTTCATCGTAAACACTTAAATCCGCTTTGTGATTGACTCAGCGTCACAACCTCCGCCACACAAGCAGGGCTCGCTCTTACACACACAACAA
>BROE01000003.1:18021843-18034343 GCA_036571765.1 Plecoglossus altivelis
GAGAGAGAGGGAGGTGGAGAGAGGGGGAGGGAGAGAGAGTGAGAGAGAGGGAGGGAGAGAAAGAAAGAGAGAGATAGAGGAAGAGAACAATTGAGGGAGGAGCTGTCTCATGTAACACTTGTAAATCCCTTTGTGACTTGACTCAGCTCACAACTCAGCACACAAGCAGGGTGCTTTTATCCACACACACACTACACACACAAACACGCACACACCACACACAAACACAGAGCACTCACACAACACACACTGCACTCACACACAACACAAACACACACAGCACACACACTCACACACACCACAGCCGGGACGCACACTCTCTCACACACGACACACACACCCACACACCCTCACACACACACACACACACACACACACACTACTCACTTCACTCATCACACACTGCACAAACACACAGCAACACACACACAGCACACCACTCACTCACACACACAAACACACACAGCACACACACACACACACTCACTCACACACACAAACACACACAGCACACACACAAACACAAACACACACACACACAAACACATGAACAAACCAAACACCCGCGTATCTCCACAGAGCCTCACCAAGTGCATACAGACAGCATAAAACACACACCACTGACAGTTGACTATAGTAATAAGGCATTGGAAACTAGACACCTCTGTGTTTAATCTGCTGTTTATCTGTCCTCCTAACTGTCTATCTACACATCAGCTCTCTAACCAACCGCCTGTTCTCTCTCCATGGTTCTGAAATCTAGGACAATTCACTACTCCACACACACACTCACAAACACACACACACACACAAACAAACACTCACACACAAACAGTTCCCATGCACACAAACACACGCGCAAATACTCACACACACACATACACACAAAGTTGTGCAATGCATGGATGAATCTAAGCGTTGTGTATGTGTACAGTATGAGTCGGCCTAATCCATATCCTGTCCTTGCCATGCTGCCAGTGACTGCCAACCCTGTGATGTAACTTCCAGCTTGATGATTCATCAGTGCAAGCGTTCTAGAACATGCTGGACACATACGACCATATATGGACACTATTTGCTTTCTCTGTATCTCCATCTGTGTCATTTCCTCCCCCACCAGACCAACCTGGATCGTAGGCACATATACTGTGTTAACACACACACACACACACACACACACACACACACACACACAACAATAAATACACACTTGTAGAAGTGCCAGTAGGAATGGTAAGGTGTTTATCATAAGAGATGACCATGTGACCATGTTTGTCCTCTTTATTGTATATTATTTCTTCAAAACCTTTTTCAAAAATATCAATTTTTAAAAACTTTTTTCGTACACAAGAAAAATTTTATGGTAAATAATAATAGATAGATATGAATATACAACTGTTTTTTCCACTCTACGACCGCTGAATTTCACGTTTTGCCCAATATGGTTTTCCATACCGAATGATATACAGTACGCTCAGGTTTGTTGCAACTTAAAAGTCCTATCTGCGTCAGATTGAACAGTTGTCACAATGAAAAGTCAGTCTAACCAAGAAAACCTATCACAAAATCGTCCATTCGTCATCCAAATCTTTTCAAACTTCCCTCTGAAATGTTTTGGAGACTCTTAGCGACACGTGCGTTCACTCAGATCGAACTCTGGAGCTCTCCGCGGTGCTGAAGAAGGAACGTGTTCATATTTGGTGTAGCCTATCCTGTGATCCTACAACCACATGCAGTATTCGTGTCGCCCATCATCACGCCCACCCAAAATAGCTGGATTGGTTCAATCGTGCGTGCTACAGACCCTAATCACGTCACGCTCGTGCTAATCAGTCAACTAACCTGCAATGCTATCTACATTCACATAATCTCATAACCTTGCCCTAATTGCGTAAAAATATATATAAAACAAGTTACGGTATTATAAAGGTTTCAAAAGAAAACTAATTCAAAATGATCACCACAATCCTAACTCAACCACGGACAAACAAGATGTTTCACGTTGTAGCCTATATATGACGGTTGTAGACCAACATACCGACAATGGTGTGACAGGGATATCCGAATACCTGTCACACGGAGCTTTGAAGGCCTACGCGTTGTGGTCTCCTAGCCTGCCAGCCCACACAAGCCCACCCAGTGGGTCATTTACATATCCTATTGGTTTTCTATGTCCCAACGATTTTACTCCGAGTTTTTTTTTTTGGTCTTCCCGCCAGAGGCCTGACAAGTGCGTTGTGCGTGAAGCGAAATGGGGAGCGGTACGGAAATAGTTAACGCGGAAAGATCAAAGACGCGGAAACATCACACACACAGCACCCTGATTTAATCACGCGCCATCCCGCGGGCTAAATTCATAATCGTTTCTTTGGCAACATGCCGTTTCTGGGTTTAAACGCGGTCCGTGTGTAGTCGCATAGGTTTCACTCCCTCCATCAAGACTAGTTTAAGCCGTCATTAACCTGTAATCAAACGGCATGCTGAGTGTATAAAGGCCAGGCTTACTTTAACTTTTTTATTGGCTCACCCATGTTTGTTGAACAATTTATGTATTTCACAACTCAGTCCTTCTGGGGCACACGTTGTAGAGTCGGTGTTAATGTGTAGCCTCTGCGACTGCTCGTGTGTGAGTGAATATTAAATAATTCGATGATTTCGCTCAATGCAGCATTGTTTTATGTGAGAGCTTTCCGTCTCTCTCTCTCTCTCTCTCTCTCTCTCTCTCTCTCTCTCTCTCACACACACACACACACGCACGCACGCACGCACGCACACACACACACACTCTCTCACTCTCTATCCCTGTCGTCTGTAACAAGTAACGTCAATGTGAACATTTGTTGGACACGGTGCCGTACAGCTGTTTATACTGTCGCGAGTTCGGTTTCTGACCTAACCTAACCGTAGTAATATCAACATTAGAAGCGATATGCTATTACAGTAAAAGCTAAATCGGCTTAAATCGAGTACGGATGTTATCCGGTTAAGGGATTTTTTTGTCGAGACTTTTTTTTTTCAAAGACGCAGCGATTTAGCCATGAGTCTTTGACATATTTGTCATTCTATTTTGCATTATATAACGTTCTAGACCTTACATAAATGTGTCCGTTTTAACTGTCTGTGTCTGTTGGTTTAATCTACAGCTTTCTATAGAACGTTCTAGCTGTCAACAAGGCTTCAGTAGATCTCACCACCCCTGGTCCATATTCAAGCATTCATCCTTTCATCCACACACACACACACACACACACACACACACACACACACACACACACACACACACACACACACACACACACCTTGGTTAGGGCTAGTCTGCTGTCTGTACATTACTTTATTTTCTAGTCTGCACTAACCCACAGTCCTTACTGGTCCCTGAACTAACCCACAGTCTATACTAGTCTATTTACCATCCCAGTCTATACTAGTCTATTTACCAGCCCAGTCTATTCTAGTCTATTTACCAGCCCAGTCTATACTAGTCTATGCACTGGCCCAGTCTATTCTAGTCTATGCACTAGCCCACAGTCTATACTAGTCAATTTTCCATCCCAGTCTATACTAGTCTATGCACTGGCCCAGTCTATACTAGTCTATTTACCATCCCAGTCTATACTAGTCTATGCACTGGCCCAGTCTATTCTAGTCTATGCACTGGCCCAGTCTACACTAGTCTATGCACTGGCCCAGTCTACACTAGTCTATGCACTAGCCCACAGTCTATACTAGTGTATTTACAACTGCATCTGTCTCATCTATCTACACATCTGGCTCAGCATATCCTTGTATCTATCTCTTCTGTTTAGATAGAGCAGTAAGAGGATTCTCCACCAGTCAATCTCCCTCACCTGTTGACTACATAGTATCGTAATACTGAGATTTCTCTTGATCCTCATCTACCTCTCTCTTTTATCATTCTGAAGTTCTCTCAACTTCTCCCTCTCCTTCTCCTTCTTTTTCTCCTCTCTCTCATTCTGCTCTGTGCATCTGATTAAGCAGCTAGATTAGAGCCCGACTAAGTAAACACCATTAGCAGAGACAGCCGGCCAATCAGAGGCGGAGGGAGCCCTGAGTCCCTGGTGACACACTGACCTGCCGCAAGTCTGCGAGCGTTGCCACGGCAACCCCTCTGCATGGGGAGGCTCCTCAGCCAGGATGCTGCAGAGCTGCGGAGCTCACGGCAACCAGGGTGCCACGGCAACCAGGGAGCCAAGGAGTAAATCGCAAACAACCATCGGAGAACAAGAAGGAAGGAGGAGAGAACAGGGTGAAAGAGGGAAGGAGGAGATCATCCACCTATTCTGTCCGGGTGAACAGAATTGTGGTGGTGCAGAGAGAAGATAGTAGATTGTGATGCGTTTGAAAACCACAAAGCACTCCTGGGAGCTAAAAATGATAGTTCAAAAGCCATTCTTTTCCTCTAAACTTTCGAAACTGTTGTGTATGTGTAAATATAACCGCTAGATGACTACATTTATTCGTCCAGCAGGAGTGTGGGGGCGGGGGAGGTTGAAACTGCAATATCTTGACTTGCAGTCAAATGTTCTACCACTGATATATACATCCCCATGTTCTACCACTGATATATACCCATCCCCATGTTCTACCACTGATATATACCCATCCCCATGTTCTACCACTGATATATACCCATTCCCATGTTCTACCACTGATATATACCCATCCCCATATTCTACCACTGATATATACATCCCCATGTTCTACCACTGATAAACCCATCCTCATGTTCTACCACTGACCCATCCCCATGTTCTACCACTGTCTCAGACTGTATGATGTATGTGAGTACTTGCATTCACACACATCTCTCCTCCTTGACCTCGCCCCATGGCTACGACATCACCTTGTCCACTTCCTGACATACGGCCAATCACGCGGCCACAGACCAAACTTTCCCTGTCCTCATGACACCTCGTACTCCACAGCAAAAGGTTAGACGGAACACACGTTGAATGGCGAAACTAAATGGTATTTATAAAGCATCCATCTAGCAGATGCTTCATTCAAAGAAGTATGCAACGCAGGGAGATGTGCATGTACATTGTACAGCGTATGTGTGCATCCGTGTGTGTATGTATCAGAGTGTGAATGATGGGTGGTGAGGGGTGCATCCGTGTGTGTGTGTGTATGTCCATGGTGTGTATGTGTCAGAGTGTTTGTGTGTGTGTGTGTGCGCTCCAAAGTGACTTATGGTTGTCCTCAGTGCTTGGTCTAGGGGGACCAGGTGTCTGGTAGGGAAACAACCCAATGTTCCCTATGAGGGCTTCCCTCTGCAGGTGACCTGGTATTTCTCTCTCTCTCTCCCTTCCTCACTCTCTCTCTCTCTCTCTCCCTTCCTCTCTCTCCCTTCTTTACTCTCTCTCCCTTCCTCTCCCTCTCTCTCTCTCTCTCTCTCTCTCTCTCTCTCTTTCTCTCTCTGCCAAGGCCTGCAGAGTCCGGATGGCCTTATTTGGGGCCTCCAAATATATCTTTTACTGCAGCTGGAGATAGAGCTGGGGCAAGGAACTGGGCAAAGAGCTGAGGCAGGGGCTGAGGCTGGGCTGGGGCTTGGGGCTAGAGGCTGGGGGTTAGCGTTGAGGCTGGAGGTTAGGTTTGAAGCTGGGGCTGTGTTTCGGGTTGAGGCTGGGGTTAGGGTTGAGGCTGGGGGTTAGGATTGAGGCTGGGGCTGGGGGTTAGGGATAAGGCTGAGGGTTAGGATTGAGGCTGGCGCTGGGGGTTAGATTTGAGGCTGGGGCTGGGGTTTAGGGATTAGGCTGGGGGTTAGGCTTGAGGCTGGGGGTTAGGAGTGGTTCTGAAGCTGGAACTGAGTGTTGGGCTGAAGCTGGATAAAATGCCTGCCAACCCTCTAATGATCGATGGACTGAGATACACAAAAGAGAGAAGAGCAGAGAGAGAGAGAGAGCGAGAGAGAGAGAGAGAGAGAGAGAGAGAGAGACGGAAAGAAACGGAAAAAGAGCAGCACGGATTGAACAGGAGAGAGAGATGAAGAGAAAGAGATTGAGAAAAAGAGCACAATAGAAAGAGAGACAGAGTGAACAATAGCAGTCAAAGTGGTTTGGGTTAGGATGTTTCTCTAGTAAAACGTTTGTCCTTAAAGAACCCCTAGCTCCAAGCATTTGCCATTATATCAGGAATACCTCTCTCTGGTGCACTTTACGGATCTCACAGACCTAAAAGAACATGAGATTGAGACATGAGAGGACTTGAGATTATCCTCATTTGACAAGGTCTGACCAGGTCGAACGACATTACTATCAGGTCTGACAGGTTCTGACCAGGTTCTGACCAGGTTCTGACCAGGTTCTGACCAGGTCTGACCAGGCTCTAACCAGGTTTATTGCATCTCCATCAGAGCAGGTCTAACCAAGTCTATCCAGGTCTAACCAGATATAACCAGGCTTAACCAAGTCTCTCCATGTCTGTCCAAGTATAACCATGTCTGTCCATGTCGATCCATGTCTATCCAGATCTATCCAGATCTATCCATGTCTATCCAGATCTATCCATGTCTGCCCATGTCTATCCAGATCTATCCATGTCTATCCAAGTATAACCACGTCTATCCATGTCTATCCATGTATGTCCAGATCTATTCAGGTCTATCCAGATCTATCCATGTCTATCCATGTCTATCCAAGTCTATCCATGTCTATCCATATCTGTTCAGATCTATCTATGTCTATCCATGTCTATCCATGTCTATCCAGGTCTATTCAGATCTATCCAGATCTATCCATGTCTATCCATGTCTATCCAGGTCTATCCAGATCTATCCATGTCTATCCTGATCCAACCATGTCTGTCCAGATCTATCCATGTCTATCCTGATCCAACCATGTCTGTCCAGATCTATCCATGTCTATCCAAGTACACCATGTCTATCCATGTCTGTCCAGATCTATCCACGTCTATCCATGTCTGTCCAGATCTATCCATGTCTATCCATGTCTGTCCAGGTCTATCTAAATCTATCCATATCTATCCATGTCTGTCCAGATCTATCCATGTCTATTCATGTCTATCCAAGTGTAACCATGTCTATCGTACCTCCATCAGAGTAGGTCTCGGTGCCGTATCCGTCCTGCAGGCCGTTGTTCCAGGTGCCCTCGTACTTCCCGCTGGTGCCAGTGCTCTCCCGAAGGCCGTAGCGACCCTTGAAGCCGTGCGTCCATTCCCCCTTGTACACCCACTTGCCCTTGTTTTCCACCCCCACGCCGTGTCTCTTGCCCTGGCCCCAGGTACCCTGGTAGGTGTTGCCGCTGGGCCAGGTGTAGATACCCACCACCTCGAAGCCGTGGCTCCAGGAGCCAGCATACTCTCCCTGGCCCTTGGGCCCTGTGCAGATGCCGTGTCCGTGGGCCTTACCCTCCTCCCACCCTCCACAATATGACCCCCCATCATCAAAGTTGAACCTGCCCCCAGTGGACATGCATGAAATAGGTTTTGGCAAATCCTCCAAACCTCGAAAAGAAAAAAGAAAAAAAGGAAACGAAAAAGATGGAGGAGTAGCGTGGAGGGAATGATGGAGGCAGCTTTGAAGGTGCTGGTGGGGGCGACGAGCGACGGTGTGAAGGGGAAGGGGGGGGGGCGCTGGAGAAGAGGTTACCCCCCAAAAACAAAACAAGTCTTCCCCTACTCTGCTGCGACAACAATAACCCCCCCAAAAAATGGAAAGAAAATAAAAAAGGGGGGAAAGGGGGGAAAAGGGGTAACAAGTTAAGTAGACTTCCCAAGATAGTCCTGAGTCTTGAGAGAGGCCAGACAGGGCCAGAGACAGCAGCCTCTTAGACCATCCTCTCTGTGTGTTGGAGCTGGTTAGCAGTCCCACCGTCTCTGGCCTCCGCAGCTAGACAGCACACTGCCCTGCGCCATGGGTGCTCTCTGCAAACGCACACAGCAACAAGCAGATCCCCCACCTCCTCTAGTTTTCAGGTTCAGCTCCCCCTCCCCCTCCTCCTCCTCCTCCTCCTCCTCGCTAGAACCGTCCCTCTCCTGGTAGATCCAGACAGGAGGCTCTCCCCCCGGGTGCACCTGCCCGGATGAACCTTCTCTTCTCCGGTGGTGGTTGCCTCGTCGCTCCCCTGGGCTGGGGAAGACCAGAAGGTTCCGCAGAGGAACTCTGGTTCCCGGCGACGGTGGGCCAGACAGGCTGTCGGCTTCCCTGGCCTCAGCGCTCCATCGTGCTGGGTGTCTGTCCCCACGCCTGCCTCCTCCTCTGCTCCACCAGCATGGTCCCGCCGCTATGCAGGCTGCCCAGGAGAGATGGAGGGAGATTCTGCTGGGCTTAGCTTGTCCTTTGCTCCCTCTCAGTGGCACAGCACTCCTCCGACACGCAGCGCACACACACGCAAGCTCAGCCACAGCAAGTGCGCACGAACAGCACAGACATAAACAACTGAACTGATTAATTTACCTCCGCTATTTTCCCTTCCTCTTTCTCTCTCTCTCTCTCTCTCTCTCTCTCTCTCTCTCTCTCTCGAGCACGCTCCCTCGCTCTTTCTCTCTCTCTACACTGTCAGGGGTCTGTTTTATCCCTGATCCTAAGTGGTTTATCTGGGATGGTTGTTATCTTGTTTTCTTGTCCGTAGAAAATAAATCCACCTTTTATTGCCTATCTTTCTGTCCGTCTCAGCGTGTTACGCTCTTCATTTTCCCGTCATCGCTGCGATGGGTTGTTGCCTTATTTCCTCCATATCTCCTTATAGTCGTCTCTCTCTCTCTCGCTCTCTCTCTCACACTCTCTCTCTCTCTCACTCTCTCACTCGCTCTCTCAAATCTGCTCATTAGTGGAGGACTGTTCCAATGCAGCCAGAAACCCCTCCCCCTCCTGCTTTTAAAGAGACAAGGACTGCAGTACTGCAACCATCAGCCCTCTTTCTCTCTCTCTCCTCCCTCTCTCCTTCTCCTTCTGTCTCTCTCTCCTTCTGTCTCTCCCTACTCCTTCTGTCTCTCTCTCTCCTCCCTCTCCTTCTGTCTCTCTCTCTCCTCCCTCTCTTCCTCTCCTTCTCTCTCTCCTCCCTCTCTCCCTCTCCTTCTGTCTCTTTCGCTCTCTTTCTCCTCCCTCTCCTTCTGTCTCCCTCTCCTCCCTCTCCTTCTGTCTCTCTCTCTCTTCGTCTCTCTGCAGTCTCACAAGTTCAGTGTATCGGTCCTTTGAACGCTGTTAGTTTGATTCACGATATAACACATTCTAGTGATCGATCAGTCGAAAAACTTCAAGAGCTTCTAGACACAGCTCAACAAGTGACAAAGGTATGCGAGAGAGCAACAGTTCGTACTGTCGTGAATGTGTGTTCACACACACACACAGGTGAGCAATCACATTAGACCAGCTTCCTGTGTGAAGTATCTGGTGAGCGTGTGCAAGAGTGTTTTACCTGCACCTGAAGAATCCCGCTGACCTTTGCCCCACAGCCGACTCACAGACCTACAGACACACTCGCACACATTCTTTCACACACTCGCATACATCTTGTGTGTGTGCCTGTGCTTGTATTTGTGTAAATGTATATGAGTCTGATTGTGAATACATGGATGTGTTGTGTATGAGGGTTTGTTTGTGTGCAAGCGTGTGCATGCGTGTGTGTGTGAGTGTGTGTGTGTGTGTGTGTGTGAGTGTGTGTAATTAGCATGGATGGGATCAGGATGAGCTGGTTATAAATAGACAGCTCTGACATGCTCCTCCCCACAGGTAAACACTGCCCTCTTCCTACACATGGCAGCCACGCCTACAGAAGCCCTCATCGGACAAACTGTGCAGCACTTTTGCTGTGCTATTGATTATTATGAAGATGGTGATGGGTCCCATTCCTTGATTGTGACTGCCAAAACACTCCGAATAGAACGTATTGTACTTATGCACGTGCTGTACAGAAGAATCACACCGGGTGTTCTGGAATGCAAGCGTCCACTTAATTAATAAACGTAAAATATGTACGCAGTGACTGAAACACAGTAAAACAACAAAGATTTGTGGATCTATTTAGTGGATCGAATTCAGATAGTGCAACATTTTTTGGTATGTGTATATAACAAAGCAACGAACCAAGAAGAGGTTAAATACATTTTGTTATTTTTTTTCTAAAGAATACGCGAGGGCCTTCTCAAAAAGGCGTAAACTACCGTTGAACGAACTTCAGCTTTACAGTAATACCCAAACATGGAGTATTCGCAACAGCTTAATGTGAAAGGATAAGGACATCTACTGGTCATTTGTGGGAAATACAATGTTCTATAACTGAGAATATATATAACACAATTAACATGTGAGATACATTATTGTGATGACAGATGATTCAATATTCGTTCGTGGACCTTGTGTGTTACAGGGATTCGTAAACATCTTCAGAATCAGTGCTAACAAGGCACTAAACTGTTACCATGACGTCGGGTCACTTCAGAGGCAAAGGTGTTTACACAGTGACCATCCTCCCTCACCACTAGCAACACAAAGATACCACAAGATAACTAGTTGCGATTACAAGTCAGAAAGACGATTCCCCAGTCTGCCGTTTAACTCTGACGGCAATCAACGTAAAGTAAAACGGTCGAGGTTTAAAACTTTAAACACACGGAAAGCAGCTCTGAAGGTGTCTACCTCTTTAAAAAGTACAGTAAGAACTTAGCCAACGTCTCATCCACGGAACATATGAGAGATGCCAAATAGACATGCAAAATATGTTTGTAGCCAATCATCACATCAACATTAATGACAGACACAAAGTTTATCCAATCAAAGGGGGGAATGCTGGATGATGGGCAGGATTTGCTGCGAGAGTGGGATAATATTCCTCACAGCTGTTTTTCTCTATTCCAGAACTGTGGCGAGATCCTGGGAAGGGGGCGGAATACTGGAACTACACTTGAAAAAAACTTTTTGTAATCGTGATTTTCTTGGACAAAATATGCATGTGCCAAACTTTTCAAACGGTCCACTTTTAGTTTATAAATAACTTTTGTGCGTAGAGTTTTAGCTATCAGTTCTTTTTCTACATCAAGAGTTGAACTTGATACTTGGTTGAATCCAGAAAAACACAGTTTCTGGTTTTGTTTATTGACCGACGTTTCCTCCTAACTACCCTAATGCCATGAGGATTTCTACCGAAGAGATTTATTTGCACCGGGGAGACGGGAAGACGACACCGTTCGTGAAATAAGTACAGTTTGCGTTTCTATTTACCGAAGTTTATGGATATGTTTTTTTTTATTCCAAGCTACTTTATAGTAAATTCGGTACACTTCGTTCTGTAACCGTCTGACGTGGGAGACCGTAGAGGTCTGCGTGCACGAGCAGAGATGGCCACGGAGTGCTCGGAACCTCGTTGTACTACAGTAAACACACAGACTCATGCTTTTGTGTAAACCAAAGCGTAGCTTACAGCGCTATAAATACAAATAGCCACAGAGCACTCGCAGCTGGTCTGCGAGTAAAAAGATAGAAAGAGCTTAAACTTAAATTGACCTAAAGACTAAACTTCAAATACTTAAGTGATCCTTAAAAGTATACAGCGTATTAAAACTCTGTTACCAGATCTATATCCCCGTTATGGAAAGTTAACAAAGCAACTTCTGGACACTCAAGTGGAGCAGCTATGTTTCAAGTGCTCCTTCTGTATTTTAAGACGCATGGCAAAAGCACTTCTTAAAACTGTACCCAGCTCCCCTAAAGACCCTTATCACAACACCAGCAACGTGATTCAGCCTTAAACCAGACGGCGGACTAGTTGAAAATGGTTGAGAACCGGTGTTCTGTGCAGAAGGAGGAGGTGTACCGCTGGTTTTCGGTGCTGAGCTCGTCCCAGAGAGCAGAGTTCCTCTGCGGCCTCCTTGACCTCTGCGTCCCCATCGAGCTGCGTTTCCTGGGTTCCTGTCTGGAGGACTTGGCTCGAAAGGACTACAACTCCCTTCGGGACGCGGAGATCAAAGCTAATAACCCCGCCGACCTCTCCGGTCTCACCAACGTCACGGACGAGGTGGTGAGGAGCAAACTTCTGGTATCGCTTGCGCTGCTCGGGTCCGATAACCGCGAGGCGGCCGGGGTGCTCTTCCGGACGCTCACGCACATCGACGCCGTCATCAGCAACTACGGGCTGCAGCTGAACGACGGGCAGACGGAGCAGCAGTTCCTCCTGCTCTTCACCATGGCCTCCAACCACCCGGCCTTCAGCTTCCACCAGAAGCTGGTGCTCAGGCAGGAACTGAGCCATGTCCAGGAGATCCTGCAGAGCAGCTGTGCTGGGGAGGCTCCGGGAGGGGGGGGGAGTGCAGGTGTGGACTCTCCAACCACGCTGCCCTGTCCTGGCCCTGCTGCCCCACCCTGTCTGCTGAAGAAAGGACTTGGCCTCAAGGTAGCTACCAGGGGGCCTGTAGAGGGCACGGGGGTAGGGGGTGCACACACACACACACACACAGACAGACACACACACACATTCAGACAGACAGACAGACACAGACAGACACACACAGACAGACACACACAGACA
>BROE01000003.1:18039343-18095103 GCA_036571765.1 Plecoglossus altivelis
AGACGTTCCTGTGACAGTTGGGGTCGGGTTTTACATCAGGCTGTGTAAAGTCAGTGTGTGTGTGTGTATGTGTGTGTGTATGAGTAAAGTCAGTATGTGTGTGTGTGTTAAGTCAATGTGTGAGTGTAAAGTCAGCGTGTGTGTGTGTGTGTATGTATGTAAAGTCTGTGTGTGTTACAAGATTGCACTTGCTGAAACATCAGAGCCAAGCCATCTTGAGGAATGCACCAGACCCCCTCAGGCATTACAGCCGAAAGAGAGTGAGAGGAAGAGAGAGAGGGAGGAAGAGAGAGAAGGAGAGAGAGGGAGGAAGAGAGAGACAGAGAGGAAGAGAGAGGGAGGAAGAGAGAGAGAGGAGGAGAGAGGGAGGAAGAGAGATGAAGAAAAAGAGAGCGGGAGGAAGAGAGATGAAGAAAAAGAGAGAGGAAGAGAGAGAGAGGGAGGAAGAGGTAGAGAAGTAGGGCGTGAGAGAGCGAGGGAGAGCTGAGGAGAAAAACAGAGAAAGAGAGACGGAGATATAGAGAGGGTGAGGAGAAGATGTAGTTCTCACCAAGCGCTGTGTGACAGACTCGCCACAGCCAACAGTGCTATTAACAGGATCTCTTCTAGAATGTTGTTCTCCTCCACCTTGTCCTGGGGCTTGACAGAGCAAGGCAGAGCAGGACAGAGCAAGGCAGAGCAGGACAGAGCAGGGCAGAGCTCCTGGAGGTAGAATCTGTAGAGCAGCAGGGTTAGTTTCAGACAGCCTTGTTGAGGTCCCTGAAACTGTCTTGATCTCTTGCACGTCCTGGCCTGTCTGAGTGGAGCGGATGTCAGCGTGGTGACAGTTTCTCTCCCCCCCTTTCTTTCTCTCTCTCTCTCTCCCCCTCTCTCCCTCTCTCCCTCCCCTCTTTCTCTCTCTCTCCCCCTCTCTCCCTCTCTCCCTCCCCTCTTTATCTCTCTCTCTCCCCCCCTTTCCCTCTCTCCCCCCCTTTCTTTCTCTCTCTCTCTCCCTCTCTCCCCCCCTTTCTTTCTCTCTCTCTCCCTCACTCCCCCTCTCCCTGTCTCTCTCTACCTCTCTCTCTCCCTCTTTCCCTCTCTCTCCCCCTCTCTCTCTGTCCCCCTCTCTCTCTCTGTCCCTCTGTCTCTCTGTCTCTGTCTCTCGCCCCTTCTCTCTCTGTCTCCCGTGAATCCACGAGGGACTTCTTCTAGTGCATCTGGACTGAATGATCCAAGTGATCACAACAAGGCCTGCACACAACAAGGCCTTCACACGTTACAAATACAATCACACACACACACACACACACACACACACACACAGTATGGCAGTGGAGCTGTTTTCTTTCTTTGTACGTGTGCTCTGTGTCTTGGAGGAAATGTTAGTGTGTGTCTGTATAACATCAAGAGTGTTTTTGTTGTTGTATATGTGCCCTAAATATTTGCTTGGTAACGTGCGTGTGTGTGTGTGCCCTAAAGCTAGCCAAAACATTCAAAATGTCACTGGCAGGAACCCTTTAAATCTCTCTTTCCTTCCTCCCTCTCTTCCTCTGCCACTTTCTTTCTACACTACTCTTCATACTCTCTCTCTCCACTCTCATCATCTTTCTCAGTATATCTAAGAGACTACAGTCCTCATAACCATCTCCTCCGATTCTCTCTCAGTTTCTCTCTCCTCTCGCCCTCCCTCTCTCTCTCTCTCTCTCATCTCAGTCCCCTCTCTCTCTCTATCTCTCTCTCTCCTCTCTCTCCTCTCTTCTTCTCTCTCCTCTCACTTCTTCTCCCCTCGTCTCTCTCCTACCATCTCTCTCTCATTTCTCTCTCTCTCTCTCCCTCCTCTCTCTCTCATACTCTCTCTCTCCTCTCCCTCATCTCTCTCTCCTCCTCGTCTCTCTCCCTCTCTACCTCTCCCCCTCGTCTCCTCCCTCGGGCCAGAGAGAGTGAGAGGAGGAGATGGGAGAGTAGGGAGACTGGTATTAACTTTGGATGAGGGCAGGAGGAGGTGAAGACTGTATAGTAGAGGAGGAGGAGAGAACGGAGGGAGAAATAGGAAGGCAAACAGATTGTGGGTTGAGGAAGAACAGAAAAGTGAGGATGTGGAAGAACAGAAAAGTGAGGATGAGGAGAAAGCAGACTAACCTGTTTTTTTCTGGGGTCTCCCAGCTGTCCCAGGTGTGCCCAGAGGAAGGCCTGGACAAGCTACTGCCCAAGTCACCTGGGCTGGACTCCGCCCCCGAATTGGACAGGTAGGCCCACGCCCCTTCCTCCCTGACCTCGTGACCTCTGACCTCTAGCTAAGTGTGCGTTGTAATCATAACATATACTGAACACTGATGAGGAAGGAAAAGAGAGAGACAGAGGCATCTACTTTGTTCTTCTGCCCACTACCATCATCTCCCTTCACTTTCTCCCCCTCTCCCTCTCTCCCTCTCTCTTCTCTCTCTCCCTTCCTCTCTCCTTCCTCCCCTTCCCTCCCTCCCTCGCCTCCTCCCCCCTGCTTCTCCTCCCCTCCGATCGCTCCCTGCTCTCTCAGACTCCTCCTCGCTTCTCCTCTCTCCTTACCCCTCCTTGTATCTGCAGGTGGCTCACCTCCCTTCCACCTCACATCCTCAAACACCAACAAGTCACACTGTTCTTCAGCTCAGCCTCCCAGGCCCCCCAGCCCCCCCGCCCCCCCGGTCCCCTCTACCATTCCGTTCCCCCACAGTGCAAGTAAGAACCCCAGATCCTTTTCTCCACTATGTTCTACTGGGCGGATCAGTTTGTGTGGTGTGTGTGTGTGTCCGTCGTGCGTGTGTTGTGCATGTCTGGGGTTAGGGGTGGTGACAATTTGGTCGTGGAATTCAGCTGGCCATTTGTGAGGACCGCCTAGAGGATCGGGGACCTCATGATAAAAATGTGTGTGTTGAGCGAGGAAGAGAGAAGAGAGAGAGGAGAAAGAGAGAGATAGAGGAGGGAGAGGCAAGAGAGGAAGGGACAGGAGAGGAGAGGGAAGAGGAGAGAAAAAGAGTGTGTTCCAGTGTAAGTGTGTGTACCTCATTCATTTGGCTATCTATCTCCTTAAGGGTTGCTAACAGTGTGTTTGTTGTGTGTGTTGTGTGTGTTGTGTCTTGCGTGTGTGTGTTGCGTGTGTGCATGTGAGGACGAGAAAGAGAAGGGAGAATGTGTGTGTGTGTGTTTGGGACCCTGGGCCAGACAGTCTCCCAGTCCAGTGAAGGATATTAGGAGACCTCTGGGATGCAGGAAAATAAAACCAGTCTGGCTGGGCAGTCCTATGTATGTACGTATGTCTGTGTGTGTATGTGTGTGTGTGTGTGTGTGAGTGTATGTGTGTGTGTGTGAGTGTGTGTGTGTGTGTCTGTCTGTCTGTGTGTGTGTGTGTGATAATGTGAGACCACTCTTAAACTCCCCATGCAGGAGCCGAGTGTGGAGGGTCTCTGCACACGCTCTGACCAGACGGCTGTGTGGAACCATTGACCGCTCACAAGACTTTTATTCTGAAATATTTTTCCAAGTTTTTGAAACTTTATTTTCACGCAGTGAAAAGAGAGAGGAGGAGAGGGAAAGAGGAGTACAGACGTCTATAACAGAGTAAAGTACAGCAGAGTACAGTAGAGCACGGTAGAGTATAGCAGAGTATAGTAGAGTACATCAGAGTATAGTAGAGTACAGAGTCCTCAATAACTAGTCAATGATGCAAACTTTTTAAAGCTTTTTTTTCAACCTTTGTAAACATTTTTTTCAAAACATTTTTGGAAAGGTTCTAACCAGGAACAGATAAACCGTAGGTTCTGTGTGTGAGAGACAGAGAGGTAGACAGATTCAGTCTCACCACTGCTGTTACTTTCTTCTGCAGATCTGAGCTGCCTGCTGCAATACAGAGGCTCCAACAGGTAGAAGCTCAATCTCTACATCTCTTCATCTCTTTCTCTCTCACTCCTCTTTGACCATCTATATTTATCTCTGTCGCTTTCATTCACATTCACACACTGTTTTATTTCTCTCTTATTGTCTGCCCTTCTCTCTCTTTCCGTCTTTCTATTGTTCACCTACCTCTCTCTCTCAAACTCTATTTTACTCTTCCTCTCTCTGACTCTCTCTCTGACTCTCTCTCTCTCACTTTCCTTCTCTCTAACTCTCTCTCCCTCTCGCTCTCTCCCTCACTCTAACTCTAACGCTCCCCCCCCTCTCTGTCTCTCTCCCTCTTTCTCTGACAGGGCTGTGTGCGGAGTGGCCAGCATTCAGCCAGTCATGAGTGTCCACAGCTCCTTGCAGCCTCATTCTCCTCCACACCTGCCCCACCTCTGCCACCTGCCCCCTCACCTCCCCCCCCAGCTGCCCCCCCAGGGCCCCCTGTTGGGGCCCCACCCTGCGGGAGGAGAAACGGCAGCGCCCCCTCTTGGCTGTCTCCAAAACACCACCCTGGCGCCGTCTACCAGCCCTGAGCAGAGCGGCATCTTGGACTGGCTGCGAAAGCTCCGCCTCCACAAATACTACCCCGTCTTCAAGCAACTGACCATGGAGGAGGTGGGTGGGGCCAGGGGAGACAAGGGGCGGGGCCTGGGGAGGATGTGGAGAGGGCAGCACATCCCTTTCCCTCTATCCTTCTCTGTCCATCCCAGTCTCTTCATCATATGTCTTCCTCTGCAGTTCTTAGGTCTCACTGAAGAGGATCTGAATAAGTACGACCTCACGCAAGGAGCCAAGAAGAAGCTGAAGACACAGCTGGAACTGCAGAAGTAAGTCCAGCACATGTAACCATCATCATCATCATCATCCTCATCATCATCATCATCATCATGTGTTCTGCAAACTCTTGATCAATAGTAAACTACTGTACCGCTGAGCTATACCCACACCTGAATACTCCAGTCTTTGTAACATACATAGAAATGAGTCCATTACATGCAACAAGAAGCATCATCATCATCATCATCATCATGTATTCATTTGACATGCTTTCATCCTAATCAATACATGAGTATGATTTTTTTTCTAACCTCTTCACACATCACATGCAACAATAATCACCATCATCGTCATCATCATTATCATCATCACCATCATCACCATCATCATCATCATCATAATGTGTTGTGCAACCTCTTTATCTCCAGTGAAATCCTCTACCACTGATCTATACCATGTATGCTCCAGTCTTTGTAACATAGATAGAAGTCGTATTTAGAACAGGACTTTTGGACTGGATGTCTATCATGTACACTCTACCAGCCCCCCCCCCCCCGACACACAAACACTATGCTGTGTGTGCGCTCTCTTCGTGGCTATGCTATGTAGCCATACAGACAGACATGCCCTGACATAAAGCTGTGTGTGTGTGTGTGTGTGTGTGTGTGGTTTAGTCATGTGCCCAGACATACAGCAGCAGAAGAGTGAGAAGTTGTTTGTTTAATTATCCATTAACTTAGAGAGAATGAATCACTGCTGCGAGAGAGAGAGAGAGAGAGAGAGAGAGAGAGAGAGAGAGAGAGAGAGAGAGAGAGAGAGAGAGAGAGAGAGAGAGAGAGAAGAGAGAGAGAGAGAGACAGAGAGAGAGAGACACAGAGAGAGAGAGAGAGAGAGAGAGAGAGAGAGAGAGAGAGAGAGCAGGAGAGAGAGAGAGAGAGAGAGAGAGAGAGAGACAGAGAGAGAGAGAGAGAGAGAGAGAGAGGAGAGAGAGAGAGAGAGAGAGAGAGAGAGAGGAGAGTACTGGGCTGTAAATGTCTGGTGCTCGGCAATGGTTAACAGGGCTGATTGGTTAGTTTAGATAAGTTGTACTTTAAGGGAGATAATATTTGTGTGAGTGTGTGTGTGGAGCGTGTGGAAAGTGAGAAAGCATTATCAGTCGAACCCTGTTTCCAGTTTCACCACCAGATGGTTTACACGTGTCATTGCCCCCCTCCCCCACCCCACCCCCCACACCCCTTAGGGTCTCTTTCACCCTGTCACATTTACTCAATCAAAACCCCAGACCGGACATAGCCATACCTGTCACCCCTGCACTGTAGGTTAAACAAGACCTCTAGTGGCCATGTGTGGAACTGCCGTCACCCAGGACAGTGCCATGTTACTAGATCAGGTTATTTTTTTGCAAGAGAAGCTGTGTGTATGTACACTAAATAAGTGGATGCATATGTATGTGTGTGTGTGGCCAGCAGGGAGAAAATGGAGAAGCGGTACATGGTGTCCCAGTTTCCAGGGTCCTGTAGTGGAATCGCCAGGGTAACCCCCTCCAGCCACATCGCCCCCATGGCACACCTACAACCTGCCAACACAGGTAACACTTACATAGGTAACACCTACAACCTTCACAGATCATACTGGATAAATGTCTCTGTTGAGATACATGACAACTTGATGTGTTGAACATGAGCATGAACGTGTGTGTGTCTGTGTGTGTGTGTGTGTGTGTGTGCAGAGCTGCGTGTGGATGTAGACCCAGGGTCTTCCCTAACCAGAGACAGCAGCTCCTCTTCAGGCTACTCCAGCGCCCCCTGCAGTCCAAGAGATGCAGCGTTCGACAGGCCCAAGGACACACACAGACGTAAGACCTTTTTACAGCTGCCACACATTACAGAGAAGGCCATTTCAAGTCAAACGGAGCACTGTCACAATGCCGCAAATTCAGATTAATCTTCAGCAATCCTCCTCTCCTCAGGTATGGAATCGAGTCTGGACCTACCTGGAGCAGACAGAACCTGTGTCCTCCTGAGTCCAAGTCTTCCAGCCGGGTCCAGTAGACCCACAGCTCAGGTCCTCCCAGTCCAGAATGACCCTACATCCTGCCTCTCTCACCTCCCTCACCCCTCCCAGCCTCCCCCCTCCCTGCCCTTGGTCTCCCCGACTCCAGGCCGGGTCCAGACCTCCCCACGGAAGCCCCGGCCCCCTCCCCTGGGGTCTGGGGTGAGGCTGGAAAGCCTGTTCCCAGGCCTGGGCTTGGACAGCCCCTCTCCTGGACTCCCGGAGCCCCATGGCCCCAGAGGCCCGTCTGCGCCCACGTCTCTGTGCTCCCTTCCTGGGTTGGTGGTGGAAACCAGCACCTCCCTCACCTCCACCTCCAACACCCTCCACCATGTGTCCCACCCTCCTCTCTCACTGCAGGTGTCCTCCTCCCTCCCACTTAGGACCACGGGACTCTATCCTTACCCCACCTGCCCTTCGGTTCCTTCCTCCTCTTCCTCCTCCTCTTCCTCCTCCATGTCAACTTTCCCGTCGGGCAGCATGGCGTGTAGCAGCAATGGGATTCCCGTGGCGACCGCGAACAGCGTTCCCATGGCAACCGTGGTGCCTGGACACACCTATAGCGTGACCAGCGTAGCAGCTGCAGTCCCGCCTAGCTCAAGCCCCTCCCCCCCAGAGGTTTGCTACGCCTTAGCCCCTGGCTCCTCCCCCTCTTCCTCCTCCTCCTCCTCTTCCTCCTCCGTCTGCGTGTGCAGCTCGTGTGGTTGCCGGGGGAACTGCGGTTCGTACGGGCCCCTCCCAGCCAACTATGCCGGCTACTTCCAGCACCCGTTCTCTGGAACGTCAGTCTTCACCCTAGGGCCCTTGTTTCACCTCAGCCCCCTACTGGCCACCGCCAGTACTGCAGGAGCCTTCTCCTACCCTCTGGTGGCTCCGCCTCTCTACAACAGCAGCATGTCACATGACCCGCAGCAACCACAGGGATTGGTCCTGCCACCCATGCAGGGCTTCCTAGGGGGCGGCGGCAATGTGTACCAGCCGCACGGCATGCTGGGTAACGGAGGAGGGCACAAGCGGTCAGGGAACGCGTCGTGCTACAACTGCGGAGCGAGCGGTCATCGAGCGCAAGACTGCAAACAGCCTCCTATGGATTCACTACAGCAAGGTGCTGACAATTGCAAATGCGGTCGCTACGCGGAAATGTTGTATCCATAGTATATTTATTGATGTTGTCTGTTTGGTCACTGCAGATGAATCCATCTCCACTCACTGCAGTGTTTATTTTGGTGGTGGGGGTTTTACCAGTAGCTGGGTGGCCGTGTAACCCTACAGTGGAGTGTATCTCTCCAGGGGCAAAGTTGGAGTGTAGATAATTGCTTGTAAGAAGAGCTTAGAAAAGAGTAGTGTGTATTAGCTAAGAGAGCCATGCTAATGAGCGTGTCGACTGATTTCTGTTCTTGTTTCAGGGATCTTCAGGCTGAAATACACCCCCCACTCTGACAGCCAGGACTCTGGAGACTAACACAGCACACAGTTTGGGACTAGAACATGCAACCTACTGGTTCTTAAGAGGATACACCTTGGGGACTAGAACATGCAACCTACTGGTTCTTAACAGGATACACCTTTGGGACTAGAACATGCAACCTACTGGTTCTTAACAGGATACACCTTTGGGACTAGAACATGCAACCTACTGGTTCTTAACAGGATACACCTTTGGGGACTAGAACATGCAACCTACTGGTTCTTAACAGCACACACCTTGGGACTAGAACATGCAACCTACTGGTTCTTAACAGGATACACCTTGGGGACTAGAACATGCAACCTACTGGTTCTTAACAGGATACACCTTGGGGACTAGAACATGCAACCTACTGGTTCTTAACAGCACACACCTTGGGACTAGAACATGCAACCTACTGGTTCTTAACAGGATACACCTTGGGGACTGGAACATGTAACCTCCTGGTTCTTAAGAGGATACACCTTGGGGACTGGAACATGCAACCTACTGGTTCTTAACAGCACACACCTTGGGACTAGAACATGCAACTTCCTGGTTCTTAACAGGATACACCTTGGGGACTGGAACATGCAACCTACTGGTTCTTAACAGCACACACACCTTGGGTACTAGAACATGTAACCTCCTGGAATACATTGAATGCACTACAGACAACCAAGACAACCTTCTAATTGCGGCCATGAACGTCAACTGGTCATCATCTGAATCAACATATTTAATATGCGACAGTCAGGATGGTGAAGTGTCAATGTAAATACACAATGAGGGGGCAAGTTGATGAAGAGGAAGATATGGAGTAGGAAGAGGAGGAGAAGTAAAGTTGAGGAAGTCGAGAGTGGGAGGAGAGAATCAGGGGCTGTATTCACAAAATGATTTATCTTACCTAACAAGTAGAAACTACTTTCAGCCTGAAGATGTTTTCTCAGTATGGACCCAGGTGTCTTTTTCAGTTTACTCTGCATGTTAGTTCTCTGTCTTTGCAAAAAGATGAACAAAATGGTGCCAATTTTGCATTGTCAAAACTCATGATTTTTTTTGTATATTTGATGTTTTTCCAAACAATTGGCTGGATGGTTAAAACAGCCAAACGTCTATTACACAGTTTTTAATGTTTTTATTATCGAATGCAATTTTATGAAAGTTTGGTTTTGTCATGTTAGATTATTTGAGTTAGTGTTATCTGTTCATGGATGTACGAGTCTTGTTCAGTATGATTCTTCAGATGTACTGAAAAGGAGCCTGTTTTCTGGGGGATTAGGGATGGTGGGGGATTAGGGATGGTGGGGGATTAGAGGTGGTAGGGGATTAGGAGTGGTAGGGGATTAGGGATGGTGGGGGATGGTAGGGATTAGGGTGGTAGGATTAGGGATTAGGGATTAGGATTGGGGATTAGAGGTGGTGGGGATTAGGGATGGTGGGGATTAGGGGTGGTGGGGGTAGGGGTGTAGGGGTGACGGGGGATTAGGAGTAGTGGGGGGTTTTAAAAGCACTTTTCATCTGATAGAGAGCAAAAAGATCACAGGTGAGGGGCGGGGCCCAGAGCCAACGGGGGGCGTAGGGGGTTCAGAGCTGTGGGGGCCTGGGGTGTGGGGGCCCAAGACTGTGGGGGGCCAGGGCTGTGGGGGCCCAGGGCTGTGGGGGCTGTGGGGGCCCAGGGCTGTGGGGGCCCAAGACTGTGGGGGCCCAAGACTGTGGGAGCCCAGGGCTGTGGGGGCCCAGGGCTGTGGAAGCTCAGGGCTGTGGGGGGCCCAGGGTTGTGGGGGCCCAGGGCTGTGGGGGGCCCAGGGTTGTGGGGGCCCAAGACTGTGGGGGCCCAGGGCTGTGGGGGCCCAGGGTTGTGGGGGCTGGGCTGGTCCCGGCCGGAGAAGAGATGACACCAGGACACCAAGTCCTCAAGAAGAGACTATTCTGAGGTGACTGAGTATCATCATCAAGTTATGAGGGATGCGTATTTAACCGGGTGAATGTCATGTGTGTATGAATGCTGATCTCAACTCATATGACAGGGAGTCATTGAGTCCAGTTGACTATGGTAATCAGAACTTGCGGTTAAAGTGAACTGCAATGTTGGTTGCAATGTGAGACATTGATGGTTTTTCATTGGTGGAAGTGTGTCGTGTGTCTGGACAATCAGACGAACAAACTCCAGGAGTGTTAAAGTCCTGTCCCTTCCATCAGGGAACGTTCGTACGAAAGGAGAAATGTGCCAAGCACAAGATACTTGTGGACAGAGTAGTTAGGATCTATCCTCTGATTCCGGCTGGACTGTAGTATTCCTTATATGAGATAGGGCTCAATCATTTTCTCAATCATCAGGTTTCTGAATCCTATGCTACCTGTTTCATTCTTCCTTTCTGACACCATGTTGAGCCAGACAGGGATTCATGTCTTCAGGTGATCCGTATGAGTTAGCGCCCCACAGTGGCCAGGAGGAGGAATGACAGGACGAGTATTCAGTGTAACGACCATCCCTGTATCCAATGCTATGCATGTTGCTTAATCTTTACAACCAAAACAGCAAAAACTGCAGATTTTGAATTGTTGTTGTTGTTGAAACATGAAAGCCAGTAAACATGTTTCTGTCATTTTTCTATTGTTTTAGGAGTTACATTTTATAAAAATTGCATCACAATTTTTGACAAAAAAAAGAAGAAATAAAATGTTTTGATTCTTTACTGCAATCTACAACATCCTATCTACTATGGTATGGCTGAAATGTCGGCATTTTCTTCACTGTAATTTTACTCAACACAATCACACAGTTTTGATGTATTTTATTCATAAAATAGCAACATAAATACAGGAAGAAAAGGTGTAATATTGCTGTAATTGTGAAGCCTAAGGGCATCCACAAGGGTTCATGGCTGTTCCAGGAACAAAAAGCCATCCCTCCACCACAACACGTTCTGGCTGTTCCAGGGACACAGAGCCACCCCTCCACCACAACATGTTGTATGACAATGTTATTACAAGCCTTAATCAAATATCCATAAAGGACCGTGTTTACAACACCCCCAAGAAACTTATGGACATATATTTTACAATAAAATAAAATCACATTAAATAAAAAGAACAAAAGGAAAACTGGAAGCAAAAAGAAAATAGCGATAAAAAAGCTTCTAAACGTCTTATGTTGTTTAGAGGATCGAAAGAGAGAGAGAGGGATAGGTTAGAAGCAGGGCGAGCAAGGACAGCACATTCTACAAGTGTGAATGCAACCCTAACCTCTGAGACCCGTTCAGAGGGAACCCCAAACAGAGGATATGATAGCTATCCCTACGGCAGCGTCTTGCAGAGAACAGGAACAAGGAGGGATGGCAGCAAGTTGATGATAGAACTAATCAGGGCGTCGCTGGGTTCCATCTCCCCCCCCCCCCCCTCCTCGTTTGATTCCAATCCCAAATCTCAACTGGAGGAACAGGTTTGCAATCTGCAGCAGGATAGATAACCAGCTTGATAGACCAATTCTACCAAACGAGTCACGTGGTAAGACAGGAGTTTAGTTATACCTTGTGATTACTAAGAAAGGGGGGAGGACAATTGTCTTTTTAATCGAGTATTTAAAAAGTTCTAGATCCATCCATCCATCCCTTCTATCATAACATCTGCTAATTCTCCTCAAATCACCTACATCGCTGATTCCTCCAACGGTCACGCTCTTCATCATAGTGTTCAACATCGTAGTATGAATTTATAAATCTATCTGTACACCAAGGCTTGTAGCTCTCTACAATCATCACGCAGGATTCTAGAAGCAAAGCAGGCAGCATTCCTCTACTGCAGTTATCTCCAAGGCGTCTCGCTCAGCCTGCGCGGCAGCGAGACGTCAAACGTAACAAACTGATAAGGATCATGTATGCTTCAATAAGGAGCGACATCTAAATAAAACCAGAGGACTTGGTAGGTCATCCCATGAGCTGAGCGGGAGTGGTGGAAAAACACGTGAGTTTCAGCGGAAGAAAATGTTTACGTGATCAAGACTACGGTTTGTTTGGATGAATCAGCGCACAAAGAGGAAGTGGTAACAAAAATCCCTTTATGTCGTAAAGGGCCGAAGCTCCAGTCATTCAGACAGACACCACTGTGTGATCTATCACATGCCTGGGAATAGACACATTCTAGTCAGAGATGGTTCAAACAGAAGATTCTGAAAATGGAACCCCCGAAGATTCCGCAAGCAGTTGTTGATGGGTTTGTTGAAGTTCCTCCTCATCGCAAGCTTACTGAACACTACTGCACACTGGGGATGTCTCGGATTAAACGCAACGCAGACCGCTGGAAGTAGGACCCAAACATGGCTTTAAACGATTGACTGAGGTAGGAATTTAAACAGGTATTTCCTACTTCTATATCGCACATCAATCAGAGCAGGCCACCATAAGAGGACAACTCAAGATCCTGATGAAGTCTATGGAGGGGGAAAAGGGGGAGGGGCATGGGTGAGGAAGGGTGAGACAGGCGAGCGCGGGAGGGGGGGGTGGGCTAGAATTAGGGGGATCGCCGGATAGAGTGTATGCAAGACTATTCTAATTTCTACAAAAGGCCTTGAAGCTGAAGGAAGATGCCAGCTCCTTAATGTCTTGGCAAGGGGTTTACAGCAAGCAGGAATGGAAGTGGGGGGGGGGGGGGGGGGGGAGAGGCGAGGGGAGGGGGCGGGGCGGGGGGCGGGCCGGGACGGTGAGTGTGGAGTGTGTGGGTGGGGGTGGGGGGGGGGGGGGGGGGGGTTGGGGGGGGGTGGGGGCGGGCGGGGGGGTGCTCGGGTGGGGGGGAGGGGGGGGGGGGTGGGGGTGGGGGGGGGGGCGGGGGGGGGGGGTGAGACGGAGGGGGGGGGGAGGGCGACGTGGGGAGGATGGATGGGGGCGGAGGAGGGGCGCGGAGGGGGGGGGCAAGCGGCAGGGGGGGGGGGGGAGGAGGGAGCGGGGGAGAGAAAGGAGAGAGAAAAAAAGGAAGAGAGAGAGAGGGGAGGGGGGCGGGGGGCAGGGGAGGGGGCGCGCTGCGGGGGGGAAGAGAGGGGGGGGGGGGGGGTCGAGGTTGGGTTTGAAGGGGAAAAGAGAAGCAGAAAATCACAGGAGGGGGAATGGTGGTCATAGTATCATTGTCCAATCCGCTGGCCAGGTGTGGGCAGGACGGGGTCTCATTGGTCAGCCTGGGTTCCGAAGGTCTCCTGGGAAGCATAGACCATGTAGAGGAAACCGTCATCGTCCTTCTCGCGCTCGTACACCTCGGAGATGGCGCTGGACACGGACACCATGCTGTGCCCGTTCACCAGCAGGAAGAAGGCTTGGTTGGAGTTCAGCTGAAGGCGCCTCCTGTGGGTTGGAGGAGGAATTACAGGTGGTCAGGCTCAGTCTATGGGACACAGAACCCCCCCCCTGACTCCACCCCCCTCACATAGAGTCCCCTGACTCCGCCCCCTTGCACAGAGTCCCCCCTCCGACTCCACCCCCTTGAAAAAGCACACAAATGTTTTTAGAAATAACCAGGCTTGAAGCGTGGAGCGTTTAGGCAGTTGTTTAAATAGTAACCATAGGGGATTTTAATTCTGTAAGCGATTACAGTGACTAGATAAAGAGAGACAGCATCCTCCACTACAGATGTAGTTTCCTGACAGACGTCTAGACGATCTTTCATCTGTCAATCACAATGATCACAATGAGCCTGCAATAATCTGATCTCTGCTCAGACGGATTCAGACGGAGACTACAGATCTGGAGTTAGCAGAAGGTGGATTCAGTTCATTGTGGATGACACAACCTGGACATCCAACACATTGTTCTCTAATTTGATGACACTGACTCTATGTGAGACATGCTAGCTTGTGTGCTAGCTTGTGTGCTAGCTAACACACACAGACCCAGACACACACAGGGTGGAAAGTGCCCAGACGTACCTGATGATTTTGATGAGCTCGCTCATGTTAACATGGTCGGGAACGAGGAACTTGGTCTTGTCCAGGATAGGAAGCTGTTTCTCTCCCTTGTACCTTTCAATAATAACCTGCAAACCACAGCAGAAGATTACGATTTAAGTGTGTATACAGCTGAATTATCTGTCCCAAAAAGGATTCAAACGTGTGCAGTGTTGCAACAAACGCGAAACGTGTGGTAGCACATGTATGTAGGGATGGTAGTACACGCATCTAGAATGGCGGAACGTGTTGGTAGTATGACCTATAGCATGTGAAGAATCTATAGCACGTCAGGTACATGTAATGTGTACATATGGTGTGGGACATGTATGTAGCGTGTCCAGCAGGTGTATGTAGCGTGTCCAGCACATGTATGTAGCGTGTCCAGCAGGTGTATGCAGCATGTCCAGCACATGTATGTAGCGTGTCCAGCACATGTATGTAGCGTGTCCAGCACATGTATGTAACGTGTCCAGCACATGTATGTAGCGTGTCCAGCAGGTGTATGCAGCGTGTCCAGCACATGTATGTAGCGTGTCCAGCACATGTATGCAGCGTGTCCAGCACATGTATGTAGCGTGTCCAGCACATGTATGTAGCGTGTCCAGCACATGTATGTAACGTGTCAGGGACCTACTGGGATCTTGTTGGGGTGCTGCTCTCGGATCAGCCTCACATCATCTACCCTCTGCTCTGTTGACAAACAGGAAATGGAACAAGGTTAATCACTTCCTACTTCCTGCCACAGATACAACGAAACCTGTCAGATGAATAAAACATGTTCATATCTACAGGGTATCACAGAAGAGACTTTTAGACAAATGTTAAGCCAGGCTTGGTCCCATAGAGACCTTACGGAACCATGACCCGTTCCTGATGAACTTTGACCTCTGCGGATGTTTTGTCCCCAGTGTAAAACAACAGCTACCTCAGCAACTGATAAGATCTCAGCTTTTGCTTCTTTGTCAAGAGTCGCCATAACCGATGAACAAGAAAAAAAAAAAACTTTTTATGGCCTGAATGGTCCAAGTATACTTTCAATATGAATGTCTTTGAAATGTTGCCTGTGTACTTATTTGCCTGAGAAGATAACATTTGTCTTTTGTAATGAGTTTACAATCTGCACGGTTGTTTGTTATGTTTAATAGACTTCAGAGCCCATGAGGAACAACAGTGGTGTCTGTCTGTCTGTATTGAATCGTTTCCCAACAAGGTCATGGACACAAGGAACCACTGTTTGAGAGCTGTACCTCCGACCAGCTTGCTACACTCAACCGAAGAAAACAGCCAACACAACATTTTCCACTTTGTTTCATTGAGCTAGCTAGCTAGCCGTTTTTTAGCGACGTTATATTGTACTCAATTATCTGTTCGCTTTCTTGCTGGTGGAAAAAAAAGCCCTGAATGGCTGTTGTAGTGTTTTGAAATGATCTGGGAATTTGGAATAACTGCCCACAGCGTTGTGTTTGCTTACGGGCACAAAACAATCACAGACGCATGAAACTCCTAACTCATTGCTTGGCAGTGACTCCGAAACTAAACCGGAGATTTGAAACAGTTATCTGAACTGCCTGTGGCTCCATACGTCAAACTTGGAGAGTAAAAATGATGATGAGATGCTTTTCTCTGATGGCATTGCCCAGTGACATAATCATAGGTGTAGACCTATTTTGAAAAACTGTCATGTTTTACAGAGGGCAGTTGGCCAACGACATAAATGTTGGATAGTGTATTGCGCTGCCATGCCCTGCGGTGGAACAGACGCGGCCTGCGGACAAAGGAGTATGATCATCGCATCTGTACTGTCTAATAAGACGTCCTACTCATGGGCTATCGCACTGGCCTATGCTACTCTAACACCCGCTAGTAAAAGGGCTTCAAACCGAGGGAAAAGTCATATGTAACTAACACAGTCGGGATGACACGACAATAATTGAGCAGATTAAGAACTTTCCTGTAAGCCTAATACATTCGAGTTGGTTCGGCCGTCAGTCCACCACCAAGCCCGTCCCATCCCCCAATCCTGCAGCGCACTACATTTCGACACCAGCGATTTGGAGCTTACTTGTTTTTCTCCTAACTGCACTGGCACATATAAACAGAGTAGACTACAGCGGAAATGATCCGTGTCGCTAAGGGAGTATATTCGCATGAATCAAACGTTGATATTTTTAAGATGACTTACATTTTAGGTTTCGTTTTATATTCTAACCATTATGCTTCGTATTTGATCTTGTGTGGTTTACGTTTGTCACAACACAGAAAGCCACCACCCCGAACCCAAAATAATCAAACATTGGATCTAACAATCAAATTCATAATCGTTGTGCCTTTTTTATCTCCTATCACGAAAATCTACTGAAGTTATGCATGTCTTTTTAACGGGGGATCGATGTTAAAGTGACGAACACATATGGGAGAATTAGGTAACCATCTGCACTGTAAACAAAGAACATGTTGGGCCTATGAAACACACTGAATTGGGTCAGTCTGTTCTACAATATAGATCTACTTAACAAGAATTAAAAAAACAACTGTCATGACAATGTAAGACAGAATATAAAATAACTTTGGTTACCAATACCTACCGAATGTCCTTCTTTGTTTGAATGTTTTTTCTGAAGGCATTTTTGCACTCAGACCTAACACCCGCGTGGTTGAAACTATACACCAGTCGGATTTCTCAACAGAATTTTAAAACAGAAATGTTGAAGTTGTCGGTGGCCGACTTTAGCACAATTTGTTCGGTAGCAAGTCTTTCGAGTTCTCCGATGATCCCTTCCTTCCTTGTAGCTGCGACCCAGTCTGAAGCCAGCAAAACAAACGCGTCAGCTGACACGTGACGTCATTAGACCATTCGATCCGATTCGTTTGAGAAGAGACGGAGAGAGAGAGGAGAGATGCTTGTAATAAAAATAAAAGATGATCCGTCTCGCCGAGTTTGCACAGCCTACTTATCAGGTTCCACACCGCGCACGTAAGACCTACGCGATCGTGCTTTGGTGACGGTGATGATATCAAGCGAATAGCTGACTAATGTCATGGCAGACGATGTCAATAAAAAACGTGGGATGAATGTTGTATATTTTAATTCTTTTGTATACAATTTTACTCAGGTGTTCCTGATCGTTTCTCCATTTTGTTTAGATAACATACGCGAACTGGATTTAAGTAATCCGCAAAAAACTCAATAATCAAAATTATTTTTCCCTTCCCGCATTTCTATAGCTGAGTGTCACCTGTTGCGTTGGACGAGGTGGATGTCAGAAAGGCTCTTATTTGTGTTAAAACTGCATGACGAACTGAACGGAACATCTGGCGACGGTATAGCTCTTATTTCACCACTAGGGGTCGCTCTGTCACTACCTGTTGCGCCTTGAAAAAGACTCAACTGGAGCTGGGCGATACACGCCAACTAAACAAGAGATATCTTGATATTGTCAAAATGTTTACGATATTCGATACATCTGAAAATGTTTGCGTTTGCTTTTGAATGATAAAAATACATTATTTTATTTTTTATTTTTTTTCCCCTTTAGAAAATATTTAAAAAAACAATTGAGATAGAACAGCAATACAAAGTACAAAATGTGTATAGCAAACCTTAACCCTACACAAGAGTCTGGAACAAGCATAACAAAAGTCTAACCGTAACCCTAGCCCTTAAATTAAGATTAGGTTAGAGGTTAGGTTTTAAATGAGCAGTGACCCAAATCCTAATTGTAACATCGCTATCCCACCTCACCCTACCCTTGATGCACGCCAGTTAGGTGAAGGGTTCATTCTTAGACCTCTACTCTTAAAACGAGGGACAATTGCTGTGTGACGTGTGTCACAGTTCTTATAAGTGGTCAGGCGTGCATGAATCTGTCGTGATCATGAAGGTCCAGCATCCATGACTCTTTTAAATGTGATCTGAGAGACATTCTGTTTCCCTAAGGAATGTGTCATGGTGCTCTTGTCTAGATCACAGACTTGGCTGGTCTTCTTGTCCTGAACGAGGGCGTGTTTGAGGACAAACGCAGTAAGACTTGCTTCTTTTCATTTGCTCAAGGTCAACAAGGCCTTGTGCTGCTTCCTGAACACTGTACAACGACTCAAAACCCCCGTGAAAAAGTACAACAGGCTTTTTTCCTCTCATTTGTTTATTGGTAATGTTTCACGTTAGCAGTGCACATCGGGTCCACTTATCTTTCTTGGGGTCCAACGGACTGACAAAGGCAAACATTTGTATTGAGACGACAATGCTCGAACTGTGAGAGAAGGCTAGTGTAGCCAGTATGAACAGCTGCTGCCTAGCTTGGCAGGACCATGGTAACAGGCCTGTTCATGCTATCACGTATAGCTCTTCAGCCTCCAACAAACACACACACACTCCACGTAATGAGTTTTTAACTCATCTGAGGGGACATGGGGCGTATTGACCTGGTTGAGTGATAAGAGAGAGAAAGAGAGTATAAAATACAGTGGAGAGAGAGAGTATAAAATACAGTGGAGAGAGAGAGAGAGAGCGTCTATGTACTAGAAAAAGACCGAGATGGAGAGAGAGATAAGTGTAGTCAACAATAGTACTCAGGGTCTGAAGGATCCACAGAGGATGCTGAGCTGGGTTAGCTTCAGGCTAGCCATGCTGGCGGTGCAGTGTGGGTTGCCATGGCAGTCGTCATGGAAACATCTCACAACGTTCAGTGGGAGTCGGAGTTAACACCCCCTCGTATTGTTCCTACTTCGCAATGCATATTCATACCCATAGACAAGCCATTATGACATGCTTTTATTAGTCTACAAATCCATGAATTCATTCACCCATCCGTCTATCCATCCATCCTTTTACTGCACGAGGCAATTGCATTAGCAATTCTTCACGGATGCACTCTTCAGTCTTTCAGTGGGATTCAAATGGATTCATATAACCTTGCTTGATTGAATTGATGGTGACGGTTCGGCTACAGTAGAAACATAATAGTGTTGCTTATTACGAACAAGGAACAAATCAGTTTGCAACCATTTAATAGCATTTTATTTAAATCTACATCGTTTACAGTTTGTATTTTTTTAAAAGGAACTCTGTGTCATCATTATCCACCCACAAAATGTCAAAAGAAAGCAAAAGAACGCTGAGATAAGACAGTCGACGTGGTGTGCTAGTTTAGGGTACAGCTCAGTCGTTCAGCCATTGAAAATAGATCAAGAGGTGGCAGGTTCAACTCTGTGCGTTGCTTTGGATAAAAGCATCTGTTAAATGAATACGTTCACAGAATTTAGAACGAGCGTCTTTAAATCGAGCACTATTTAGTGCACGTTGCTAGTCTTCGACACAGCTGCATGGATAGCATATGGTAAGACTTAAGCAGGGATGGGTCAATTCAATTCTGAAACCTGTTATACATAAATAAACAGCGTTTGTATGTTCAGTCTCTTTGATATTTCATATATATTTTATATCTATGCTGCACTATTTGAATAGACTGAAATGAAATTGAACGGACCCATACCTTGCCAACACACACAGTGTTACTGATTTAGAAAGACACTGAGAGACTTACCACGAGAAGTTACCTGTAGGTAAATACTGCCCTGATTACAGGGCACTGATGCAAGACAAACATGGCAAACCAAACCCCATCTGGACCCATGTTGACAAGGATCTGTCCATTGAGGTAGACTGTGACTTGTTGTCAGAAAGGTCAATTTACAACAACAAAATCACTAGTCTTCCACAGAGTGCAGACCAGTGGGCTAATTTCCTGCCATCTTCTATTTCCTTTCCTGTATTTCCTGCATTTGGAGACAGAGGAGAGAGATGTTATTTAGCCGTCATATTCACCTAAAAGCCTTGTGTTGTCTTAGGGATCGAAAATAACCAGCCACTACGGCAGAGAAAACGTGCAACATGTTTGTTTTTTTTTCATTTAAAAAATGGATGACTTTTCCTAGAGTGACCCTAACATTAGACAGAGTGAAACACTGTCTATGTTCATATGTCCATGAAAGCTACAGACCACTAGGATACAATGATTGTCTTCGGGTCATTTATGACCTGGCAGTTATAAAGCCATCATCCACACCTCAAAAGCAGACGAGAGACACACAAACACACAAACTCAATAAAAGATACACAAACACACAAACAAATAAAAGACACAGAAACACAATAAGACGTTTAGATGATTTGTGCTTCTGATTGAACTCAAATGAAACTACATCTTTCAGTTTCATATGTAGTTTCTCCCCTCCACGATCTCAACAGGATTCAAGTTCACTCACTAAAGAAATACAACTCTAAGTCAACTCAATCCCGACTAAACTAAATGTGTTTCAAGCTTAGTTTCCTATTAGCGAACGCAGTCAGAGGCTGTGAAGGTCCAGCAGGTGAGACAGCAGCCCCAGTATTCTCTGCTGTGACCATGACGGCACATTTCACTAGCCATCAGGGTTAGGAGCTCAGCTCTCGGACCTACAGACCGTACATGTGATGTGTTCAGATGTCCAGGAGGATGACGAGATGGATGATGTAGAAGAGGAGCTATCTGAAGAGGAAGATGGAGAATAATACAGCCCAGAGCATGAGGCAGTGATACACCTCTACTTTAGTAAAACAGATATGGCAGGTGTGCTGTAATAAAAACACATGGTTATCCACTGATTCAATGCAGTCTTCACTCTAAAGAGATAAAACTAACATATTCAGAAAGTTTGTGATGAATGACACGTTTTTTCTTCATGCAAAATAGTTAAGGGGTTTAAAATTCAATGAACCTGCTTTATTTTAAGGTTGAATGTGGGTCATATTTGACCCCTAGGAGAAGGGGAGTAGACGGATTCTTAAGACCGCAGAAGAATAAACCACATCTTAATGAAATTCAGTGTTAAAAATGGGAAAATAATCCTTTTTCAGCATATATTCATTATTGACTGTGCAAAAAAAAATCTCTGTGAATATCCTTGTAGACAATTCAAACACCAGCTTGTGTTACAGACACTGTTGTAAGCGTCTACAAAATCCCTTCACAACCCTGTAACAGTGTAATAAAGTCGGAATCCTTCCTGGCCTTTCCAGAGAGCATCTCACACACACCTAAATCCTTGTCTCCTCATATCTAAAGGCTAGCTGTCTGGTGGACTCAGGAATCCCTTGGCCCCCGTCGGCTCCTGTACCACAAAGCACAGCTGGATGAACACATGGACCTGCGGTTTTAATAACATTAATGCTACGGAGACATGGTAAAAAACGGTAATCTAAAAGCTTCCCCAAGGCTCTGCCAATAGAGAGATGCGTATCTTTAGATGGTGATGAAGGGATCAGAGAGGAGGATCAGCATCTAGCACTGTCTTTTCTACGAGCTGGGATCTTGACTAAGACACGTACAAACACACACACACACACACACACACACACACACACACACGTCGCTAGAGGCTGGCATTGTTTCTCTATTGCCTATGGTAAATCGATGTTGATTTCGGCATTATATTCTAGCCCTACCCCCCACCCAGATGAAAGCCATTCTGTCACATCTGAGTGACATGATCTTCCACTGCAAGGCAGACGGTGACAGCAAGGGAGTGAAGGCAAGCGTGCGTGCCCAGGACAGGGTGTTGGTCGTGGGCTAATGACACCATGATGAGGGCATGGAAATGAGTGATTATAGAGTCTTCAGCCAGCAGCAATGTGTGGATCACTGAATGCTGTGCCTGGCATCTCTCCCTCTCCCTCTCCCTCTGTCTCTCTCTATCTCTCATTCTGTCTTTCTCTCACTCTCCCTTTCTCTCACCCTCTCTTTCCCTCAATCCCTCGTTCTCTTCTCACTTTCATTCCCTCCTCTATTTCCATACACTCTATCTCTCTCCCAGCTTTCCTTTTCCTCTTTTTTTCTTCTTCCATCTTCCTCTCCCCCGTTCCCTCCTCTCCCTCTCTGTCACCGCTCGTCCTCTTTTTACTTCCTCTCTCTTCTCTTTGGTCTCTTGTCGTCTCTATCCCTCGTCGTCTTCATCAACATACAGCTTAGCGTTATGGACCATGCGTGCTGCATACAGAAGATGTGTCTGGGGTGGGAACACCAGCACAGAGCAGCACTAACAAAGCGAATTCTGTATTTGACACTTGGGGGTAATCATGTAGTTACTTTAAGTATAGCATTTAAGTACAGTCTGAAAGGAAATGTAACCCAATTAGCCGTGTAATAGACGTGCTCAATTCTCCACACCGTGGTCTTGAACAGATTGGAACGACATAAACAGTTAGTAAATGTGTATCCTCTGCAATGACATGAGAAATAAGCGTACGACTGTCTTCTGTAATCTTTAACTAAATATCAGGTCAACGTGGGGTTGGAAAATATAGTGGATCTAGAGATGACCCTGAGGGAGAGTACCCTCCTCTTGTTCTGGAGGACACACACACACAGGGGCCCACACACACACACACACACACACACAGGGGCCCATACACCTATGCACACGCACACACACAGGAAGCCGAAGACCTTTCGGTGAGATCAACAAAGGCCTGGTGACATTTGGAGGTGGGTGAAAAAATACAGGGTCAGTGAGTGCTCTTGCTCAACACAATCCCATTGCTTTCCTGCTGCGCCAACCATGCTACCAGCTAGCTTCACAGCTAATCCAACCATGCTACCAGCTATCTTTACAGCTAATCCAACCATGCTACCAGCTAGCTTCACAGCTAATCCAACCATGCTACCAGCTAGCTTTACAGCTAATCCAACCCTGCCAGCTTCACAGCTTACCCGACCATGCTACAAGCTAGCTTCATAGCTAATCCAACCCTGCCAGCTTCACAGCTAACACAACCCTGCTAGCTTCACATCTAACACAACCATTCTACCAGCTGGCTTTGCGGCTAACCCCATCGTCCTACCTGCTAGCTTTCTTGCTAGCCCAACCCCATTTTCCAGTGAAGATTTTATACAATTTGAAACTTCCTTCCCCTCCTTTTGTATATTCTTTCTGCTTATGTTCATACATCTGATTTAATGTCTGTAAGCTTGTGTCCTAAAACACACCATGTATATACTTTGTATTTGATTGGTAGCAGAAATGGGACAGCTTAGGCCCACTTACCATCATCCTCCCTCGTCCGAGAGTCCAATCCAAGTGTCACGGTTTTTCGCAAATCTAAAAGAGTCGACCCCTACGTACCACCTGTTATCTTAACAGCTAACCTGCTGCTTTCCTGTCGATGGATTTGTGGAGTAGTGATGAAATAAAGAACAAAACACAAAACCATTCAAATGATCTAGCCTGAATGACAGTGATTAAAACCTGTGAACTATAATAACACATCCATTTGCCGTGAGTCATACACAAGCTCTTTTCACAAATGACTTTTAATGGCGGTTTTAAACCATTCCAAGGTATTATTGCATGTATTCTTTTCTCCCCCAGGTGTATTTCTATCCCATAATAGCCTTGTCAAAATGGCCCATTGCCTACAACAGCACGCAGACCTCTGCTTTTAGCTTCCAACGTCTTCGCAGCTACGAGTTACATGTTGCATTGCCCATTCATTTGATATAAGGCTCTGCTTGGGTTAACTCACACAATGAAGGAGGAACGACATGGTTTCATTGTGCAGGTCGTGGCATTGAGTACTAGAGTGACAGGCACAAGCTGGGATGAAAGCTCATTAGAATCATGGTCTGGCTCTGCAGTGAGCTGCACACGGAGACTTGGAGTTGAACCACGCAGAGAGGAAGTGGACTGGGTCCTCATCTCCTCTGGTTCTCCCATTCGAACACAAGTCATAATGGGGATCAGGTTCCTGTTAATAAGCGTAACTTTCTTTCTCACTAGACCGTAGTCAGCCTCTCCCTCCCCCTCTCCCTCCCCCTCTCTCTCCCCCTCTTTCTCCCTCCCTCTCTCTCTCCCTATCTCTCTCTCTCCCTATCTCTCTCTCTCCCTATCTCTCTCTCTCTCTTTCCCTACCTCTCTCTCCCTCCCTCTCTTCGTTCTCTGGACCCTTTGCTCTACATCCCTCCTTCCCACTTCTATCTCAGTCGTGGACCTTGTCTCTGCATGCACTCGTACATTTACTCTCGAGTGTTTGGGGAACCGGGGGCTGAGGACACAAGGGGAGGTGAAAATGCCATTTCTTTGTACCTCCGTCCAGGAGCTCCGCTCAAAAAATAAGGGCGGGCGAACTGAATAGGTTTAGCGGCATGAAAGCTCGCTTGGTTCAGCTTTCTACCTCTGGATCATAGACTTTTACTAGGTACATTAGCAAGATGAGACACAACCATGTAGAACGTAGCTTGATGCTCAACAGACAGGAACTCCATTTACAAAGTGCTCTTCCGTTGTAGGAAGAAGATCAGGCTAATGTTCCTGTGGACGGTTTTTCTCTCTGTGGAGAGAAAGATATTCTGCCGTTCATGTAAACCACGTCTGCTGTGCTGGAATAGTACTGCACTGTGCTTAACATCAGTCACAGGTGCTATCAGTTAATTAAATCATTAGCTTGTCGTTGTTCACAATTATTGAGTTCGATTCAACACAGATGCCAGGGGGGGAGGTGCCCCTAGTGAAATTTTCGAAAAAAGAATATTCTTTTTACTTCTCTGTGCCTCGGAATCAAATTAACAAGAAATAAATTGACCGTGCATGTTTGCTAATGCTGAGGCCAATTGACTACAAGGAGACTGATAAAATTGAGCTGCGTTTCATTAAGAGCAACAGATTTATTTATTTTTATCTTGCAGGAAGGCCCTTTAACAAAATCATAATTGCCATTAAACACGTGGATGTCATGGGTTAACAAGCACACACACAGACACACACACAGCAGGCTACTTTTGTGGCTCTGTAAAGGATGCTAATTTGATTCCATGTCATAGAAATCTTTGGCTCCCGCCACTGGATGTATTCTTCTGTGCAGCTACACGGAAGGTTGAGGAGGAGGACTCACACACGCTGCTGAAGGACACGTCAGAGTGTGGAGGAAATTAAATCAGTTTCTTTTGTGAGATAATAAAAGGTATACCAGACCCAATGTCTCAATTGACATCTCATCCTCCTCCCCTATACATAACACACACACATACATACAGTACAGGAGAACCGTACTACTTGGAACCCTGTCCTCGTTTATTAGTGAGGTGGAACCCACTGGATGAGCACTGGGGAGATCAGGTAGACATGCTGACTTGTCCGGCTGTCAGGTCTTAAGTTATAACATCAGGCTTGAAGTACTAACACCAGGCAGAGCATATAGACCCAACACCAGACTACTGTCTCAGACACCAGACTACTGTATCAGACACCAACCTACTGTCTCAGACACCAGACTATTGTCTCAAACACCAGACTACTGTCTCAAACACCAGACTACTGTCTCAGACACCAACCTACTGTTTCAGACACCAGACTACTGTCTCAAACACCAGACTACTGTCTCAAAAACCAGACTACTGTCTCAAACACCAGACTACTGTCTCAAACACCAGACTACTGTATCAGCCACCAACCTACTGTCTCAGACACCAGACTACTGTCTCAGACACCAACCTACTGTCTCAGACACCAGTCCACTGTCTCCAATAACAGACTACTGTCTCCAATAACAGTCCACTGCCTCCAATAACAGTCCACTGTCTCCAATAACAGACTACTGTCGCCAATAACAGACTACTCTCTCCAAAATCAGTCTACAGCGAAACAAGGGGAGCACAGGAGAAAGAGATGGATAGACTGAAAGGGGAGGATGAGATGGATAGATAGAAAGAAGGGGAGACCGAGTAGGGATAAGCAGGGAAAGAGGGAAAACAAGATGACAAGAGAGGGAGAATGAGAGACGGAACGCTAGTCTGAAAGTCATGCATGCAGTGTTTATAAATCAGAGCAGGTAAGAACATATGATTTGCTATAATTGTCTTGACAAGGAACCTGTTCTCCCACTGTTCCACCCCTCAGCCTGACCATTTCAGCAATGAGAAAAAGAAAGGCTGATTCCCACAGCGCTTCCTGGGAGAAGAGAGGGGGAGGAGAGGAGAGGGGGAGGAGAGGAGAGGGGGAGGAGAGACACTCTCTTCCCAGTCCTCCCTCTCCTCCCCCTCTCCTCTCCTCCCCCTCTCCTCCCCTCCCCCCTTCCCAGGTAGCGCTGTGGGAATCCGCCTTTCATTAGATCATGGCTGGGATTGTGAGGATAAGGGGCTGGTTGCATGTGGGCCTTTCCTTTGTGCCTGCTACAGGACCTCACACAGGGGCCCAGCCTGGCCCTCACTAGGGCCTATACTGGAGGTGGTTTCTGGATGATCAGAGAACACACCATTGCTTGGTTTAAACATCTTCTCAACCAACAACAAACATGAAAGATTTCTAGCGCCTCGTAAATCGTCATAGAGACGTTATAGGAAGGATTTCGTTTTGTCGTCACGTGTTTTCATTTATTTGATAAATTAGCAAGCGGAGTGACAGTTACATTGTAGAATTAGTCAATTGTGTTTAATCTTGTGCGTTAGAGAGAGAGAGAGTGCGAGAGGAAAGTGCCCGCTTGACAGGGAAAGGGCAGGAGACCTGGACCAGCAATGGAAACCATAGACCTCTTTCTCTCTGGAGGCCAAATCAATTCTGCCCTCCCTGCCTCCACTCCTCCCAACCCCAGTCTTTGTGGCACACTGCTCCACAATCCAATCAGGTTCCCCATAGGGGCTGCAATCCAATACCACAGAAGAAGCAATGTTCAATCTGCACATGTTTAGTGTCAATCACAGCTCTACAATCATATCAAAGAAGCTCTGTTATTTTTTAGACAACTGGGGAAACATTTCACCCAGCAAGGTGAGCTTTGTTTAACAAAATAAGATAAAAAAACGATAAAGCCTTGTACAAAAAATAAGAAAAAGAATAGTATTAATGTTCCAATTGGAGCTTTGAGAACATGGAACAGGAGAACCCTTGGAATCTTTGGAACTGGGAGGAGTTCTGTACAAAGACGCTGCACAGCTGGTGTGGTCCTCACTAAAGACCCAGGAGTGAGAGGAGGGCCCATGTCAGGGATTAAAGGTGGGAGGCAGGGTGGAGGATGGTTGGCTGCAGGGTGGAGGGAGGTGAAAGCAGGGTGGAGGCAGGTGAAGGCAGGGTGTAGGGAGGTGAAGGCAGGGTGGAGGCAGGTGAAGGCAGGGTGGAGGCAGGTGAAGGCAGGGTGGAGGGAGGTGAAGGCAGGGTGGAGGGAGGTGAAGGCAGGGTGGAGGCAGGTGAAGGCAGGGTGGAGGGAGGCTGCGGGGTGTAGGAGAAGCAAACGGAATCAGTTGTGAAACATCAGCGTTGTTACTTGCGTGTGTAAGCCTGCAATGCCAGCTGTCTCTTTTACACAGATGTCCATTTGGCTCTGTGACCACCTTCGCTGCCTGCTTGTTGCCGGGACAACACTGACCTCAGTTCTGCGTACGTGTCTTTTAGAAGAAATTCAAGGAGAACTGAAGGAGAACCACGAGGTGGCACAGAGACACGACACTCCTGCCTAGAACAGGGTATGTAAAAAAGGCACTTATGTCTCTGATGTGGAACCTCTGCCTTTATCCATCTTTCCTCCCTTCGTTCCTTTGACCACCGTGACATCCATCTTTTTGCTCCGTCCCACCAATCCCCTTCCCCCTACCTGCAGTACTACTGAGCAGCCTCCACTCTCACCCTCCCCCAGCCGGCAGTAGAGCTCTGCCTCCCCTGCCTCCCCCCCCTCCACCTTCAGGACATATTAACACAAAGCCCCGCCCCCCTCCTGCCCCCTCCCCCCCTGCCCTCCCCTCCTGCCCTCCCCCCTGCCCTCACCCCCCTCCCCTCCCGCTCTGCAGCACACCCTTAGCACCTGGGAGCCAAAGGAACAAAGCTGACCTAGCAACCAGCGAGCAGGACGGGTCGGCAGGAAGCACACCTGTTTGATCCGCGCGGCCACTTCCTGCGCCGGCGGCCGCCGTAACCACGGCAACCACGAGGAGGGTCGGAGAGGGCTCGAGCGGTTGGAGATTTCTTTGGGTTTACTTCACGCCGCAAGCAACGCTAATCGGACACGCGGACGCACACAATGCTTTCTGCGGAACGCACTGTGGCGATGTGGCCTCAGCGCGGACACACATTTAAGTGCCAACCACACACACACAAACACACTATATTGATAATAAATTACAGTACAAAGACTGAATAGGGGAAAGGTAAGGACATACATGTCCCATCAGTGAAATAACAGACCTTGAAATATAGAAAGAGTAGAGGGGCATTGTGCATCGAATGAGTGAGCAGTGAGTCACTGATAAATCTGTTACAAATTGCTGTTCTTCGAAGACCGTATAGAGTATCTTCGAGACTAGTACAAAAAAACAGCTTTTAGAACGGAGTACCTACCTTGGATACACACAGAACTACCGTTAACAAAAGATTTCTACTTGAAAGAACCCTTTCTATACTTGTCCCAGTTAGAACACAAATGTTCCACATAATCTTCAGGGTTTCAGGTCGACCGACCATGTTGCGAATTGAACACAGATGTTCCAGATATTACAAAGAGGTTCCATTTGGTACACAGATGCCAATCAGCACTACGCCGGTTTGTGCTTCCATCCATCTCTCCAGCTATCAAGCTGTCTGCTCAGGCAAACACATTTTCTACGCCACTTCCTGACTCTCAATTAAATGTGATTTCACGTGTTCCCCATCCCCCCCTTGGCTGGGTGTCAGAGTGTGGAGGTCTCAGGAGGAAGGAGAAGCATCGTTTACCTGCTCTGCTGCCACACATCATGGCGTGCTGACAGACAGAATGTCACAGCCAGAGGTGGGGGTGTTGCGTGACTTGAATGAATTGCGTTTATTACGTCCCCGCAATCTTCGCGTCACTTTACATTACATCTGGGTCCAATGTAGCAGTAGAAGTACATCTGCTACATTTGCTTACAGACCCCCAGTAGATCAACACTGCTGTTTTTTTATTTTGGAGAGAGAGAGAGAGAGAGGCTGGGAATTAACAAGCTTTATTTAGACAGGTAGGGTCAAATTAAAAAGGGATTTCTTATTCACAATGGCACTGTGTAAAATAGGACAGTATGAACGTGTGTTTTGTATGAACGCAGGCTTAACAGCAGTGTGTGTTTTGTATGAACACAGTAGTGTGTTTTGTATGAACGCACTCTTAACAGCAGTGTGTGTTTTGTATGAACGCACTCTTAACAGCAGTGTGTGTTTTGTATGAACGCACTCTTAACAGCAGTGTGTGTCCTGTGTCTCCTCAGAAGCACCTTGCTCTTGGCTTTCGCCCCCCTATCTCTCCCTACTTTGCCTCCCTCCCCACATTCCTCTCTCCCCTCCCTGTCATTGCCAGTACATCTTAGCTGTCACTTGTCTGCCTTCATACTAACCCAAATGAAAGGGTAAAAAAGAGAAAAATATATCATTTTTGTCAAGGAAGATTTAGTGTTTGAAAAAAGCTTGGTCCCCTGATATCTGTATGTATCTAGTGTGTGTGTGTTACAGTGTGTGCGTGTGTTACGTGTGTGTATTATGAGCGTGTATGTTACTGTGTGTGTTACTGTGTGTGTGTGTATTACGAGTGTGTGCGTTACTGTGTGTGTGTGTGTTACTGTGTGTGTTACGAGTGTGTGTGTTACGAGTGTGTGTGTATTACGAGTGTGTGTGTTACTGTGTGTGTGTATTACGAGTGTGAGTGTTACTGTGTGTGTGTGTGTTACTGTGTGTGTTACTGTGTGTGTTACGAGTGTGTGTGTTACTGTGTGTGTGTGTTACGAGTGTGTGTGTATTACGAGTGTGTGTGTTACTGTATGTGTGTGTTACTGTGTGTATAACGAGTGTATGTGTGTTACTGTGTGTGTGTGTGTGTGTTGTTGTGAGTGTCAGAGTTCAGAGGATGCTGTTGGCACCATCCATCCTGATCGTGATTGGCCCCTTAGAAATGGTCCCCTTCTGACTCCAGTTGCCCTGTTACACCCTGTTACTCACAAACGGCCCTCGTTTTAGAACCAGCTTGTCAATTAGCCCAGTCTCTACCTCTACGGAAAGCAGAGTACATCATATTAAAGTATGTTTATGATTCACTTTCATAATCCTTGGTTGAGTTGTCAGTCCCTCATGCAGAATATAGATCATGGACACATAATTAAAAAAATGTATCTCATCTTCTTACACTGCTGAACTATTCATCATATTTAGTGCATGCATCCATGGATAGCTATGTTAATAACTTGACTATTTTACAAAAGGAGTCAAAAATGCCAGAAAACAGTGAGTTCGCACAGAAGACAGAAGTATAAACGAGAGATGAACAGCAGCAAGCTATCTGAGAGACACAGATTGTGTAAACACGCGCAACCCTCCCCGGAGTGTCTATCTCCGACAAACAGGTCTGCTTATGTACCAATTCAACTGCCCCGGATTTGATATTGAATACATTTGTTTGCGGAGCAGAACAAAGAAGGCTGTAGTATGAGACAATCTGAGAAAGCAAATGTTCTCTTGTGTTTATGGTAGACACTAGGTTTTCTTTGTTTCAGACGTGTGTCACCTTCACACATTAGCGGGTTACATTCAGACAGGTGTTTCTCTCTCTCTCTCTTTCCTCTCTCGCTCTCTCTCCCTCTCTCTCTCTCTCTCTCTCTCTCTCTCTCTCTGTCTCCCTCTCTCTCTGTCTCCCTCTCTCTCTCCCTCTCTCTCCCTCTCTCTCTCTCTCTCTCTCTCTCTCTCCTTCCCTCTCTCTCCCTCTCTCTCTCACACTCGCTGCTGATAAGAGCGTAGGAAGAGTCAACACTGGCGAATCTGTTCTCCCTCCCCCGCACTAGTCCGACATTATTAAGTCGTAACCAAGCTGCATCTAATTGCATTAATTGGATGGACGCACACGGAGACTTGTTTAAACACCTGCTCTAAACTGTTTTGTTTCATTGCTACACGCAGAAGCAACATTTGTAGAACTATCTTTGAGGGGGTTTATCTATGTCACCGTGTGGCCCGGTGGGCAGCCGGTGACCGCAAGCTAACCGCGACAAGCAGCTGTAAAGCGCGGAGATCAAACTGAAATTATAAACCTGTTGTTACTCGGCATATTATTAAACACTTTGAGTAAAAATAAAATTAAACTTTATTACGCAAATGACAAATCGAACCTGGCGGTATATTCCGTGGAATTTGTAATATGTATAAATGGTGGAAACTGTCTTAGAAGTGAATTGTAGGTTTACTAAGTTATTTTTTTTTTTAAACACCGCTTTAAGCAGCCGTTTGAGGTGGCGGGCACGGACCAAACTGTGGTGCCTAATGATTGTAATAAATGATTAACTTGCTTCAAATGCCCCGTGAAACCTGAATTTCACCGCGGTTGGCTGATTGAGACCCAAGGAGGCTCCTTCACGCGACCACACGGGAGCTGTCCAACGCTGTGGTGCTGATACGTCACTGACGGTTCCATTTTAAGTAAATCTCTCGATTTAATTAGTCAAGTACTTTATTTGTTCCCTACACTAAAATTGAACTGGCTGCAATTAGTTTCACAGCATGAAAAAGGTGCCTTTTCATAATTTTTAAAGGACTCTCTAAAGTAGTGTTTTCATAAGACTAAAGCAGCCAGCCTAGGCCTATCTCTAAAGTGTAGTCCGTGGATTTTCCATTTCACCATCAACCTCAACCCTTCAATCACATGCAACTTTTGACACGCGCAACAGTCTCTCGAGCAGCTTGGAAATAAGCGGTTGTCAAGCATTTTCTTTAAAGGAACAGACGACCGAATCACGTTGATGGGCGGCAATAGACCGCGAAGACTTAGCTCATTCAGCGTAAGGATCCATGACTTTACGTTACTTTTAAAATGCGTCTAAATGCCTTTTATTTTAATATCCCACTGGCTTACATTTAGCCTAGCCCAATAGAAATGGTAAGGTATGCTCAAAGTAAAGGATTTGGAAGAACGGGACCCGGTAACTGGTAGCTTTCATACCAGAGTCCGTTTAATGCCATTTTAGAAGCTCCATTTTGGAGGGCAGTCTGGCACATAGGGTTATCCCCAGGAGACGAGGGGAGGAAGAGGCTGATGAGGCGATATTGGATTTGTCAAAGATAACTATAATAAAGGGATGTTTAAATCTAATTAAAGCCATTATGTAAACACAGCGACAGGAAAATTATCTTTCTATGCGGGGTGCTTCTCATATAGACTAATAAACGATAAAAATACACAACAGGGCATAAACCACAAAGTACGATAAATGTATATTCATATACTTACTTTAAAAACACCTATGACCTATAGGCTAAAGCACAGCAACGAAATGTAGTCTGCACATTATATGCCATGTATACTAGAATATTAACTACTAAAATAGGCTACATTGCATAAATGTTGGATAACATTTAAGTCAATTGTTAAAGTGCATGTTTTGACATAATCTTGGCCTACTTATAAGATACGTAATAAAAATACTTTATTGATGACATTTCATCATGCTGAACTAAATTTCACCAAGAAAATTGTAAGGAAGTTGACAGAATGCATGTAGAAGACGGAATACCTTCTAGAATGTTTTCTTGTGTCACGAAGTTATGGTCGCGCGGTCTACCTGTTGATCAGCGGCGGAATCTCATCTGACTCACTGAGCTCGCGCGTTCCCCTCTCCTCTCAAAGGTTCCACCTGGAAGCAAGGCGCGAGAACAGCCGGACACATTCACCGATACGAAAAGTCAAACAACACTCAAATCAGAATGATCAAAAACGTTATATATATATATTGGCATGCAGCAAGTTAATCTTGCAAGTCTTTGCTGGTTGTGAGGAAAACCCCACCTATTTAGACCGACAACTAGTCGTATGAAGCGTAGATGCCCTAATGCCAGTTTACAAAACACCGTTGCCTAGTTATTATAGTTTGAATGAAAGTTGGTGATCTTGTCTTTCTTAACCAGAAGCGGAGGCTGGTTATCCGAGACGGTGAACAGGTTTCAGAGAACATCGCTTGAAGGAGAGCACATCGTCCTACCCATCTCTTCATCACACCGAGTGTCTGCAGTCATTCAATCGGTGACTACATCTATAAAATGAATAAGGAACATTTTAAAACCCCGTTGTGGTGGTGGACAGCCAGACGTACCTGCTGGAGGATGTCTGGCGGCGAATTGGCGATTGACACATCATCTTCGTAGAGACAGAACCTTATGGCAGCGTAGAAGCCAACCTCTGGTTAACCGACGACTGGCCATTTAAATCCCCGTCCTCCCCATAAGTGTTCTGAACTTGACGTCACAAAATGGGGAGGGGGGAAACTGTGATCTCTCCTTCATAATAAAAGTCCCATCGAATAGTTTTCCGAATATAAAAGCGGCTTTTGGACCACTTTCAACGAGACATATGAACTGCAGAGTCTAACCGAAGATCTCACTTTCTCAACAGACGGAAATGTAATGGCAATTTCTACAGCGAGCCTACTATCAACTGTAAACCCGATCGTTTAACCCCAGCTTTTTGGCTTGAGATGCGTACCGAGAGACGGTTCCGTCTCCAGATCAAGTTATAAGGGGTTCGACAAGGACAATGAGTCTTTTACCTGAGGAAGAATAATAGAGTGGGAAACGTTCTAGAACAATCGTTTTCAACACCTGCCTGTTTTAGATGTGACCCTGCTCCAACACACTCGACTCAAATGAAAGGTCGTTATGAAGCTTAGAAGAAGAATGTTGTAGAACGTAATCTTTTTACGTTCTATCATTTAGAACGATGTTTTTGGCACGAAAAACCTAGTGAACATACTGTCGATCAAGATTCTCTGTTGATTCTAACTTCTGCTTTACGTCACAATCTGTTGGCAATAATTCATCATATTCAAAATGTAAATGGACCCAACAATCTGTACCCTGCAGTCCTCCAAAAAACACGCGTTACAGAAGATTGGTGCTTGCATGTGTGAGTGAGTGTGTATGTGTGAGTGTGTGTGTAGGTGTGAGTATGTATGTGTGAGTGTGTGTGTGTGTGTGTGTGTATGCGGGAGTGTGTGAGAGTGTGTATAGATTATTCTGTTGTCTAGCTTGTCATTCTTTACTTTGATATGCTTTGTGTGGACCAACAACAATGTTTTCGCTACCAAGACCACTTTGCATGTTAGACTCTGATGAGAGAGAGAGAGAGAGAGAGAGAGAGAAAGAGAGAGACAGGAAGAGAGACAAGGCAGGCAGAAGGGAGGGGACAAGCAGGGGGAGAAAGACAGATATGAAAACAGAAAGATGAAAAGAGAGAGACGTAGGGAGAGAGAGGAAAATGAGGGGAGACACAGAAAGAGACAGATTAATAAACAGACAAAGGGAGAGGGAGAAAAAGATTAATAAAAAGTGAGATCTGGTGAGCGAGTGAGAGAGACAGACAGTCAGCAGTTATGCACTACATCTGAAATAAGTGTGGACAAATCACTGTCTATGCTCAACAAAGAAATTGGAAAATTATGTTAGATTTAACTTTAGCATGAATTTTACCCACTTAGTCGATGGCAGCTGCGACAAGCGCAATCTTTCTTTGTGCTTGTCCATGATTTTGAGAAGGACAAGCAGAGAGGTGTATTTTCAGACAGAAATGTGCTATTTGTAACACGATTGTGCGCCTTGAAAACCATTGTGCTCTCTGCTTTTCCAAGATTCAGAAAATATCATTTAAACTGTCTACTTCATTGTATTAGTGTTCTCATATTTTGTATTTGTTTTGCATTCTTTCTCTGTGTGTGTCTATTTGTGTATACTGCTGTCTAACATGTGTGTGTTTGTGCAATGTATACAGTGAGTGTTTGCACAAATGTCTGTACATGTGTGTGTATGTATGTGAGTGTACATACAGTTTTTCTTTGTGATGTAAGTCTGGATAAGCCAGTTTCTACACTGTCCTTTGTTTAAAGGCTGAATGAAGCTGGACTGATTGAAGCCCAACAGAAGCCTGACCGAAGCCCAACAGAAGCCTGACCGAAGCCCAACAGAAGCCTGACTGAAGCCCAACTGAAGCCTGACTGAAGCCCAACAGAAGCCTGACCGAAGCCTGACTGAAGCCCAACTGAAGCCTGACTGAAGCCCAACAGAAGCCTGACTGAAGCCCAGCAGAAGCCAGAACCAACAACCTTAGTCCAGAGTATGGTTCAAATAAGGCTTGCGACACCTGTTGATTTTAATCAAAGGGTGGTTGGGAAGGGCTTGGTTGAAGCGAGGGGTATGTGTGTGTGTGTGGGGTGGGCTGGGGTGGAGCTAAGGGGCTTGGGTGGAGCTGGGGTGGAGTTGAGGGGCTGGGGTGGGTCCTATGTTTAATCGTCAGCAGTGGATGAATGCTGTGACAGGGACAGTGATAAGAGTTTGGTTACCTATAGGTGAAGGGCACCTGGGTTCAGGTCTTCCACAGGCAGATGTCCCTATCAGTGTTATACAAACCCTGAGGAGCCTCGCCTGTTTGCCTAAGCGGTCCATAAGTAATTCATTGTGTTTAGTGAGACGCAGCATCTGTTCCCTCCTGCAGCTTTGTGTGTGTGTGTATATGTGTGTGTATATGTGTGTCTGTGTGTGTGTTTGTGTGTGTGTATGTGTGTGTATGTGTGTGTGTTTGTGTGTGTGTATGTGTGTGTGTGTGTCTATGTGTGTGTGTGTGTGTGTGTGTGTATGTGTATATGTGTGTCTATGTGTGTGTGTGTGTGTATGTGTATATATGTGTGTGTGTATATGTGTGTATCTATGTGTGTGTGTGTGTATATGTGTGCGTGTGTGTGTGTACATATGTGTGTCTATGTGTGTGTGTGTGTGTGTGTGTGTGTGTGTGTGTGTATATGTGTGTGTGTGTGCGGGAGGGAGAGGGGGGGGGGTGTTGCCTCTTTCCCAGGTAACTGCCATCATTGAATAATGACCTCGGCATGGGCTACTACTTATGACCAGTGGATCTGCCTCATGCCAAGGACTGCCTGAGCTCTGAGCTACAGCTGCACAGTTAGACAGAGCAATAGCAGGCCAAGGGGAGACGAATGGAAGAGGGGGGGGGGACCAGAGAGATAGGCATCCAGATCACCACAGCAACTCTGGAGGGATAGAGACCAAGAGAGACCAAGAGAGACCGAGGGAGAGAGAAATAGATACAGGCATAAGGAGAGATGGAGGGGGATAAAGAGAGAAAGAGTGAAAGCAAAGGAGAAAGTGTTTGTATGTGTGTGGTGGGGTAAGGGGGGGGGTAGAGAGAGTGTACGAGTGATCGACAAGTTCTCTTAGCACTAATGTTTCCTAAGGGGAAAGGCAGGTAATAATAGAAAAGTGCCCATCACTCTCCTTTCAGGAGAGCGTATTCAGAAATGGCTTGCCTCTTCCCCCCTGTGGAGACTCGGGGTGGCCCTTAGCCTGTTCTGAAGGGGTAAGAGGGTAATTCAGGCTCCGCTGAGCTTTGCTGTTTGACCTCTCCACGCGTCTCTTTTTAAAGGGAGTTTTTCAGGAAAAACTGCAATTTCATTTTGTGCCCAACTTCTTTGCTGTCTCTCTGTGACCTGGATGAGGGTATTGGGTAGAAGCGAGAGGAAAACACCCTTCCATCTCAACTTCTCTTTCTGATATTTCTCTACTCTCTCTCGTATCTCCCCACTCTCTCTAGACTCTCCTCTCTCTCGACTCTGTTCTCTCCCTCTGCTCTCTCTCTCTCTGCTCTCTCTACTGACAGATATACAGATATAGAGTATAGGTTATACAAATATATACAGTATAAGAATATACTGTACGCTATACATACAGACATATATGTACATCTATGTATACATTCACACATGTGTGGTACAGATATGAACATAGGACACATAGTACATGTACATACAGGCCAAAATGTGCAGAACACTCAGAAATATCGACTGTAAATTGCATTGTATGAATAAATAATGGAAATGTGATTCAAATACACTACTGTTAACAAGTTACACCTCATTCTATTCTCTGCACTCTCTGCTCACTGTCTCTGCTCTCACTCAATCTCTGCTCTCACTCTCTCTCTGCTCTCTCTCTCTCTCTGCTCTCACTCTCTGCTTTCTCTCTCTGCTCTCACTCTCTGCTCTCACTCTCTCTCTGTGCTCACTCTCTCTCTGCTCTCACTCTCTCTGCTCTCACTCTCTGCTTTCTCTCTCTGCTCTCACTCTCTGCTCTCACTCTCTCTCTGCGCTCACTCTCTCTCTGCTCTCACTCTCTGCTCTCTCTCTCTCTGCTCTCACACTCTCTCCACTCTCTCTCTCTCTGCTCCCTCTCTCTGCTCTCACTCTCTGGTCTCACCTTCTCTCTCTCTGCTCTCTCTCTCTGTTCTCACTCTCTGCTCTCACCTTCTCTCTCTCTGCTCTCTCTATACTCTCTTTCTCCCGATAGCTTGTCGACAGCTCCATGTCTTCCGCTTTATGAATCTGGGAGGAAAAATACTTTAAAGAGCAAATCTATAACTGTGTAAAAACCCAGCAATGGAAGACATTCTAGTGGCTGATGATGACTGAGAAAGCAGCTCTTTGAATTCAGATTTGCTGATTGGTATCTGACAGTGGAATGTCAATCTAATGAAGAACGCACACATCAACACACACACACACACACACACATCAACACATGCACACACATGTCAACACACGCACACACACATCAACACACACACACACACGTCAACACCCACACACATCAACACACGCACACACACACGTCAATACCCACACATGTTCTCTCTCTCATATTCCCCATCATCTTCATGATCTTCTCTCTTTCCCACCATGGTGAGATGTTCCTGCTAACCAGCACGTTACATTAGAACAGACTTGATGAGAAGTCTAACAGTCTCTTCATGCTGTCACGGTAAACATACATGCATTTACATAAGTCAGAAAGTCAAAAATGGACTTCATTTAGAAACATCTGGTTTCATGTAAACCATAGACCAAGAGAAGTCTAGTTTAATGGTTATTCTGCTGGTCCCCCTGAGTCGAGCACTTTATGTAGAATCAGAAAAGAAGCCATTACTCAGTCAAATTCCGCCTGCCATGAAAAGTTAAAAGCAATTTTTTTTAAATGTCAAACATCGCCTTTTAGTGGAAAAAAAACAGACAAGATGGCTGAACAGTGTGGCTCTATCTGTGGTTTGTTGCCTTAGAGTGACCTTTCCAATCTGCTATTCAAATCGACACACAAATGCAGAAAATTGACTTGATGAATTGATTAATTACATGTCTTTCTGTGCAATTGTCTTCACTGAAATGTCCTTTTTAAAATGCACGCTTGTATTCAGGTAAACTGCATGAAGCTAGTTCTCATTAAGACATCTCCCAAAATGACTGTCCAGCTCCCTCACCCCCAGTCCATTCTGTGGACAAGCTTCACTGGCAGCACTCATTGTGGGGTACAGACAGCAAACAAAGATGAAAATGGACTAAAAGTGCAACTCTATTCCTCCTGAAAGAAGATATTGGAGCCAAACAAGCCAATGAATTTGGCCATACCTTCTTTGTGTTATCTTCCATCACATTGAGCCATTTTTAAAGCTCGGCCTTTGAAAAGACGGGTGAGAGAGGGTGGGGGTAGGGGGAGAGGAGAGAGTAGGAGGGACGGAGGCGGAGAGAGAGAGAAGAGGGGGAGAGGAGAGAGAGAGCGACAGATGGGAGAGAGAGGTGAGACAGGGAGAGGGTGATATGGCGTAGAGGGTAGTGGTAAGGAGGGAGCAGAGAAGAGCAGAGGAGAGGGGAAGAGAGAAGACGGAGCAGGCAGCCGATAGGAGGGAGGGAGAGGAGAGAGTAGGGACTATTGGCGAGCACGAGAGATTGATCTCAAGAGAGAAGAGTATTGAGGTCGAGAGAGGAGTGGTCATGGTCGTCAGAGAAATGCTGTATCTATTGATGAGTCTGATTACAAACCACTAGAGTGGTAGAGAGGGAGAGAAAGAGAGAGGGATCCGGGAGGAGGAGAGAAAGACAGAAACGAAGTGAGAGGGTAGGACGAAGCGAGAGAGCACGATTTGATGAGGGGGGTGGTTAGATGGGGAATGATGGAATGAGATTGTGAAAGAGCAGTGGAAGTGCAGATGAGAGAAAGATATTGAAAGAGTCAGGGAAAGAGAACAGAGATGGAGAAACAGAGAAAGAAGAAGGTTGGAAGTGAACAAAGTAACTTTAACGTTCTCTTGCTTGCTTGTGCTGCACACACACACACACACACACACACACACATATACACACACACACACACACACACACACACACACACACACACACACAGGAAGATAATACAGAACCAGATATGGTAGCTATACAGGACAAAAAATACCATTACTTCATGAAGTGGACAATTTAATGTGCTTCCTCCGTCTGTTTTTGAGTCACTCTCTCATCTTCAGTGCAAGTCTATTTAACACAATTACATGTTCCGATTTCTACAGTTAGGTCAGGGATAATTGCACGTACAGCCATTATCAAGCTTACGAGGCCAGAAAGAAGGACCTCCTTGTCTTATAATTTTCTGTGTTACAAGAGTAATTTTGGAGGTCTGTATAGAATGGAAGCCATTTTCGTGGAGTCTACAAAACGACATGATTAAGGCTAGTCCACCAAGGTATTCATTAAAAGGTACAATGCTTGAGACGTCTTACAACCAGGCACACAAATGGCGCTTTCAAACAAATCAATTAGTACCAGAAAACAAACAGCGGGTAACCCTCGCTACACAAACACACCCACACCTTACGGCAATTTCTTCATTTAAAGACCACGTGTTGTGACAACACAGCAAGATGAACGATGCTGCTGAATTTTTCTTTGAGATCTGCTCCTTTTGTGTTTCTTTTCTCTTGTGTTTCAGTGGAGGTGATTGTCCAATGTAGCCTAAGATAGGCCCATTGCTTAAGTAAAAGAAGAGACCTTGTCCCAGTATGAGGTAATATACACATGGACGACGTTTGCCCGCACATGTTATCAAAACTGCCAACAAGGGCCACAACTGCGCCAACGAAAAGCTAATGTTACACTTCCGCGGGTAGTCTGAAAACATACCTGAGAAATAGGTTTACCCGATCTACACCGGTGATACTTATAAACAAAGATGAACCCCGCCTCCGTTGAAAACGCACGTTTTAATGAGCTCTTAAAGTTATTTCATACGATTCAAGAATAATAATATTTTTTGCAAAAATGATTTGACACTGACGATCATTTTCTAAACTGACGTGTGATTGATGTTATTCCTCTCTTGTCCTGAACCTTCATGTGGCGCTGTGACGAGTCAGACCGTTTGAGTGCGTACAGTGCTCATGCATCACTTTTTTCTTCTTCTTCTCGTTCTTATTGAAGCTTGCTAGCCAGCTAGCATCTCTACGTTTTTACATGACTTGTCTTTTGATTTTACGATCTTTATACGTTCAAAATTTATACGGAATCTTCTATGAGACATTTCCCAAGCACGTCATTAAGTTCAGAGACGGACAACACACATGGCGAACCTTTTAGCCAAGTTGTGAGGCTAGCCGGCCAGCTATCAGCTTTTGTGGTGGCAGAGAAATGCAATTTTAGAGGTTTGTAAAGAGGTGAGTTGTTAACTAGACGACATTGAACACGTTAACGATTTTTGTTTAGTCTTCATGCTACCCTGTAAAGCCAAGCTCAAATGTAGCTTGTCAAAGCAAATCTAAATATGGTTGAGCTAGTTATCTAGCTAAGTCTTTGTGCGAGTGTGCAATAGGAAGACAGTGGCAGAAAATAAACTAATCTAGTGAAAAGATATCCGTTCTTTCAAACTTCAGTCTAGCTATGTGTGCAACATGTATGATTTGGTTAGTTCACATCTCTTACATCAATCCACTGCTTCCCAACCTTCCTTAAGTGCAAACAGATAAGACTTATGAAAAGTTTAATGTACAGCAACGCAAACTAGACACCATTTAAGTAAATCAATCTTAAACCATCTTAAATAGCTACTTATAGAATTTGACTGAAGAACAGAAGGTCACGGGTTGTAATCTCCCCTGTTGCTTAGCAGAAAAAGCAAAGGAATATAAAACAACGATTATTGTCAAACAGTACTTTGTTTTCTCCGTCTACATTCATGATGACTCACGGGAGATTAAATCAACTCACACTGACCGTCTCTCCTCCCTCAGTCCCTCATCCCTCCTCCCCTCCTTCCTCCGTCCTTCCTCCCCTACTCCCTCCCTCCCTCCGTCTCTCCTCCCTCAGTCCCCCCTCCTCCCTCCCTGTAGTGCTCCTCCCTCCTCCCTCCCTGTAGTGCTCCTCCAAGCCCCAGAGATGGACGATGACTCCCCTACCCTGAGGCCCCGTCGGATCCAGAACCAGAACGTTGTTCATCGCCTGGAGGGCCGGCGTATCTCCTCAGGCCGGCCCGGGGCTCACTGGTATCGGGTTCGCTGCCTCCACCAGAACCTTTTCCCCAACTTCACCGTGGTGAACGTGGAGAAGCCTCCGTGTTTCCTGCGCAAGTTCTCTCCGGACGGACGCTGTTTCATAGCCTTCTCCTCCGATCAGACGTCCCTGGAGGTGTACGAGTACCAGGGCAGCCAAGCGGCTGAAGATCTGCTGCTGGGCCAGGATGGAGAGACCCTCTCCAACGGCAATGACCAGGTAGGGACCATGTAGGACTAGGTAGGACCAGGTAGGGACCATGTAGGACCAGGTAGGGACCAGGTAGGACCAGGTAAGGACCAGGCAGGGACCAGGCAGGGACCAGGCAGGGACCAGGCAGGGACCAGGCAGGGACCAGGCAGGGACCAGGCAGGGACCAGGCAGGACTGCTGTGGCCTAAAATCTATATCGCTGTAAAATTGAAATCACAGACAACAAACTTGAACGATGTTTTGTTTGGTCTTTATTCCTACAGCGTTCCCTCAATATCCGGGGGCGTCTGTTCCAACGCTTCTTCTCTCTCCTTCACGTCACTAACGTGGCGTCCAACGGCGAGCACCTGAACAGGGAGTGCAGCCTGTTCACCGACGATTGTCGCTACGTCATCGTGGGCTCTGCCGCCTACGTCCCGGAAGAGCCCCCGCCGTACTTCTTCGAGGTTTACCGGAACAACGAGTCGGTGACCCCTAACCCCCGCTCGCCGTTGGAAGATTACTCGCTGCACATCATCGACCTGCACACGGGACGGCTGTGTGACACGCGCTCGTTCAAGTGTGACAAGATCGTCCTGTCGCACAACCAGGGGCTGTACCTGTACAGGAACATCCTGGCTGTGCTATCTGTCCAGCAGCAAACCATCCATGTGTTCCAGGTCAGGGCAGACACACACATACACACACACAAACACGGACATTGACACACAGGCAGACACACACATACACACAGACAGACACACACACACACTGACATAAAGACGCACACACAAACTAACTCTAACCTTAAGAATATAGCAGCGCACAGTAACAGGAAGTGCCCCTCTCTCCTTGGTGGTCAGGTGACACCGGAGGGCACGTTCCTGGATGTGAGGACCATCGGGAGGTTCTGCTACGAGGATGACCTCCTCACCCTCTCAGCTGGCTACTCGGAGGCTCTGGCAGAAGGCCAGCCGGGCTACCCTCGTCTCTACACGGAGAAGACCATCAACTCCCTCAAGCACCGGCTGCTGGTGTTCCTATGGCGACGAGCCGAGCAGGATGGCAGTGCCACGGCCAAACGCCGCTTCTTCCAGTTCTTCGACCAGCTGAGACAGCTCCGCATGTGGAAGATGCAACTGCTGGACGAGCACCACCTGTTCATCAAGTACACCAGCGAGGACGTGGTCACTCTCAGGGTCACAGACCCCTCCCAGGTGAGCTGCACCCTGCCTACTGAGTCTGTATAGTCTCTGACTCCTCCCAGGTGAGCTGCACCCTGCCTACTGAGTCTGTATAGTCTCTGACTCCACCCAGGTGAGCTGCACCCTGTCTGCTGAGTCTGTATAGTCTCTGACTCCACCCAGGTGAGCTGCACCCTGTCTACTGAGTCTGTATAGACTCTGACTCCTCCCAGGTGAGCTGCACCCTGCCTATTAAGTCTGTATAGTCTCTGACTCCTCCCAGGTGAGCTGCACCTCTTGGGTCCTTGCTCATGTGGGAGGTGCACTGACTGGGCAACAAACAATTGATATTAGTGAGCCTATCACCAAATACATTCTCAGTTTGCAAGCTTTTTGCAAGTCCTCCTTCTAAGCCTTTGGCAGTGGCAACATTGTTTTTATCCTGGATTATATTTAAATGCATGTTGAACTTGCATTGCAGTCCAGGCTCCAGTTCCCAGACTGTAGTGAGGGTGTATGAAGGGTGTGGTTGAGTTTGGGACAGTGTTTTCCTCCATCTCTCTCACAGCCCTGTGAGAGGAGTGAATACTTTCTGTATCGATCAATCCCATTACTACAGGTGATCAATTCCCATCTCCTCTCGTTCTAAACCACCGCAGAGCTAATGCAAGGAGCCATCCATTTCAAGTGCTGAAAATTGCCATAAAGAGTTTGATGATGGTGCTTGATGATAGTATGAGAGTGATAAGAGAGAGTTCGAGAGTGATAAGAGTCTGAGAGTGCTTTACACAAGTGTTTTACACACCTTTACACAGATGCTTTACACACCTTTACACAGGTGCTTTACACAGGTGTTTTACACACCTTTACAGAGGTTCTTTACACCACTTTACACAGGTGTTTTACACACCTTTACAGAGGTTCTTTACACCCATGTACCAGTGCGTTTAGAATCTCTCCTCCCCCCAGCCGTCCTTCTTCGTGGTGTACAACATGGTGAGCACAGAGGTGCTGGCAGTGTTCGAGAACACTTCAGACAAGCTGCTGGAACTGTTCGAGAACTTCTGCGACCTGTTCCGGAACGCCACCCTCCACAGCGAGGCTGTGCAGTTCCCCTGCTCAGCCTCCAGTAACAACTACGCCCAGCAGGTCCAAAGAAGGTAGTGTGATCCCAGCAGGGAGGGGAGGGACCTGTCTGGTTAGAGGGTTCACTCGTTTGTTCAGTAGTTGTGTGTGTGTTGTCTTGTCCCAGGAAATGTAAAGAATTTCAGGCTAGTGTGTGTTGTCTGTGTGTGTGTGTACCTGTTTGTGCGTGCATGTGTGTTTGTGCGCGCGCGCGTGTGCGTGTTTGTCCATGTGTGTTTGTGTGTGTGTGTCTGTGCCTGTATGTACGTGTACCTGTGCCTGTTTGTGCGTGTACCTGTGCCTGTTTGTGCGTGCGTGCGTGTTTGTTTGTGTGTGTTTGTGTGCGTATGTGTGTTTGTGCGTGCGTGTGTGTTTCTGTGTGTGCGTGCGTGCGCCCGCGTGCGTGCTTCCCCTCAGGTTCAAGGACACCATAGTGAACGCTAAATACGGGGGCCACACAGAAGCAGTGCGTCGACTGCTGGGGCAGCTGCCCATCAGTGCTCAGTCCTACAGTAGCAGCCCCTACCTCGACCTCTCGCTCTTCACCTACGACGACAAGTGGGTCTCAGTCATGGAGCGTCCCAAGACCTGCGGAGACCACCCCATCAGGTAGGACGCTACGGCAACAGCATCCCATAATCCACGGCAACATCCCATAATCAACGGCTGCATCAGAGATGTGTGCACAGGCCTGCGTAACTATGAGGTTACACGGAGACTGTGTCTCTCTCTCTCTCTCGCTCGCTCGCTCCCTGGCCCTCAGGTAACCAAGGCAACGCAGGCAAGCTACTGGATTTCGTCTGATAAAATGATAGGTTCATCTTACAGGCTGGATAGGTTCATTGCACAACTTCTGTTCGTTATGCCATGGCCTGAGTGAATACTGCATTGTGATTGGGTGACGGGGTGCGCTTTTATTTTTCAATGTACTTCGTGTTCAGAGCCTCACTGCAGTATAATATTACTATGCATCCATGTTAATCAGCAAATGTGTTCATGTAGTAACTAGTACACACAAGTCACTGCATTGCTACTGGCTGTTTAAGGTTCATGGAAGTTTCATCACTGGTTTATTACAGATTTCTTCAGTTCAATAAGAAGTTAAGTGTAGGATTGGAAAAGTGACCTACTCCTCAGAAAAGATGAATCTGGAGGGATTCATGATAGCCTCATCTTAGCATCATGAGGGACTCATCTTGCATGGTCGTTAGGTTCAGTCAGGAAGCCCTGAAATCTAAGGAACACTCTGTCCATATTTTTCTCCAGAGGATATTTTCCTCTGACGCGTGTCTAACCTGCCTATAGAACACCATTACCTCCAGCAGAAACATACACATTTCTAAAGACCTGAGTACTGCTGGGTGCAACTGGAGTTTCCTGCCTGACTCATAGAAACCTCCTACTGTCGCTCTCTCCCTCTCTCTCTCTCTCTCTCTCTCTCTCTCTCTCTCTCTCTCTCGCTCTCTCTCGCTCTCTCTCTTCCTCTCGCTCTCTGCTCTCTCCGGCCTCCTCCATCTCTCTCTCCCTCTACCTGCTCTCTCTCTCCCTCTCTCTCTCCCTCTCCCTCTTCTTTATCCTGCTTTCACTCTCTCGCTTTTGTGTTCTGCTCATTGCATCCATACGCTTTTCTTTAACACTTTTTTTCTTGTTCCCCTCCCTTCTTTCTCCCCCCACCTTCTTTCTCCCTCTGTCCCCCTCTCCTCCTCTCTCTGCCCCCTCTTCTTCTCCCCTGCCTCTCCTCCCTACTCCCCTGGCTCCACCCCACCTCCTCTTCCCCTCCTTCCTCCCCTGCCTCTCTCCTCCCTGCCTCTCCTCCACCCCTCCCTACTCCCCTGGCTCCACCCCACCTCCTCCTCTTCCCCTCCTTCCTCCCCTGCCTCTCTCCTTCTCCCCTGCCTCTCCTCCTTCCCCTCTCTCCTCCCCCTCTCTCCTCCCCCTCTTCTCCCCCTCTCTCCTCCAGGTTCTATGCCCGTGACTCAGGTCTGCTGAAGTTTAAGATCCAGGCAGGCCTGCTGGGTCGTCCTATCAACCATGCTGTCCGTCGCCTGGTGGCCTTCACCTTTCATCCTTTCGAACCCTTCGCCATCTCCGTACAACGCACCAACGCCGAGTACGTGGTCAATTTCCACATGCGTCACGTTTGTGTGTGAGCGTGCGGAGCGTGCGGGTTGCAGGAGAGATCTTCCCAGACCTGCCAACTTTACAACTGGAACCCTAGAGGAACACCGAGGACTGGGCCATTGTGGGGAACCTAGAGGAACACAGAGAACTGGGCCATTGTGGGGAAGACGGAGGACTGGGTCATTGTGGGGAACCTCAAGGAACACAGAGGACTGGGTCATTGTGGGGAACCTGGAGGAACACAGAGGACTGGGCCATTGGACCGACATAGCCGACCAAGAGGATGAATGGAAAGTAGTCATGGGTGGCTTGGAGGAAGAGGGGGGGAGAGTGGAGGAGAGGAGGGAGAGGAGGGAGAGGAAGGAGAGGAGGGAGAGTGAGGGAGAGGGGAGAGAGTGAGCGGGAGGAGGGAGAGGGGGGAGAGTGAAGGAGAGGGAGAGGAGGGAGAGTGAGGGAGAGGGGGGAGAGTGAGGGAGAGGAGGGAGAGTGAGGGAGAGTGAGGGAGAGTGAGGGAGAGGGGGGAGAGGGGGAGGAGGAGAGGGGGGAGAGGAGGGAGAGGGGGGGAGAGGAGGGAGAGGAGGGACCGGTGCTTTGGACAGAATTCTTGGAGCGAGGCAAATCCCTGTCGCCTCTCTCCACCTGCAGCTGAACGGTTCAGCTTTTAGGTTCAGTTTTATACTCTTACATGTGTACATTCATATTTTATGTTGCTCTTAAGAACTGTATATATATTTTGTTTCAATAAAACGATTCAAACCTGGTGCTTGTGTGAGGAGCAATATTCCGGCTAGATGAGAAGGGGGAGGGGCATGGTTGGGAGGGGCAGGGGTGAGGGGGGGGGGCAGGGTGAGGGCATGATTGAGGGGGGGGGCAGGGGTGAGGGGTGCTGTGTGCCTTCAGAGTGGGGGGTGGGGGGGGCGTCTAAGGAACAGAAATGCGACTGGAACAAAGGGAGATGGTCAGAATTCCTTGGTTCATCCTGGCTGCTAACAGCCTTGGAGTTGGAAGATGAACAAGAAGGACGACCACACTAACGCTACCTCGTTAGTGAGGGACTCACAGACTGCAGCTGCATTCTTGGGATTCTCTATTTGCCTGCCTGCCTCCTTGCCTGTCTGGTCTCCTTGCCTTTCTGAAAGCTTGGCTGTCTGCCTGCCTGCCTGTCTCCCTACCTGTCTGTCCCCCTGCCTGTCTGTCCCCCTGCCTGTCTGTCTCCCTGCCTGTCTCCCTACCTGTCTGTCTGCCTGCCTGCCTGCCTGCCTGCCTATCTCCCTACCTGTCTGTCCCCCTGCCTGTCTGTCTCCTTGCCTGTCTGTCTCCCTGTCTGCCTGTCTCCCTGCCTGACCACTGCTTCCTGATTGTATGTCTCTGTTTGTAAAGGCAGTTCCAGATGACAATGGCTTAGTTAGATTGTTACAGCTTCTAGACCGACATGAAAGCGTTCACCATCGCACTGTGAGCATGACGGTAGCAGGCCTGTGAGATCCCAGCTTGGTGTGCGTGCGTGTGTGTGTGTGTGTGGAGGGGGGGGGTGCAGGGTGTGTGACTGGTGTGTGACTGTGTGGGAGGGCGCCTGTGCACACACACTTGGGCCCATGGTAGTGTTCTGGCAGGCTGACGAGTGAACTGCAGACACTATAGAAGCAGAACTACCTCAGAAATCATCGTCTTCGTTCTTCATTGTCTTCGTTCTCCATCGTCTTCGTCGTTGTCATGGCGGTTTCAAACGAGGAAGAAGGAAGCTTTTTCCCTCACTGGTGTTTCGGACTGAAAAGAGATGAAGATGAGCTGTGAGATTAGGAGGTGTGATTGATTATATTATTCATCCTCCCTCTCCCCTTCCCCCTCCCCAATCACAGGATCCTTCTCTCTCACATCTGGTTCCTCTGCTTGGCTGCCATGTAGGAAACGTCTGGCTAGCTTTCATGTGGGAAATGTCCGTTTAGCTGTTCTTGTTAATGTCTGGCTAGCTTGTTCATAAAACATGACATCATCCCTACTAAGGGGGTCAGGAGGGGGTGGGGGAGGGGAGGGGGGGTGGTCCCAGGCAGCAGCCTTGAGAATAGGTTTTTCGAGATGGCTAGAAACCTTCACAGCTCTCTTTATTAGAACATTCCATTAGTGCGGTGAGACCTCCAGCTCTGACATCTTGCTCATTCAAAAAGTAAGATTCCCAATGGATGCCGACATCCCAACAAAACATGAACCTTAGGAAACGCGATCTAGAGCAAGCCTGTAGGCTAATGCTGACACCCTGCCACAGGATGTCATGGGACACGTTGATGACTGTTGCCTAGCGACGGGTCGTCCTGTTGTTGAAGCGATCTCCAATCAGATAGAGGCAGAAGAAATCCCTGCCAGCTGGCTGAGGGGTCAATGGGCGTAAACAGGGTCGAAACACCCCTAAAAAACGGCCTATCTCCCTCTCCTTTAGCGGTACGGCCAACACCCACCCCTCCTGCCTTGCTAGTTACCACCTGCTCTAGCCCCTCGTTAAGCTGTCCACCCTCTTCCTCTTCCACCCCTCCTCTCCACCCTCTCCTCTTCCTCTCCCACCCTCCTCCCCATCTCTCATCTCACCCTCCTCCCCATCTCCACCCCATCACTATCCTCCCCCACATCTCCCCCCATCACTATCCTCCCCCACATCTCCCCCCATCACTATCCTCCCCCACATCTCCCCCCCCTCACCCTCACCCCCATCCCTCCTCTCTCCTCTTCCTCTCCCCACCCTCTTTCTCTCCCCACTACCTATCCTCCTCTCCATCCCTTCCTCCATCCCCCCCCCCCACACACAAAAAAAAAACATCTCCCTCTCCCTCCTACCTCCCCCCCCCCCCCACCTCTCCTCTCCTCTCCACCCTCTCCTCTCCACCCTACCTCTCTCCTCTCCACCCTCTTCTCTCCACCCTCTTCCTCTCCACCCTCTCCTCTCCTCTCCACCCTCTCCTCTCCACCCTCTCCTCTCCACCCTCTTCTCTCCTCTCCACCCTCTCCTCTCCACCCTCTCCTCTCCTCTCCAGCCTCTCCTCTCCACCCTCTCCTCTCCACCCTTTCTCTCCTTTCCCACCCTGTTCTCCTCTCCACCCTCTTCTCTCCTCTCCACCCTCTTCTCTCCTCTCCACCCTCTTCTCTCCTCTCCACCCTCTTCTCTCCTCTCCACCCTCTCCTCTCCACCCCATTCTCTCCTCTCCACCCTCTTCTCTCCACCCTCTTCTCTCCTCTCCACCCTCTTCTCTCCTCTCCACCCTATCTCTCCTCTCCACCCTCTTCTCTCCTCTCCACCTACCCCTCCTCTCCACCCTCTTCTCTCCTCTCCACCCCATTCTCTCCTCTCCACCCTCTTCTCTCCTCTCCACCCTCTTCTCTCCTCTCCACCCTCTCTCCACCTCTCCATCTCCCCATCTTGACTCCCTCTCCACCTCTCTCTCTGTCTCCACCTACCCCTCCTCTCCACCCTCTGCTCTCCTCTCCACCTCTTATTCTCTCTCTCCACCCCATTCTCTCTCTCACATCCCTATCTTCTCATCCTCGTCCACCCTCTTCTCTCCTCTCCACCCCATTCTCTCCTCTCCACCCTCTCCTCTCCACCCTCTGCTCTCTTCTCCACCCTCCGCTCCGCTCCACGCTCCCCTCCTTTCCACCCTCCCCTTCTCTCCTCTCCTCTCCACCCTTCCTTTCCCTCCTCTCCACCCTCCTCCCCTCTCCTGTCACCCTCTCCTCTGCTCTCCTCCCTTAACTCATCTCTCCTTCTCTATCCTTTCTTCCTTTCTGTCTCCTGTTCTATCCATCCTCTCCTCTACTGTGTGTCCTCCCCCCTTCCCCCCCTCCCCATTCCTGTCTGGGGTTAAGTGGTGTACAGCAGCAGGTGGATAGGATTAGATGTTCACCTGGCGTCCTCTTCAACAGGCTAATTGAATATTACATCCAGTCTCTGAAAGGAGGGCAGATGGGTGGGGATGGAGGGGAGGGGAGGGGGGGGGCGAAGGTGGGAGGATATGATCATGGGTGAAAGGGTCATGTGGGTGGAAGGGGCGAGCGGGGAGAGGGAGAGGGAGGGGGAGGAAGGGGGGAGGCACAAAGCGAGGATGAAATGGATACAACTGCCGAAGAGGAACGAGATGGTGACTTGTGTGCTTAATTCAAATGTTTTTGCTCCAGGGCCTGTTGGAACAACAGCCTTATTTTCTTTAGGTGCCACAGGAAGAGAGGGGAGAGGGTGAGAATGTGTATGTATGAGTGGAAGTGGGGGGTAGGAACTGGAGTGTAAAGGAGTGGGAGGGTGGGAGAGACTGGGGGAGGTGAAGGCTGGTGGAGGTGAAGGTTGGGGAGGCTGGGAGGGAGTCGGGGAGGTAGAGGCAGGGAGAGGCTGGGGGAGGTGGAGGCTGGGAGAGAGTGGGAGAGGTGGAGGCTGGGAGAGAGTGGACATGGTGGAGGCTGGGAGAGAGTGGGGGAGGTGGAGGCTGGGAGAGAGTGGGGGAGGTGGAGGTGGAGGAGGTACACGAAGGAGGAGAAACACAGTATCATAGTGATGTTTACTCCTTTGGAAATACAAGGCACAATATATTCAGTACACGTTTGTCTTTTGTAGTCTTGAATCTTGAATGACATCTCATAGCTGCGACAATGTGACGTTTTGTCTTGTAGAACACTCTCTCTCTCGAAGAGGTATGCGTTCCTCCATGACAGGTTCTGAGTCTTCAACACTTTCAACATCGCAACTGCTTACCCATCCTCCAGTGTTGTCTGACATCCTGCCTCAATGTTTCGGGAGAGAACGCGCCTGCCATCTTGTTTGAACAAGCTTTCATTTTGTTGATTCAACTGTGGAATGGTAAAAGTAATAGTGCTCTTCTCATAAAGATGACTAGAGCTGCCACCAGAGGGATCTGGACATGTGTGAGGAGCTCCACCACTTCGGCTACAACAAGGAATGTTCAACATCTCTGTGTAAACATACTGCTCACCTGTACCAAACACACTGCTCACCTGTACCAAACACACTGCTCACCTGTACCAAACACACTGCTCACCTGTTCCAAACACACTGCTCACCTGTACCAAACACACTGCTCACCTGTACCAAACACACTGCTCACCTGTACCAAACACACTGCTCACCTGCACCAAACACACTGCTCACCTGTACCAAACACACTGCTCACCTGTACCAAACACACTGCTCACCTGCACCAAACACACTGCTCACCTGCACCAAACACACTGCTCACCTGTTCCAAACACACTGCTCACCTGTTCCAAACACACTGCTCACCTGTTCCAAACACACTGCTCACCTGTTCCAAACACACTGCTCACCTGTTCCAAACACACTGCTCACCTGTTCCAAACACACTGCTCACCTGTTCCAAACACACTGCTCACCTGTTCCAAACACACTGCTCACCTGTTCCAAACACACTGCTCACCTGTTCCAAACACACTGCTCACCTGTTCCAAACACACTGCTCACCTGTTCCAAACACACTGCTCACCTGTTCCAAACACACTGCTCACCTGTTCCAAACACACTGCTCACCTGCACCAAACACCAAACACACTGCTCCTACGCCCTGTATCTCTCAACACACACCCCCCTCACTGCTCACTCTGCACGCTAACAACCCATTGCTCTACCCTCTTGCCACCAAAACATCACTGCTCCACCTGCTCCTTTCTCTCCACCTCTCCCTGCCTCTCCCCTTTCTCTCCCCTCTTCTCTTCACACCTCCCCCTGCCCGTCTCTCTCCGATCGCGTCACTACCTCTCCCTGCTCTCCTCTCCCCTCTCTCTCTCACCTCTCCCTTGGCCCTCAAACTCCTACTCTACTCCCACTCTCTCCGATCTGGTCTCTCTCATGCTCTTCTCCCCTCTCCTCTGCTCTTCCCTCTCTCACCTGCTGAGCCAAACTCATCACCCTCCTGCTCCCTCCAGCTCCTCGGCATCATAACCGCACTGACCTCCACCTGTCATCCAAACCTCGACTAACTGGGGCTCCCGCCTCACCTTCCCAACTCTACCTAACATCACATCTGCTCACTCTGCTCAACCGCATACCAACTGCTTCTTCCACCCACTCCCCCCTGCATTTAAACACATCTTTCCCTGCTTCCTCTCTACTCCTGCACCGCAAAAACCACACTCTCACCTCCTCTTCTGAACCAATCCCCTCTCCATCCCTGTCACTGCAACCACCATCTTCGCTACTCACTTGCTGCTGCAACAAACACACTGCTCACCTGCACCAAACACACTGCTCACCTGTACCAAACACACTGCTCACCTGTACCAAACACACTGCTCACCTGCACCAAACACACTGCTCACCTGTACCAAACACACTGCTCACCTGTACCAAACACACTGCTCACCTGCACCAAACACACTGCTCACCTGTACCAAACACACTGCTCACCTGCACCAAACACACTGCTCACCTGTACCAAACACACTGCTCACCTGTACCAAACACACTGCTCACCTGTTCCAAACACACTGCTCACCTGCACCAAACACACTGCTCACCTGTACCAAACACACTGCTCACCTGCACCAAACACACTGCTCACCTGCACCAAACACACTGCTCACCTGCACCAAACACTCTCCACTCTCTTCACCAAACACACTGCTCACCTGTACCAAACACACTGCTCACCTGTACCAAACACACTGCTCACCTGCACCAAACACACTGCTCACCTGCACCAAACACTCTCCACTCTCTTCACCAAACACACTGCTCACCTGTACCAAACACACTGCCCACCTGCACCAAACACACTGCTCACCTGTACCAAACACACTGCTCACCTGCACCAAACACACTGCTCACCTGCACCAAACACTCTCCACCCTCTTCACCAAACACACTGCTCACCTGTACCAAACACTCTCCACCCTCTTCACCAAACCCTCTCCACCCTCTTCACCAAACACTCTCCACCCTCTTCTCCAAACCTCTAGCTATTTGCAGCAGCAGCTGGCTGAAGTGGTGTTTGTGAAAGCCGGTAGTTGAATCCCAAGACCTCACGTCCGTCCCCAGAGTGGATGTGTTAGAGAGGTGATAGTGACGAGCGTACGATGACACCTGTCGCAGGTGGGCTGGATCAATCCAAGACAGGAGGGTTGTCCTTCAGCTCCCTGCTCCTGGGGCTCAGACGGACACCTGTGTCCTGAAAGGCTCAGTCAAAACGACCTTATTCATCCCTGAAATGTAACCAAACAATTTCAGTCTTTCACCCCCTCTATGTTTTCATGAAATGGTTTCTGATGAAAAGTGGCGTGCGAGGAAGTGATAGACGAGCAAAGCCACCGCCCTCTCTGTGATTTGTCAAAGTACCTTGAAAAAGCACTTGCATGTCATAGATTTCTTAAAAAGCTTTTGACCGCTTGAAGCAACAAAAAAAAAATCTCTGGTAAAGATTTGTCGGAAACAAAACCTGGATTCACAAGTTCAGAGGCGTGAGCAAAATCTATCCTAGTGGTCCAACTCAAAAGAGAGGTTTAGGAGTCTAGACCAACTAGGTGATTATGATTTGGACCAGGAGAGCTAGACCCCAGTACCTGCAGAGGTGTTCCTGTGCAGGTTAGAAGATCTGGGCCAGACACACACACACACACACTTGCCTGACCATGGTTTTCCTGCTGATGCTGTTTCTGTGCAGGAGTTTTAGCTGCAGTCTGCCTGGTAACCAGGCACCGCTAATTGCTGTAGTCTTGGCAACGTCGCAGCCAATGTGATCCTGGGAAAGGGCAACAATCATAAATGCTTCCTGGTATTTCAGCCTGAAGGACTGATGCTGTTACTGAGTGGCCTACGGAGAGTGGGGGAGGGAGAGGGAATGAAAGAGGGAAGAACAGCCAGAGAAAGAGAGAGGGAAAGACAAGGAGTTAGCCAGAGGGAAATAGAAAGGGGAAGGTAGAGAGAGAAAGATAGAAACAAAGAAAGGCAGGGAAAGAGGTGAGGAAAGGGGAGAGGAAGAGGAGAGAGGTGAGGAAAGGGGAGAGGAAGAGGAGAGAGGTGAGGAAAGGGCAGAGAAGAAGAGAAGTGAGGAGAGTGTTGAGGAAAGGGGAGAAAAGAAGAGGAGCGAGGTAGGGAGAGAGGTGAGAAAAGAGGAAGAGGAGAGAGGAGAGAGGAAGGGAGGGAGGAGAGAGGAAGAGGAGAGAGGTGAGGAAAGATGAGAGAGGAAGAGAAAAGAGGTCTGTTGGTTCCATTAAGGATGGGAAGCAGAGATGTCTGACCAGAGCATCAGGCCACTGATTAGATTCAGCAACCCTCAACCCCATCATGTGTAAACCTTGACCTCTGTCTGTCTGTCTGTCTGTCTGTCTGTCTGTCTGTCTGTCTGTCTGCCTGCCGGCCTGCCGGCCTGTCTGTCTATCTGCCTGTCTGTCTGTGAACCAGCACCTCTGTCTACCACCTGATGCTCAAGACACCATCAAATGACCTTATTCTGACCTTCCCAAGGCTGGGGTATATAAGCATAGACCTCTACTGTGTACCAGAGCACTGGTCGTTACCTTTGGTCTCCTGGGACCACTGTGTGTTCTAGATGTTTCCCTGCTCCAGTATGTCTCATCCTAATGGGTCGTTATCAAGCCCTGTTGAAGCCAGAATCAGCCACCTTGTTATCCGGCCACTAGCTGAACACTAGACGCTAAATCAAACCGCCCAGAACAACGGTACACTTTAGGCACGGAATGAATCTGTTTTTTAAAAAGCACCAAAGACCTTCCTTTACTGATGACATGTTCTGTGGTTTTGCGATCACAACACTGACTATTTCTTCCCCTTTGATTGTAATTCCTACAAATGGAACGTGGAGCGATATGGGGATAGTTGCGACAGAGCGCGGTGGAACAGGACTAAGGTGATTTAAGGAGAGGATCTCAACAGGACCGTGGACCATCTCTCGCTACTGTGACAAACGACCAAACACAAGCCAAGGAGTCAGCTGAATGATGCACACTGTCAAATGAAGATGGCCTTGTTGGGAATGAAGCTCTTAGCTTCTTTGACTCGAACCACCCAACACTGTTGAAACTGGGCACTTTGGATCCCAGACTGTCCCCTGGGCTTTTGCTTTAGAGAAAAAACATCTAAATGAATAAAATGTCAAAAGGAAAACATGTTTCCTGTTGAACATTAAGAAAAAGACCTTGAGTTGCATAGAAGATTCCTCTCAGTCAAACTGAAGTAATGACAGATGAATGCAATACAAGGAGGCATCTTAGATCTCTTCCATAGTCTCCTATTCATGGTCACGCTGATCATTCCTGCTCTGTTCTAAGTGCCGCTCAGCGGTGGAGCATCTGACCGCATGGCATGAGAGATTAGAGATTCGAACTCCCCTCTCTGTACATCTTTCTTGATGAAAGCACATACTAGCTATAACCTCTCCACACAGCCAGTCTATGAAGACAGCTGGAAAGGCAGAGAGACATGAGAGAGTATGAGAGAGATGTACGGAAAGATGGAGGCAGGAGACGTGAGGGAGAGGTGGAGGGAGAGATGGAGGGAGAGGTGGAGGGAGAGGTGGAGGGAGAGATGTAGGAGAGGTGGAGGGAGAGATGGAGGGAGAGGTGTAGGAGAGGTGGAGGGAGAGATGGAGGGAGAGGTGGAGGGAGAGGTGGAGGGAGAGATGGAGGGAGAGGTGGAGGGAGAGGTGGAGG
>BROE01000003.1:18095362-18100362 GCA_036571765.1 Plecoglossus altivelis
GAGGTATAGAGGGCTGGCACCGGTGTTAGGAGAGAGGGGATGGACGGAGGATATGGAGGGAGAGGTGAGGGAGAGGTGTATGGGAGAGGTGGAGGAGGAAGACGTTCAGTGTTTGGTGGTGTGATGCGTAACTATTATCCACAATGCTCCCTTCCTATCATGAAGGAGAGGTGCGAGTGAGAGATTAAGAGGGGAGAAAATGAGGAGGAGATGGCGGAGAAGATGGAGTTGACCTGGAGCCGAAATCACTATCGACCTGAAGATTCTCATGGACCTTACTCAAAGCGCCCCCCCCTGACGAAAAAAAACAAGTAAACAAAAAAACACATAGATAAACTATATAAAATTTAGGTACAGAGAAATTGTACATAGGTTTTGCGTGCGACACATCATTGGGACTCAAAACTGATTTCGACTCAGACTCAACATGCTTTAAAAGGACAAGGATTAGGACCATCCAGTAACCTAACTGGAACACAATGAGGGAGGTGGAGAGGAGACGGACACCAAGCGTGGTCGAGAGACCGACAGAGAGATATGAGAGAGTGGAGTAGGGGGGCGCAGAAAAGACATAGGAAAAGGAGAAATGTAATTACTTATCTAAATGAGCCACTCTGACACCAGAGCGTGCCCCTGTGCCTGACGCGTGTTCTGCAGAGGAATGCCGTGAAGCTGATTCTCAACACTGGCGGACCAGAGGCACTGCGGTTAACACGTGAGAGACGCTATTAGAAGAGGAACAGGCAGTCTTGGATAATGAGATCTGAGAGTGTATAAAGCTGATAAATATCAGTAGACGTCCACACAAACAACTATGTTTATATTAGAACTGTTGCTCCAAACCTCAAAACAAATATATTCAACCAAGCACACATACCATTTTATTGTCATATTCAGCTGTCAGAGTTGTGCCAACGAGATAAAACATTAGAAATTTCTTATTTACAGACAACCAACTTGTTACTTCAGTTAATAGATTTTTTTAAACGACTTCGTTTATAAAACTGTTGCTCGAACCCTCAAAACAAATATATTTATCTAAGCACACATACCATTTTATTGTGTCATTGTCTTTTCCGCTCTCTCCCTCTCTCTGTATGCAATCTCTCTCTGTCCCTCTCTCTCTGTCTCTTCGTTCTCTCCTCTCATTGTCTCTCATCTCTCTCACATCAGCTTCTGTCTCGCACAAATAGCTAAAAAACCCACTTTTTTATCCCTAATCAATTCAATATTCTCACTTGTCTCTGATTCATATACCCGCCCCGATGCAGTATCCGCTCTCTCTGTCTACAAGATCCGACGTGTTGATTGCAATCTGTTCGCGCAGGAGTATCATTTGTTGCTGCCTCTAAGTCGCCTTTTTTCTGCTGTGTCAGGTCATCTCTCTCCAGTCTTCTTGCATTGAATATATCACAGTCCTCAGGATAAAATGGAAACAGGAAACGCCTCGCCCTCCCTATCTCTCTCTTGGCTTGTGCAGATGAGCGTAAGTTCTCAGTCAGACATGGAGAATCAGGAGTAGAGGAGCATGTCCTATCATGAGTCCCATGATGCCTTGCCTTGTCTTACGTCTATAGCCTTACTGGAAATGAGGAGAGAGAACTTCCTGCAAAACAGACTCATTATCTTGAACTTGTATTTATTTAAGTTTTGCCTAATACTGAATGGCCTGCATCTTCTGTGTTCAGGCAGTTGCTTACTACTGTACACAAGGTTTATGCCGAAGACTATAACAGTTTTTCATGCAATATGTACAAGAAACTTAACTTAAAGTGCTTTCTTTACAAAGATCTGTCTTGCAAATAATTTCTCTGCAGTTCCCATCATCCTTCCTCTTTTTCTCTGGTATGAGGCTCTGAACACATCTTCTGCCTCATTCTACTATAATTACACTGCAACTGAACTCCCTGACCTCTTGGAGACAGTAAGTACCTTCAGCTCTGGGACCTGTCATGAGGGAAGGACACAGTCAAACCCCTGTCATTACCATCCCACATTGATGGAATTAACATGTGAAAAGATAAAAGATGGAAGAAATAGCCATTACTGTAAACAAACCAGATATATTTGAATTCAGACAAACATAGAGTTGCTGCATTGGCCCACCAAATTACAAGCACTCGCAGTCCCAAATGCCGGAGTTGTGAAAATCTTTGCCCGTATGACATCACAGTCACTTTTTTGCTTGTGATTCACTTTGGATGAATGTTTCTCCGCCCCTGGTTATTAGGCCAACCTGAAGGATTGGAGTCAGCCTCTAATTTCTAGCCCTTCCTCCTCAGATTAAAGAGCTGTCTTAGACCAGGTGCGCAGTTCAGACCTACGATTAGGCCCTCATCCTGCTCCCCTTCATCTTCTTCCTACAGAAACCACATGCTGCTTCCACATGCTCCATATTCTGAAGTGGCACTGATCTTTGTGTTATTTCGCTTTTTCACAGAGGTTGGGGGAGAGGGCAAGGGGGACTTTTTTTTTCTAATTCTTTCTCATCATCTCTCTGTCCTCGATTCGCGTACACAGAACATATGCTCGCTAAGTAGCAAGCAGTTAGATGGTCCAGTCCTTATCATTTGGCGAAATGTTCACTTATATTCACACTACTACTTCAGCGTAAAATGCTATTACTCTATCTATACATAGTGTACAGTAGCTGCATAACGATGAGCTATAGAGCTCTCGTCGTCTGTCCATTTTCTTCTCTACTCTCTCTCTCTTTCTCTCTGTCCGTCTCTCTCCCACTCTTTCCTCTTTTGAATGTTTCTCTCTCTCCGTCTGTCCTCTCCCTCCCCTTCTCTCCCTCCTCTCTTCCCTCCATCTCCTCCAAACCCCCTCCTCTCCCCTCCACAAACCCCACTGTCCTCCTCCTGCTCTGCTCTGCTCCTCCCCCTCTCTCTCTCTCACATTCTCTGTCTCTCTCTATATACTCTCCCGGCATCTCGTCTCTCTGTCTACTTCTCTCTCTCTGGTCCTCTCTCCTCTCTCCCCTGGGTCCTCCTCCTCTCCTCTAAACCTATATAAGTGTGTAGAGACGTGTCTCTGCACCTCAGTGGACGCATGTGTGTGTGTGTGCGTGTGTATGTACGCGTGTGTGTGTACGTGTGTGTGTGTTCCTTCCTTCCTGTGTGTGTGCGTACGCGTGTGTGTGTATGTACGTGTGTGTGTGCGTGTGTGTGTATGTACGTGTGTGTGTGCGTGTGTGTGTGTTCCTTCCTTCCTTCCTGTGTGTGTGTGACGTCACAGGCGATGACGTCATGTTGCACACCCTGGTCCTCTGTCACTGAAGAGTGATCTGGGGGGCCGTGGTCACCCCCTCTGCTTGCACTTCCTGTCCTCTGCCTGCACTTCCTGTCCTCTGCCAGCACTTCCTGTCCTCTGCCTGCACTTCCTGTCCTCTGCCTGCGCTTCCTGTCCTCTACCTGCACTTCCTGTCCTCTGCCTGCGCTTCCCGTCCTCTACCTGCACTTCCTGTCCTCTGCCTGCGCTTCCTGTCCTCTGCCTGCACTTCCTGTCCTCTGCCTGCACTTCCTGTCCTCTGCCTGCGCTTCCTGTCCTCTGCCTGCACTTCCTGTTCTCTGCCTGCGGTTCCTGTCCTCTGCCTGCACTTCCTGTCTCCACTGTTGCTCTGTAGCTTTGGACATAGCATACGTCTCTACGGTGCGAGCTGGAGTGCAGTGTCAACATTTAATAACAAACAGCTTAGCATCCTACCTCTCCTGTTCTGACGAATGATGAGGACTTGGAGAGGTATCACTTTGTGTCCCTGGTGGGAATCGTAAAAAAAAAAACAAATAAAAAAACGAACGCACATTCGATGAAATTGGTTTGTCAGAAGGAGTGGGAAGGTTGGAAGACAACAAATATTTGATTTGGTTTTACAAACTAATATTTGATTTTCTGTGTGTGGAAGGGGGCGATGAGGGGGGAGAGGGGAGGGGCAGCCAGGTTGGTTGGAGGAAGATGAGTGTCAGAAAGGAAAAGGGTGAGAGGGGAGGGAGAAGAGATCATGTGATCGATTGTGTCGTTTTCTTATGCGTTCATAGTATGACGTCCTTTCACTGTGAACGACCCTGTTGAACCTGCACACGCCTGCCAACAAAGGACGAACAACAGAAACGGCGAGAGAAATGAGGGAGAGAGAGAAATGAGAGAGTTCAAGGTGAGAAAAGACACGATATAGAGTGAAAGGCAAGACATGGCAATCGAGCCAAAAAGATTTCTGCGTTTTACTCCCTTCCTCCTCTCCTCTCCTCTCCTCTCCTCCCCTCCCCTCTCTCTCACTCCTGTTCTTATTTGGGGGTGGGGGATAGCGTAAAGAGGATGAAGAAAACATTCTCGGGGATGTGTTACACATCTAGCTAGACGTGTTATCTTATGTCCCTTCGCTCCGGTGTCTGAGGTTGCTAATGCGTTAGTTTAGGTGAACATTGCCCCCTGGTGTTGCGATTGTGTAGATACAGTCACGGTGCAGGAGGCAAGGCGCGTATTGAGAACTTGCTTACAGGATCACAGAAAAACTGTTGATAAGTAAATAAAAAAGTATTTTGAAAAATTCTTAATCTAAATGCGAAAACTTTACCCATGTTTTTGGATTGGGAACTCTTTGCTTTATGTTGACATGAAAGACTCGACCTGCGTAAGCTCTAAATAACATGGTGGCTTGATAAAAAAAGTGGTACACTTGTTGTTCCACTAATGGCCACTGGAGGGCAGCAGAATTACGTGAAACAGGACTAAACAGGACGTTCACCTTCATCTCCCCCTGCAGAGGAGCAGTCAGACGTGTTGTGAGGTTGTTCTGTCTTGCACATACAGTCTGGTACATACTGAATATATACATGTGTGTATTTACATGCCTTTAGCTCTGCCCAGGGGAGTTGTGTTTGGTCTCTAGGGTTAGGGTTGGGTGGACAGCCTACGCTCCACATCTCCCCTCTCCTCCCTCAGCTCCCCCCCTTCTTTCTCCTCTTCCTCCTCCTCTTCCTCCTCCTCCTCTCCTCATC
>BROE01000003.1:18102862-18109712 GCA_036571765.1 Plecoglossus altivelis
TCCGTTAAAAATGGAACCTCCTCAATCTATTTAGCTAAATTGTAGCCAGAAGCTAAAAAGATGACTCAACTGGTAATACTATTTCTATGGGTGGGGAGTTTTATCGATGTTATAAAATGTGATGTTTTTTTATTTCATGTATCATAAATGGTTGTGTGTAAACATTCGTCTCTGGTAAAAAAAACTAGTTGCTTTGTGGTTTTGGGGTGTTTATGGAGCCTTGCTTGTGAATATCATCCAGAGGACTGTACAGGTGAAAAGGTTTCGTGTTGGACATGATTAAACATGCAAATCCACTCATTTATTGATTCATCAAGGGATATCTTTGTCTCGTTCATACATTAAAAACATTGTCCATGAACTTCCTCTCCTCGTATCCCCTCCCCCCGCTTCTCTTACCTCTCTTTGACTTTCCTCCTCTCCGTTCCTTTTCTCTCTCCTTTTCTCCTCTCTCTTCCTCCTCTCCTGTCCTCTCCTCTTCTTTCCTCTCCTCTCATCCTTTCATGTTCTCCGTCTCTCTCTTCTCTCTCTCCTCCTATCCCTATCTCTCTCTCTCCTCGTCTCTCTCTCTCTTCGCTTCTCTTCTCTCTCTCCTCTCCTCTCTCTCTCTTTCTCTCTCTACCTCTCTCACTTGCTCCTCTTCTGTCTCTCTCTTGCTCCTCTCTCTCTCCTCTCTCTCTCTCTCTCTCTCTCTCTCTCGCTCCTCTCCTCTCTTATATATAGAGGTGAAAGTTCTGTTGTGTTCATGTTCATGTTTAGGTTTTGCTGAGCAGACAGAGCCCAAAGAGAAATCCCATTTCAAATTAAATTCCAATGACCCCCCCAAGCTGCCTGGCCTTGCTGCTGTGACAGTCTGATTTATAATTCAGGGACTGGGGCCGGCAGTGTGTGTGTGTCTGCAATGTACAAATGTGAACGCGTGAGTGTGTATGTGTGCGAGTATATATCTATGTCTTTGCAGGAGTGTGTACGTATTCGAAGGAGTGTGTGCGGTCAAGGGACTGGGTGTGTGTTTGAAGACGCGTGTGTGTGTGTGTGTTTGAAGACGTGTGTGTGTGTGTTTGAAGATGTGTGTGCGTTTGAAGATGAGTGTGTGTGGTTATTTGGGTCCAGATGTTATACTCCACCACCTCCCCCTGTTCTTTTAATAGCTTCAGAATCCCAGTATTATCTTAATAGAAGCACACATCTCCTCTCAGAGGCTGGGCTGAAACATGGCTCTGTTCTAGAACGTCTGCACAGGCCTAGAACAAATCACTGTTCTAGAACCAGCCCACAGATGGTTCTAGAATGCCCGACTGATTGATTCCGTAGAGTACATATTAGTCATAGCGTACATATCCAAGCTTGTGTGGGCAGTAGTACCCTCCAGAGCATGATGGTGCTTGGAAAGTGGTTCCAGAGAGAGAGAAGGGGAGGGGGATGTGATAAAGGAGACGTATATTAAAAACAAATGAAATCATATTAGCTTCACCCTTTTTCCAAGCAAGGTCCACAGATCAACACCTGTACCAACATCCCTTCTCAGATGTTGCTTGTTCTGCACATGCTCAGATCGAAGGTGACCATGTTCTGCACATGTTCAGATCGGAGGTGACCATGTTCTGCACATGTTCAGATCGGAGGTGACCATGTTCTGCACATGCTCAGATCGGAGGTGACCATGTTCTGCACATGCTCAGATCGGAGGTGACCATGTTCTGCACATGCTCAGATCGGAGAACTTAATGGATTTGAAGTTTCAGATGAAATCGCTACTGTGCTTCTGGTTGTGATTTACATCTGTCATCCATCCATTAGCCTCCCACAATGTCTTTCACCAAGAACACTTTACTGTGGTTAGCCATGACATCATTCTGTAGAAAGGGAGAGGAGAGGAGGAGGAGGAGGTGGGGGAGGAGAAGGAGGGGGAGGAGAAGGAGGAGAAGTAGGAAGAGGAGGAGGAGGAGGTGGGGGAGGAGAAGTAGAAAGAGGATGAGGAGGAGTTGGGGGAGGAGAAGGAGGAGAAGTAGAAAGAGGATGAGGAGGAGTTGGGGGAGAAGAAGGAGGAAGAGGAGGAGGTGGGGGAGGAGGGGGAGGAGAAGGAGGATTATATCAAGCAGTAGAAGGTGTGGTATGCTTTAACTACAAGGTTGTTGTTTAAATGTCATTTTACAAGTCATTTCTTCTCTCTCAGAACTCGAACCACGCGTCTGTCTCAAAAGGTGTGAGAGTGTGTGTTGTGAAAGACAGTATTCTACTGAGGTGTGTGTATACGTGTAAATTATTTTTATCTGTGTGTAACACACACACTCTTCTCTGTTAGAAAGTAAAAAAGGAAACCAATCCAACAGTTGCCTGATCAGCTTGCATCTCTACGGTCGTCATGGTGAGAAGACATGTTACACCGTCATTTAAAAAAAACAACTCCTGAAAAACAAAATGGGGTATGAGTGGCTTGGCACCAGATGTGGTCATGTCGTCGGTTTCGAGTTTCCTGAGCAGGCTCTCTCCTGCTGCATCCTGAACCACAGTATTGATCTAGAGCAGCGTCTCATTAGTGACACGGCCACCACAAATGGAGCCACAGGTTAACGGTCAGGGTCCAGTAAAGAACACCAGCTCCAGACTCTGAAATATTCATGTCCTGATTTATGATCCAGACTGAGAAGTTAAAGATGGAGAGCTGGAGTAAAACAGAGGGAGGGGGAGAGGAAGGGGGTGAGAGGAGGGGAGGGGGAGAGGAAGGGGGTGAGAGGAGGGGAGGTCGAGGGGAGGGGGAGAGGAGGGGGAGTGGAGGGGAGGAGGAGAGGAAAAGGAGGAGAGAAGGGGAGGGGGAGAGGAAGGGGGTGAGAGGAGGGGAGGCTGAGGGGAGGGGGAGAGGAAGGGGGTGAGAGGAGAGAAGGGGGAGAAGAGGGGAGAATAAGTGGACACAAACACTTAAATTGTCTTTTGATTGCTAACCAGGCAGCTAAGTAGACAGATATAAAGGCAGCCAGGTAGACAGGCAGGCAGACAGGCAGGTAGACAGGCAGGCAGACAGACAGACAGACAGACAGACAGACAGACAGACAGATAGATAGATAGATAGATAGACAGGCAGGCAGGCAGGCAGGCAGGCAGGCAGGCAGGCAGGCAGGCAGGCAGGCTACAAGGTCAAGACTGGCCATTCCTCTGGGGGTTTCACCAGATGCTGTCACCAGACAGACCGCCCAGAACATCACCCATGATACGCTTAGATCAGGTTCCTGGAGACCTCCACCTCAGCCCCGCCGCCCGGCCCCTTACCCCCACCACCTGACCCCTGACCCCAGGCCTGTTACCTCCTCAGTGTCGTTCTCCAATGACAGAAGAGTGGATATCAAAATGCCGCTCGTTGCTTTGAGATCCTGATACAGCACTGTCTCTTCAGGTAAAGAACTGTGGGAGAGAGGGGAGCAAAAGGCAGGGAGAGGTGAAGAGAGGCGGGAGAGAGAAAGAGGCAGAGGGAGGTGGAGAGAGAGGGGAGAGAGAGGCACAAGCAAGTGGAGAGGGGAGAGAGAGGAAGGGGGAGGTGGAGAGAGAGGGGAGAGAAAGGAAAGGGGAGGTGGAGAGAGATGAGAGAGAGATGGGAGAGAGGCGGGAGAGTTAGGCAGGGAGAGGTGGAGAGAGAGGGGAGAGAGAGGAAAGGGGAGGTGGAAAGAGATGAGAGAGAGATGGGAGAGAGGTGGGAGAGAGAGGCAGGGAGAGGTGGAGAGAGAGGGGAGAGAGAGGCAGGGAGAGGTAGAGAGCGATGGGAGAGAGAGGCAGGGGGAGGTGGAGAGAGGGAAGATAGAGGCAGGAGAGGTGGAGAGAGGAGGAGAGAGAGGCAGGGGAAGGGAGAGAAGGGGAAGAGGCAGGGAGTGAGAGAAAGGAAGAGAGAGCAGGGAGAGGTGGAGAGGAGGGAGAGAGGGCAGGGAAGGAGAGAGAGAGGAGAGAGAGAGGCAGGAAGGAGGAGAGAGGGGAGAGAGAGGCAGGGGGTGGAGAGAAAAGGAGAGAGAGGCAGAGAGGTGGAGAGAGAGGGGAGAGAGAAATGAGAGGGTGGAAAGAGGGGAGAGAGAGGAGAGAAGGTGGAGAGAAGGAGAGAGAGCAGGTGGGGGGGGAGAGAGGGGCAGGGGAGAGTGAGAGAGAGGGAGAGAGGGCAGGGCAGGGAGAGAGAGGGAGAGAGAGCAGGGAGAAGTGGGAGAGAGAGGGAGAGAGAAGGCAGGGAGAGGTGGAGAGAGAGGAGAGGAGCGGGAGAGGTGGAGAGGAGGGAACAGCCAGTAAACACATGTGAGTTTTAATTCAGCAAGTTTCGGGTGATGTTAAGATAAATGTGTTGTGTGGAGCAGCATGCTGGCCCTTAGTGACCTTCCCACAGGCCTCCTGTTCTACCGCACATGCTCAGTAAGGCTTATAACACTCGGAGGACAACAGATGAATCAACTTGATGGACAGAACCTAGAGAAAGAGAGAGGGAGAGAGAGAGAGGGGGATAGAGAGAGAGGGAGAGATATGGGGGAGAGAGAGATAAGGGAGAGAGAAGCGGATAGAGGAGGGATAGAAAGAAACATAGAGAGACATGGAGGGAAAGAAGAGAGAGAGAGACAGAGGAGGAGAGAGAGACAGAGGATGAAGACAGACAGATGCGAGAGAGAACCAGAGCGGAGAACAGAGGGAGAAGAGAGAGACAAAGAGAGGAGATAAAAGAATAGGGATTGAGAACAGAGAACATAGAGAAAAGAGAGAGTAGTAAAGAAGCCAGCCCGACCTGCAGCTTCAGCTTGTTTCTCAGAAAGGAGAAATTCTCCAGTAAGATAAAGAGGGGTCTTCATGGCTACCCTGTGGCCCCACAGTATGTGTGTGTGTCTGTCCGTTTGTATGTGTGTGTCGGTCCGTTATGAGTTGTGTGTCGGTGCATTTGTGTGTGTCGGTGCATGTGAGCAAGCACGTGTGTGTGTCTGTCCGTTTGTATGTGTGTGTCGGTCCGTTTGTGTGTGTCGGTGCATTTGTGTGTGTGTGTTCGGGCGTTGTGTGTGTGTGTAGCAGTTTAGCGGTGTGTGTGTGTAGCGTGTAGTGAGTGTGTTGTGTGTATTAGCAGCTAGACTGGGTGTGGCTGTATGTGTGTTAGCAGTCTAGTGGGTGTGTGTGAAACAGTTGTATTGGGTGGTGTGTGTGTGTGTCTAGTGGTGTGTGTGTGTAGCAGCTCTAGTGGGGTTGCTGTGTGTAGCAGCCTAGTGGGCGTGTTAGCATTATGCGTGTGTGTGTGTGTGTAGCGGGCTGTAATTAAAGCCCTTGCGTTGATCGTGGCCTGCAGGATGGCAGGGTTAAGTGTCGGCCATTACAGAGCATGTGTGTGTGTTTGTGTTTAGCAGTGTGCGTTACAGAGCATGTGTTTGTTTGTGTTTAGCAGTGTGCGTTACAGAGCATGTGTTTGTTTGTGTTTAGCAGTGTGCGTTACAGAGCAAGTGTGTGTGTTTGTTTTACAGTGTGCGTTACAGAGATGTGTGTGGTGGTTTAAGCACGTGTGCGATTATCAGAAGCATGGTGTGTGTTTGTGTGTTGGAGGCGATGGTGCGCGTCGAGCGACTGTCTCTCTCTGATGAACGAGCATCAGACACAGCTTTATTAAGGCCATTAAAGGGACGTCTCCTCACCTGGCTATTATAAATCCATGGATAAATAATTGATCTGCCAAACGGTCTCCTGCCATGATGCATGTGCTCCTGAGTAGATCTTCCATCTGTAGATATGGTTATGAGTTTTCCTTCTGAAGCTTCTGTGCTTCTGTTCAGTTTATTGGAAGTTCAGACTCTCTTTGTTGTATTAACCAGGCCAGGCCCAGCCAGGCCAGGGCAGGGCAGGGCAGGGCTGTGTGGGGCAGGGCAGGGGCAGGGCAGGGGCAGGCAGGGCAGGGCAGGCAGGCAGGCCAGGGCAGGCCAGGCCAGGCCAGGCCCGCCAGGCCAGGCCAGCCAGGCCAGCCAAGCCAGGCCAGGATAGAAGATGATAAGTAACAGGTCTCAGGATGGTTGAGTACAGAACCAGGAGAGAGAACGGTTAATGACTGGAAGTAAAACCAGATTCCTGCTTTTATTGTGAATTTACGAGCCCGTCCAACTGTAATTAAATGATTGCCCCCCTGCGCCCCCCCCCACACACACACTCACACACCGCCCCCCCCCCCCAAAAAGTGAACACTTTGTTGCTAGGCAACGGTTTGAGCCAACCTCACAGTGGTGTTGAGAGCCGTGTCCACGGTAACGGGCCAGCTCCTACTGAGGACGGGGGGCAGGCACTCTTCTTTATCACATTCAAACAAACACACACACACACGCACGCACACACACACACACACAGCACGCACACACGCACACAGCACCGCCACACACGCCACACACACACCCGCACACACACACACAAGACACACACACACGCACAACACACACACACGCGTACAGTCTCAACGCATACAATAGACACACAGCGTGTCACAGTGCACACACACACACACAACACACACACACGCACACCACACACGCGCGTACAGTCTAAACGCATACAATACACACACACATGACAGTACACACAACACACACACACACACACACACACCACTGCATTCAATCCATCTCCGTTCACGCAGTGTGCTTGCTGCTTGGTTCAAAGTCGCTATGAGCACGAGAGCGCTGAAACTCGTCCTTTATTTCCTTAGCTTCAGGCCTCCATTCTTATAGCTAAGCTCTGCTAGCACAACAGCTAAGCTAACAATGCTAACCGCTAACAACAACCTAACAAATGAACAACGAGAGAGAGAGAGAGAGAGAAGAGAGAGAACCAGAGACAGTATGACACCCACACATTTGAGCATCTCTCT
>BROE01000003.1:18122650-18133593 GCA_036571765.1 Plecoglossus altivelis
TATGTTCTACTGACGACACAGTGACAGTTTATGTATCAAGTAATTACAGGACAAACTTACAGTGGAAAAATCATGGGTATCATGTATTGGTTGCTGACTATAAACAACACATTCTACATCTTGTTAATATATGGGTGGAGTTTGGGTTGTGGTGGTCATTTGAATGTCCTATCTTCAGTGGGTTTGCACAAACCATCACAGAGATTACAAGTTTTTTTCTTTTTCATACGGTACTGTATATTAGATGTATCAGGAGTTACAGTGAAGATGAAGAATGCATTTTGAATATAATCTCCTGTTTTGTAAAAGCTGACCGCGCTCATCCATTAGTGATCCCAGACACAGAGAGTCTTTGGGCAAAACTGAAATCAATATTCAATATTCTCTTTAAAGTTTTGAAAAAAAAGATGAAATATTTTTGCCCAACTTCATTCAACCCAAATAATAGAATCCCAGGACAAATGGATCCCCCCTTTCCCCCCTTCTTTCTTCCGTCATCCCTCCCTCTCTCCCCCTTTCTCCTTCTCCCCATCCCTCCTTGTCTCCCCCTTTCTCCTTCTTTCCCTCCCTCCCTCTCTCTCCCTTTCTCCTTCTCCCCATCCCTCCCCCTCTCCCCTTTTCTTCCTCTCCCCTTTCCCCCCCCTCTCCTCATTCTTAACATGTTTTCCCCACAAGTCTTTCTCCCTTGACTTCACCCTCCAGCCCACCACCTCTCTCTCTCCAATCTACAGATAGCAGATGTCAGTCTGTCCATAATCTTTCTTTCTGTAAACAAACTTGCGCTATTTCTCAATCTTGTTCTGTGTCTTTGAAAGAAACAAGAGATATGGTGATCCTGCCAGCGATGTCCTTTTTCTAAATAGGCCTATTACTAGCATGCTATCATTTATCGTTCTATTGAACTACACATTATGACTGTAGCCAAGAGAAAGCAGTTGGATTCATTTACAGCCGACCCACATGCAGCATGGAACTCCAATGCCACGTCCGTCCAATTCCCAAGTCTGCTAAAATGCAATTTTCTGCCGAAGGGAGCTTAGGTCGTGTTATTTCTGACGGTGACATAAAAGCGCTAAGACCGACGCACACATTCACTCACAACTACCCTGTCAGCACGCGGGACTTACGGCGTCATAAACATTCGCTGAACGCAGAAAGAACTGCGAGCGCGAACAGCTGAACCCAATGTATAAATTCAATATAATTTGATCTGCAGAAACCTTTGTCTATCAATCCAGGTTTATCATTTGTTCAATCATGTAGTTCAAAATAATTATTGCAAACGATTAAGTTGAATTGACGTTAAGACGAAAGACCACGTCAGGAAATCTACCCTTGTTTATCGTGTGGCGGCACAAAAAATATTAGGATTTCTTCTTTGTACAAGAAAATTAGATCAGAAAGTCCAAATTGTACATGTTTTATGGGTAGCCTGTTTTCTATCGGATGTGTGTTCATGTACGTGTGCGCTTCTGTTTCAGTGTCAATTTTCACTATGACCAGTAGGTGGGACTTGGCGTTTGGAGCCCGGAGTCCCCCTCTTCTCTCTCTCTCTCTCTCTCTCTCTCTCTCTCTCTCTCTCTCTCTCTCTCTCTCTCTCCCCCTCTCTCTTTCTCCGTTTCTCAATTTCTCTCTGTCTATCTCTCTTTTTATGTCCTCTCTCTTTTCCTCTTTCTCTTTTTTTTCATCCTTTCCTTTTCTGTTCTGCCCCCCCCCCTCTCTCTCTGTCTCTCTCTGTCTCTCTCTCTCTGTCTGTCTCTCTCTCCGTCACTGCTTCCAAAGCTATCTCCTCTGAGTGTTGCAGCTTGGCTTCACCAACCTGGACCCATAGGCGCATACAGCAGTATGACCGCCGCCTAACCTCTATCATGCAGTCAGAATACGAAGACACATCTGGAGTTATGTTCTCCAAACCTTTCATACTTTAAAGGAATATTTCGTCCCTTATCGTGGTTTCCGAGAAAAAAAATTGACGGACATTAGGCTACCGCATCCGCATCAATTCGACATACCTACACACACGCATCCCACGGGCTGTTGGGCGCGCGAGCTATACACAATCGTGCCGTGTAGAAAGAGGGATTTCAAGCATCGCAGACGCGTTTAAAAAGGATATTATACATTCAGTTTAACTTTCAAAACATGGATTTATTTTTCGTTCCACCGCGAATCTACTGGTGGAGGGTCGTATTTTTGTTGAGCATCTTTCACAACTACTTGAGTTCAATCTTGGACTGTCCACCGACCTGCACCTGTTCTCCGACAGAAATCTATTGCAATAAATCTGACAACGGGAAATTCTTTCCGTTGCTCGCGCTGCAAGACACTGGGAACACCGGGAATAACAGCGGCACCATAGAAGATCTGACCAAGAACATCAGCTCTATGTAAGTCTGGGTATCTGAGCGCCCGTCAAATGTCGAACCCGTGTGATTAACCCTCCTTAAGTGTACATCTCGTGTTCCGCGTTTTAAGATACAGAAAAAAACTCCTCGTCTTGCTGCATAACACCAATCAGAAAACTATCCGTGTTCGATCGCCTAAAATCAGGCGAAAGTTAACGCAAGTCAATAGCTTTTCTTCTTTGTGTGATCTTACGCCTTTCCAGTTGATTCAAAATCACCCCAAGAAGGGATTTAACTTCCATCAAGCAAGACATGTTTGAGTTTTACGCCACTGAACAAAAAGACGACCTGTTGGCGCACTGGTTCTCTGTCCCCTTCGTCAAACCCTGCAACCTTGTTCGGCTATTTCACTACCCGAGGACTGACTTGCATTTTAATGACCACCGGTAGGCCTTTTTATATGGCGTTTGCTTCTTTCGATTCACAGTAAAAAATAGTTTCCAGACGCATTTGTCCTTAATGCAGGCAGAAACCAAACGCAAGGTTTGATAAGATGTAGACGTGATCAAACTTATTCACGGGATGTCATGCTTTGCGTTTAAATTGGAATCATGTGAATAGGCTAACCTGTCTCGTTCTTCGTCTATAGTTGGTCAAAAAAGGTCCTATCTTTACGGAAATGTATTTAACAATGTAGCCTATGGGAACATTAAGGTAATCTAGCTTGGTAGGCTTGATTAAAATATCTCTTTCGTAGTCCAATAGCCTCGCCACATTTAGTCCAGTTCATCACATAGATGGTAGTGAAACGTCAAGGGAAACTGCACTCGCGTTGCGCAATTGTTGCGTAAATTCACCTTTGATTCACATTCAGAAGCCTAAATTCAGTCTAATTTAAATACATCCTATTTTTAGCTGTCTCTCGCTTCAAATTTTCCCTGCGCAATATTGAACACGCGTATTCAAAAGTTAATCGCTAGCCAGGAGGTGTTTTCGCTCGATTGTGAGATGTACGGAGTTTCATGCCTAACATCCGCTTATCAAAAATAGAACACGACCACACACCGACTTTCCCCGCAAAAGACTTGTTCTATGAAATCATTAGTCACAGAGCCCCTTCTCCGTTCCTTAGACCAGTGGAATTTTAAACCGGCTTTATCCCGGTAAATTTGGCCAGCGCTCGAGGTGTAAACTCGTTCTCGACAGGAATGGCAAATTAAACATCACCGACCACGTAGGCGATGTGAGATAGCCCTACGCAAAGAAAATACCCTGATTACCAAGACCCATCCGGCAAATGTAAAATACTTCCTTGACCCAAGGCGTGTCTTTTAAGCCTCAAAGGAGTCTATTTTGGTGGAACAAAACCCCAATTCATTATTGATTCTTTGAGAACTGCCAAGAAACGACGGTGCCATGACAACCTCTCTGCTCCGCGCTGAATTCACTCCATTTCCATAGACGTACTGAGAAATCACTTCAGTAATAGACAGACGCTGGCCGGTGTACGTAAACGGAACACATTCGGTGCCCCTATTTATCTAATGCAGCATAGCAGCTTACTGGTTTAACAATCTCATAATATCACTATCACAGTGTCTGCATTTGGCAGCTACCCCGCATTCCGCTTCTTGTGTCCAGCCAAGGCCACGAGCAGGTCTAAGGCTTGTTTTTTCGTCGTAGGAGGGAGCGGAGAGAGAGTTATGGCGAGCGCTACTTAGACCCAACTATATTATGCGCCCTATTTTAAGTAATGGCTCAATGTGAAATACTACAATCAGAGTATTAACCGACAAACAGCATTCAGTTCCTTCCTCCATCGGGGGGCTTTTGTTGCGCGCGGTCGGAAAGGAAACAGACCTCAGCGTCAGATTGCAGTTGAGAGAATGTGTTAGAGTCAGCACCGCGTGAAAGGACAGCTCCCGCCCGCATCCCGCTGGAACGTGGGAACGAATCCGTGTAGACCTTCACGGGAGAACGCGCGCCTCCCGCGGTGCAAGCTGCACTGTCTGACACGATCAAAAACAGCTTTGAAGTGAGGTGAACCTGACTGACGCAACTTCCCCAACGTCTGTATTTACGTTCCTTTATATTTGCATACGGCTTTAGAAGCAGTACAGAATACCTGGTCTGGAAGCTCCCAGTGTCTAAGAGAGAAAGAGAAAGAGAGAGAACGATAGAGAGAGGGAGCAAGGGAGGAAGGGAGAGAGAGAGGGAGAGAGAGAGAGAGAGAGAGAGAGAGAAAGGGAGGCAGAGAGGGAGAGAGAGAGGGAGAGAGAGAGGGAGAGAGAGGAGGAGAGAGGGAGGTAGAGAAGGAGAGAGAGCTTCCCCTAATCCTTCCGGGCACTCCCCCTTGAAAGCGAGTGTGTTTGAAGAGGAGGATTAGTCTTTGTGTTGCTTATGGACAGTGAAAGAGGAGGACATGGTTGTTTTATGCTGTGTTTGGAGGCAAGTAACTGAAGAGACTCCAGAGAAGAGTGAGCTGTATCTGACACCACTCGGCCCTCTCATAACAGAGAGAGGAGTGGGGGGAGAGGGAGGGAGAGGGAGGAGAGAGAGGGAGAGAGAGGGAGGAGAGTGGTAGAGACAAAGAGGAGGGAGAGAGAGGGGAAGAGAGGGAGGAGAGTGGTAGAGACAAAAAGGAGGGAGAGAGGGAGAGAGAGAGGGAGGAGAGAGGGAGAGAGGGGGGGTGGAAAGAGTGGTAGGAGAGAGGGAGAGACAGAGTGAGATAGAGAGGGAGAGAGAAAGAGAAAGAGGAAGGGGAGTGAGAGGGGGGTGCAAAGAGAGGGAGGAGAGAGGGAGAGAGGTAAAGAGAAAAGGAGGGGAGAGAGGGAGAGAGAGGTAGAAAGAAAAAGGAGGGAGAGAGAGGGAGAGATGACCCATTATGCCTCCAAACATACATAACTGTCCTCCTTGTTCAAACTCTTGTCCTGAAGCTGCTTACTGTCTCTGGTCTGTTAAAACTGTGCTACTGTACAAAGGGTCCTAAGCCTTGATAGGTCAACGTGCAAACGGCAGTTCAGCACATTTAGCCCAAGGAGACCTCTCTCTCTCTCTCTCTTTCTGTCTCCCTCCCTCTCTCTTTCTCTCTCTCTCTCCCTCTCTCCCTCTCTTCCTCTGTCTCCCTCTCTCTCTCCATCTCCCTCTCTTTCTCTCTCCCTCTCTCTCTCCCTCTCCCTCTCTTTCTGTCTCCCTCCCTCTCTCTTTCTCTCTCTCTTTCCCTCTCTCTCTCTCTCCCTCTCTCTCTCTTTCCCTCTCTCTCTCCCTCTGTCTCCCTCTCTCTTTCTCTCTCTCTCTCCCTCTCCCTCCCTTTCTGTCTCCCTCCCTCTCTCTTTCTCTCTCTCTCTCTTCCTCTGTCTCCCTCCCTCTCTCTCTCTCTCTCTCTCTCTCTCTCTGTCTCTCTCCCTCTCCCTCTCTTTCTGTCTCTCTCTCTCTCACTCTCTTTCTGTCTCTCTCCCTCTCCCTCTCTTTCTGTCTCTCTCTCTCTCTCCCTCTCCATCTCCCTCTCTTTCTCTCTCCCTCTGTCTCCCTCCCTCTCTTTCTCTTTCCCTCTCTCTCTCCTTCTCCCTCTCTCTCCCTCTCTGGGTCGGTATGGCTCGGTCCTTGCAGTGGGTACAGCGGGACAGGACCTTGTCAGAGGGTCCTGAGTTTGATTTCTACTTGGGGCGCTGTTCTTTGGTCAGGTGGGCGATCTTCCAGATCTTTCTGTAGTCGTCCATGTTCTCCTCGGGCTCACATTGGTTTCTTCCACAAAGAGCCCCGATATAAAAACTTGTGTGTTTATACACAAATAGAACGCTCTTCTTCCCAAGTCACCTGTCATGCTCATCTGTGTGTTTATGTGTGTGTGTCTGTGCACCTTGCAAGTGTGAGTGTGTCAATCACACTTCTTCAAGTGTTCTTCTGAAAATGTGTTAGAGGGTATAGAACTCAGCTCTCTCTATCTCTCTCTCTCTCTCTCTCTCTCTCTCTCTCTCTCTCTCTCATGTAAAGGATCACCAGTCTCAGTGTTTTGTTCTCTAAGCATTTGCTCTGCTCCTGCAGCTTTCCCTGGGCCCCCTTCACTGGGCCTCCTTCCTGGCCCCCCTCCTGGGCCCCTCTTTCTGGCCCCTCTTCCTGGCCTCCCTCCCTGGGCTCTCCTAGCTTGGTCTCCCTTCCTGGACCCCCTCCACCTTGTGCCCCCATCCCCGCTCCCCTCCCTGGGCTCTCCTACCTTGGTCCCCCTCCCTGGGCCTCCTCCCTGGGCCCCCTCCCCGGGCCCTCCACCTTGTGCCCCGCTCCCCTCCCTGGGCTCTCCTACCTTGGTCCCCCTCCATGGGCCTCCTCCCTGGGCCCCCTCCCCGGGCCCTCCACCTTGTGCCCCGCTCCCCTCCCTGGGCCTCCTCCCTGGGCCTCCTCCATGGGCCCCCTCCCCGGGCCCTCCACCTTGTGCCCCGCTCATCTCCCTGGGCTCTCCTACCTTGGTCCCCCTCCCTGGGCCTCCTCCCTGGGCCCCCTCCATGGGCCTCCTCCCTGGGCCTCCTCGCTGGGCCTCCTCCCTGGGCCCCCCTCTCACCGTTCACCACCATACACAGTGCTGTGTTGGAGAGTCGAGCCATGTTCTCTCTACAGTGTATCTTCACTGACTGTGCCCTGCATTTCAATGCTATTCCTTTGTGAGAGTGCATTCGACTCTGGACATTTCAAAATGGCCCCAGGCGTATCTTTATGTTTGTAAATACTGAATCAAAAGTGGGGAAAAGCTCCACCGAGTATGTACAAATGCACAAAACCAATTACAGTATAGACCTTTTCCAGTTCCTGAAGCATCCTACAGCACAAACAAGTGGAGCACCCCCATCCAGATCAGACACGTCTGTAAAAATACACGGTAGTGAGGACACAGTGTAGCTCTGTCCCACATTACAGGAGCTCTGCTCAGACTGGGTATTGTGCTCTGCCGAGGAAGCTGATGACCATGTTGGACCTTGAACGGTGGTTTGCCACCGCTGAGAACCACAGCAGATGCTCACTAGCAATGTGTCAAACATGGCCTCCAGACTGACCTCCGGACTCCTGTCACACCCTCACTCACACCTCTAATGCCTGAGAGAGGAGGAGGGAAGAGGGGAGAGAGAGAGGTGATACCCTGAGAGACTGACAGAGAGGTGTAATACAGCGAAATATTGAAAAAGAGAGAGAGACAGAGAGAGAGAGAGAGAGAGAGAGAGAGAGTGTGCCGCCAGTGATAAAATGAGGGAGAGAGAGATCAAGAGACTTATCCTTGATCAATTTCAACATCTTTACTAGAACAGAAACCTAATTAGAAAATACAAATATTTCCAATGTAATAATGAATATGTACAAGAGTAAGTGGAGAGAGACTTGACATGTTACTGTGCTGTTGTCTCTTTCTGGCCCATCTCTAGAATCACTCTGTTACCTAAGGGGAATTCATGATTAACCATCACAAAATAATAAATCACTCCTGACAATTAAGGTCAATCTTAAATGAAAAAGGAGGGTGATTCTCAAGTATAACTGTACAACTGGAGTGTGCTTGATAAACTTAACACACAGAATCACTGTCAAAACACTGCATAAGAATTGCATGCATCTATTTATGCCATGAGCCCTGGAGATTGAAATCTAGTGCACCTGAAGTAATAATAATAATAATGATAATAATATGTTCATTTAGCCAACTCTTTTATCCAAACTAATGAACAGATGGGATTTGAGCCTTAGATCTCTAGATCTCCAGTCAAACACTCTACCACTGAGCTGTAATAACCTCCCCAAGCAAGTGAGAGGGAGGGACTGTGAAGTTAACTGAGACACAGCTTGCTGTTGTTGTACTAACGGATGCCTTCCGGATGGCTGGCTGACAGGCAAACTGGTTGGCTAGCTGGTTGGCTGGCTAACTGGCTGGGTGGCTGGTTTACAGGCTAACTGGCTGGCTAGCTGACTGGCTGACTGACAGGCTAACTGGCTGGCTAGCTGACTGACAGACTAACTGGTTGGTTAGCTGGTTGGCTAACTGACCGGCTAGCTAGCTGGTTTACAGGCTAACTGGCTGGCTAGCTGACTGGCTGACTGACAGACTAACTGGCTGGCTAACTGGCTGGCTAACTGGTTGGTTGACTGGTACAGTGGCTGGCTGACTGGCTCAGTGGCTGGCTTTCTAACTGTCTGTCTGTCTGTCTAGCCAGCTGGTTGACTGGTTGGCTGAGTGTCTAGCTGACTGGGTGGATGATTGGCTAAGCCTTCTCAGTGTGTGTGTAACATCCTTTTAGCGTGTGGGTTGCTTCCCAATCATCCTTCCAGAACGGAGGCTATCAGAAACCTAGAGAGCTGATAAATGCAGCTAAACTGGCATCAAATGGCATCTAAACCGCTTTTCTCCCCAGCTCTCTGCCAGCCAGGTCTCTGTTTGCTGCTATCCCGATCTCCCCCTCCCGTTCTCTCAGGAGCGCTTGGTTTCACACACTGATCCGTCCTGCTGCTATCTCCAGGCTCCTGGTTGGCCAGCCGAGCGCAAACGGCCTGCTCCTTCAAATGCCACTTTGTCTTAGCCGACCAAATGAAGGGTTACACTTCAGTGACCCACATCAGACAGACAGCTACAAACAGAAGCTGGTGCACAGTCTAGAACAGAAGGCTTTTTGACTCTACTCTGCTTTAGTCTATTGCACTCTATTGTACTCTGTTCTATCGTACTGTACCCAGCTCTACTCTACTGAACTCTACTCTATTGTACTCTGTTCTATCGTACTGTATCCAGCTCTACTCTACTGAACTCTACTCTATTGTACTCTGTTCTATCGTACTGCACCCAGCTCTACTCTACACTGCTCTACTCTATTGTACTCTGTTCTATTGTACTGTATCCAGCTCTACTCTACTGAACTCTACTCCATTGTACTCTGTTCTATCGTACTGTATCCAGCTCTACTCTACTCTACTCTATTGTACTCTGTTCTATCGTACTGTACCCAGCTCTACTCTACTCTGCTCTACTCTATTGTACTCTGTTCTATTGTACTGTATCCAGCTCTACTCCACTCTACTGAACTCTACTCTATTGTACTCTGTTGCATACTGTTCTATCGTACTGAACCCGCCTCTACTCTACTGAACTCTACTCTACTGAACTCTACTCTACTGAACTCTACTCTACTGAACTCTACTCTACTGAACTCTACTCTACTGAACTCTACTCTTCTTTGCTTCTTCATGGTGCAAGGTTTTTTTTTGTTTCGCTTCAAGGAAACAAATATGCCAGGCAGTTAGAGAAGGCTTGTCTAGTCAAAGACCAGCAGATTCTCAACAGTCACCTGGCGTGTGTGTAGATGTGTGCGTGTGTAGGTGTGTGCGTGTGTAGGTGTGTGCGTGTGTAGGTGTGTGTGTGTGTAGGTTGTGTGTGTAGGTTGTGTGTGTGTGTGTGTCAGTAGCAGCAGAACGACACCATTGAGCGCGATATTGAGGGGTGACTGTGATGATGAATATGAACGTGTGTGTTTGTTCATTATTACACAGTTATCCGTCGAGCAGGATGAAAGTTCACGAGTGTGTTACCATGATCCAGAAGACCAGGGGTTAATCCAGACACGCTGACTATGACCTTGTCCCGGTAGACAGTGTCACGCTCACCTCCTCACGCGTCGGGGCAGAAAAACACGCATGAGCGACTCTGCATATCACACATTAAAAATACCGATAACATTAGCGCGATTTTGTCCCCCTTTTTGAAGCAACGACCAACACCGCACAGTAAGTACTGCCCGGGTCCACTCCTGGAGTCATAATTATAGATTATGTCAGCACTAGCAGTGCTGTTTGATGCCCTCACGCCTCATTATATCCATGCTCTCAAGCTCTCTGCCATGCTAGCCTGCTATGTAGAGCAGAGGAGAGACCAGCTTACAAAACTGATTATGACAGACGCGCACGGTGGAAGGGGGGGCTAATGGGGACAACACCCAATGAGGACCAACAGTCACCGTCCCACAGGCCACGTTTATCTGATTTACGAGCGTGTATGCGTGTGAAAGGAGGGAGGGACGGAGAAAGATGGGTGAGGAGAGGCGATCGGAAAGAGAGAGAGAGAGAGAGAGAGAGAGAGAGAGTGGGCGAGGGTGACGCATTTGTGAAAGGAGAGAGGGTGGGATGTGCAGAGAGTCAGAGAGAGAAAGAGAGAGAAGATGGAGGGAAGGAAATGGTTAAAGAAAGGTGGAGACAGAGGAAGTGTGTGTGTGTGTGTGTGTGTGTGTGTGTGTGTGTGTGGGGAGGAGGGGGTTACGGAGAGGGAGAAAGGGGGGATGAAGAATAAGCTGGTGTGTATGTAAGTGTTGATGTGGCTGTGTGAGACCTAGGGGCTTTTCCCTTGATGATCATGTCTGAGCAACGGAAACACAATAAGGCCCATATTCACCATCGCATTCACCATCACATTCACCATCACATTCACCATCACATTTACCATCATATTCACCATCACATTCACCATCACATTTACCATCACATTTACCATCATATTCACCATCACATTTACCATCACATTCACCATCATATTCACCATCACATTTACCATCACATTCACCATCACATTTACCATCA
>BROE01000003.1:18142692-18150192 GCA_036571765.1 Plecoglossus altivelis
GAGAGGGACATAGAGGGAGAGAAGGAGAGAGGGACATAGAGGGGGAGAGGGACATAGAGGGAGAGAGGGACATAAAGGAACAGAAGGACATAGAAGGAGAGCGCCAGAGATAAATATTGAATGAGAGGGAGAGAGAGAGAGAGAGAGAGAGAGAGAGAGAGAGAGAGAGAGAGTGAGGGAATGAAACAGAGAGGCAGATGAAGATGGAAAGAGCCACAGTGTGACACGGAGAGAAACCAAAAAGGGAGTTTGTCATATATTTCGTAAGAAACCAATCAGCATCACAGTCCTCCTGTCGCCTCCCTGTAGACGAAGCTTTCAGCACCAGGGATAGCGTCCAGGCAGCCGCCCAGCCAGGGCTGGGGGCGGAGTCTCCCTACAGTCTCTCTCTCCTCGCTCGTCCGTCAAGACGCTCTCCTGGGTCTGGTTAGATAAGGAGAGCAGAGCTGGCTGGGTTCACAAGAGGAGACCTCTGGTAATGAATGTAACCTTAAGTGATGCAAAGCGAATGATGGGCGCAATGAGTCCACAGATTTCTATGGACGTGCGCAGGCACACAGTGGTGTGGTCATGCTTAAATCAGCCCTGTCATTTATGGCCATGCTAGCTTCAAGCAATGGAGCTGTATGGATGAAAATGTCTATGAGAGCTGATTAATTCACTCACCCTCTGACCTCTGTCTGCTTCAGAGCAGTCTGACACACACACACACTCACACGCACACACTCACACACACACTCACCCACACACACTCACTCATACACAAACACACACACTCACACACACACACTCACACACACTCACACACACTCACTCATACACAAACACTCGCACTCAAACGCACACACACACACACACACACTTTGCATGTAATTGCACAATATGTCAGAGCTCAGCTTAATACAAAAGGATGAATGTATTAGAGCAGTGCTTGTGAACCATCCTTGTCTCTACCTCCCCCCTGTCCTTTCTCTTTGGTCTCTTCCTCCCCCCTGTCCTTTCTCTTTGGTCTCTTCCTCCCCCCTGTCCTTTCTCTTTGGTCTCTACCTCCCCCCTGTCCTTTCTCTCTGGTCTCTACCTCCCCCCTGTCCTTTCTCTTTGGTCTCTACCTCTCCCCTGTCCTTTCTCTTTGGTCTCTACCCCTCCTCCTACTGCCCCTCCTCTCTTGCCCCCCCCCCTGCCTTCTCCTACCCTGACCCTCTCCTCTCCCCTGTGGAAGAGATGAGGAAGTGATGTAGCTGACATGGTGTTCCTCAGTCATGCTCATTAAGTAGAGAACAGTTAGGAGGAGTCGGAAGAGCTCACCTATAGTGTTTGGTTGAAAAAGAGTGTGTGGTGTTTGGTGGAAAGAGTGTGTGTGTGGTGTTTGGTTGAGGCAGTGTGTGTGTGGTGTTTGGTGGAAAGAGTGTGTGTGTGGTGTTTGGTTGAGACAGTGTGTGTGTGGTGTTTGGTGGAAAGAGTGTGTGTGTGGTGTTTGGTTGAGACAGTGTGTGTGGTGCTTGAAGGTGTATATGTGTTTGAGGGGGGATATTTAGGGTTTGGTTGAGGTGTGTTTGCGTAGGACACTTGGGACTTGACACACTTGATCAGTCTGACACTTCCTGCTACATGTGGAACTCTCACGTGTCACTTCCTCCTCTGAGCCTTTTGGCTCTTTCTCAGGTCTCTCCTTGACCTCCTCCACCCCTCCATCAGCCTGCCTTTACTGGGTCCACCTCCACCTCCTCCACCCCTCCATCAGCCTCCCTTTACTGGGTCCACCTCCACCTCCTTCACCCCTCCATCAGCCTCCCTTTACTGGGTCCACCTCCACCTCCTCCACCCCTCCACCAGCTTCCATCTGCAGGAGAACAAAGAAGAAACAAACAGCCATTTGAAACGGGACTTTTCGATGACGTGAACGCGCTGGAGCGAGATGCATTCATAGGCTCTTTAGTCTGTCTGACTGTGGCTGTGGACCTGCTCTTGTGTGGTTCGCTAGCTCCATCCTCACCGGGGGTGGGGGGGGGGTGGGGGGGGGTGGGGGGGGGAGGGGGGGAAGGGAGGAGAGGCTTGAAAGCGAGAGAACGAATTCCATCCAGGCATCTGTTGCTTTTGTACAGGAGAACCTGCAATATTTCCATATTTATGGGGCTGTTTTCTTTGGGGTGTGCACTTTCCGTGTGAGTGAGCTTTTATCCACAGTTCCAGTTGGTTGTGTAGAATAGTCTGGAACGGCCCATCAACTGAAGCAGGAATGGCACCTGTATACTGTGTGTGTCACCGTGAATACTGTGTGTGTGTGTCACTGAATACTGTGTGTGTGTGTTGTTTCACTGAATACTGTGTGTGTGTGTCACCTGAATACTGTGTGTGTGTGTCACTTCTGAATATGTGTGTGTGTTTCGAAACTGAATACTGTGTGTTGTGTGTGTGTCACCTGAAATACTGTTGTGTGTGTTCACTGCATACTGGTGTGTGTCACTTGAATATGTGTGGTGGTGTATCATCTGCTCAGTGTGTTGTCTATGGCACTGCACACTGTGTGGTGTGTGTCTCTCCTTGTCCAGCATGGCTCTGGTGTGTGTGTGCGTGCAAGTGTGTGTGTGTGTCACATGCTACAGTGTGTGTTGTGTGTGTGTGTCCCTGCTCACAATATGTGTGTGTGTGTCTATCTATCTCCTGCTTCAGGGCCTTTACCAACTGTTTAGATGGCCCACTGGCTAATCGATCAACCAGTCAATCTTCTAATTAGACTTACGCTGGGTCCTAATTGAGCTCTGCCAATCAATCCACATATCCCCCAGCTGAAACTTTACTTGGTGAATCTGAAGTGTACATGGGGATAGCGAGGTGTGTGACTGTTGTGCGATCAGGCACAATGTGTCCCTGTGGTCAGTGAGGCTGTCCTCCCTTTTAGCTTCAATAACAAGGTTCATGCCAGCACATCCTTTTGGTCTAAAGTGCGAAGGGGCGGTTTGATCTGGTGACCTCCATCTGCAGTTAGATGCTTTCCACCTGAGTGGGGGGGGGAGGGGGGGAGGGAGGAGAGGCTGAAAGCGAGAGAACGAATTCCATCCAGGCATCTGTTGCTTTTGTACAGGAGAACCTGCAATATTTCCATATTTATGGGGCTGTTTTCTTTGGGGTGTGCACTTTCCGTGTGAGTGAGCTTTTATCCACAGTTCCAGTTGGTTGTGTAGAATAGTCTGGAACGGCCCATCAACTGAAGCAGGAATGGCACCTGTATACTGTGTGTGTCACCTGAATACTGTGTGTGTGTGTCACCTGAATACTGTGTGTGTGTGTGTGTCACCTGAATACTGTGTGTGTGTGTCACCTGAATACTGTGTGTGTGTGTCACCTGAATACTGTGTGTGTGTCTCACCTGAATACTGTGTGTGTGTGTGTGTCACCTGAATACTGTGTGTGTGTTTCACCTGCATACTGTGTGTGTCACTTGAATACTGTGTGTGTGTATCATCTGCTCCAGTGTGTGTCTATGCCACCTGCACACTGTGTGTGTGTGTCTCCTCCTTCAAGGTGTGTGTATCCTACTCCAATATGTGTGTGTGTGTCACCTGCTACAGTGTGTGTGTGTGTGTGTGTCCTGCTCACAATATGTGTGTGTGTGTCTATCTATCTCCTGCTTCAGGGCCTTTACCAACTGTTTAGATGGCCCACTGGCTAATCGATCAACCAGTCAATCTTCTAATTAGACTTACGCTGGGTCCTAATTGAGCTCTGCCAATCAATCCACATATCCCCCAGCTGAAACTTTACTTGGTGAATCTGAAGTGTACATGGGGATAGCGAGGTGTGTGACTGTTGTGCGATCAGGCACAATGTGTCCCTGTGGTCAGTGAGGCTGTCCTCCCTTTTAGCTTCAATAACAAGGTTCATGCCAGCACATCCTTTTGGTCTAAAGTGCGAAGGGGCGGTTTGATCTGGTGACCTCCATCTGCAGTTAGATGCTTTCCACCTGAGCCATAGCTACTGTACCTCCACATGGTTTACTGGGAGACACTGTGTGTCTCCTAGCTGCTGGTACTCTGTCACCCAGGGGATCTGTCCTAGCCTTCTCTGTATCCTTCACCTGTCCTACCCCTCCTCTCATCTCCCCCTCGCCCCCTCGCCTTCTCTTCTCCTCTACCTCACCTCCTCTCCTTCTTTACCCCTCTTCTAATCTCCTCCTCTCCCCCTCTTCTTCTCCTCCTCCTCTCTTCTTCCCGTTCTCTCCACCTCTCCTCCTTTACCCCTCTTCCTCTCCTCCTCGTCTTCTTTTACCCTCTCTAGTCCTCTACCCCCCTCCTCTCCTCTCCTCCTCGCCTTCTCTTTCCCTCTCTCCTTCTCTGCTGCTCCTCCTCTCCTTCTCTCCTCTCCTCCTCCCCTCCTCCTCTTCCCCTCCCCTTCTCTAATCCCCATGAAGTCGCTCCATGTGTGTCTGTGGTAGGATGGACAGATGAAGGAAGCTGAAGCAGAAACAGAGTGTACGTAAGGATTCTCCTCCTGCTGCTCAGACATACGCTGACCGTAGCACTGACCCCTCGGATTAGACAGGGAGAGAGGGAGGGGGAGGGAGAGGGAGACGGGGAGAGGGAGGGAGAGGGGGAGGGAGAGGGAGAGGGGGAGGGAAGAGTTTAGGCAAAGTAGAGGGAAAGGGGGGAGACAAAAAGAGAGGGAGGGAAGCATGCAGGGGGAGGGAGAGAGAGAAGGAGAGGGACGAGAGAGCGAGAGTGATAGAGGGGGAGAGAGGGAGAGCGAGAGAGGGGGGGAGAGAGAGCAAGAGGGAGGAGAGAGGGAGCGAAAACGAGAACGAAGTAAGTAAAGAGGGGGTGGAGTGAGAGTTGAATCTCTGAGTCAATATTTGTGAGGAAGATCCAAGCAGAGAGACAGATGGAGCTGCTATCTCCGTGGTTCTCTCAGGCCCGACCCTGCGCTCACATCAAACAGCCCCTCCGTCTCTCAGGCCCAACCCTGCGCTCACATCAAACAGCCCCTCTCTCTCGAAGGACCAGCACTGCTGTGTCATCAAACTGTACCTCCATCACGATGATGTCATAGCGTTTTGGATGGCCGCTGCAGGCGAAGCGTCATGTGACTGCTGGGCAGCCAATGGGTGGCCACGCTTGCTCCCCCTGCATCTGTCTTCTGACAGTGTTTGTGTAGAGGAAGACCTTCAGATCAGGAAGACCTTCAGATCACAAGTCCATCGTTTGATGGCCAGTGTTCAGGAGAGCGATCTGATTTGTACTTGTTACCTTGTGCTGTGTGAACTCTGCTAAACTTTACTGCACTCTTCTTGACTCTACCTCATTAAACTACTCTCCTGTACTCTACTGTACTCTACTGTACTCTACTGCACTCTCCTGCACTATACTGCACTCTATTCATCTTTACTGTGCTCTGCTGTGCTGCTGTGTTAAAACATGGTGTTGAGGGATGTGCTTGTTGTGTTGCAGACACATTGAGAACTGGACAGGCCTGGTGACTCTCAGGGATGTGGACATGGCGCTCTACACCGGTCTGCAGAGACTGTGAGTAACACACACACACACACATACACACACATACACACACAGACACACACATACACACACAGACACACACATACACACACAGACACACACACACAGACACACACATAGACACACAGACACACACACACACACACACAGACACACACACAGACACACACACATACACACACACACACACACACACAGACATAGAGACACACACATACACATACACATACACACACATACACACACACACTCTCACACACTCAGACACACACACACACACGCACACACTCAGACAGACAGACAGACCTCTCTCTGGGTCTGGGCAGTGGGCACCAGTCCTTGACCCTCCTCTTCTTCAGCCCAGTGAGCTGTAGGTTAACATGGGAGCACTGAAGTTGGTCCCAACAGACCTCTCTTCCCGATCTAATAACGCCTTCCAAGCTGCCTGCAAATCTAATTAGTTCGCTAACCGCTGGTGCTTTTTACAAACACCCCGCTCAATCTTCCTCTTCCTCCCCTCTCTCCCTCCTCATGCTCTCCTGCTTCCTCCCTCCTCTCTCTTCCTCCCTCCTTCTCTCTTGCTCCTCTCTCTTCCTCCCTCCTTCTCTCTTCCTCCTCTCTCTTCCTCCCTCCTTTGTCTTCCTCTTCCTTCCTCTCTAATCCTCCCTCTTCTCTCTCTTCCTCCTTCTCTCTTCCTCCCTCCTCCCCTCTCTTCCTCCCTCTTCCTCTCTCTCCCTCCTCCCCTCCCTCTTCTCCTCCTTATTTGTCGTAGAGAGGACCGGACAGAGAGGAAGGGAGGGAGACGAGAAAAGAAACATGGATAGTTGTGAAGGGTTAAATAGAACGAGGGATTTTACAGAGAGAAAAGGGAGAGGTAGGAGAGAGATGAGCAGAGAGATCATGAAGGAGAGCGGGGGGCAGGGAGAGGGTTAGCGAGAGAGACTGAAGGACAGGGAGAGAATGAGTGGAGGAGAAGATTAGCCGACTTTCGTGTGCCTCCTTATTCACCCCAACAGAGGCCTGTCTGGGCCACAGCAAGCCAATTATCTGACTGGTTAGCTTGCTGCTGTCAGAGAGAGAGCAGCGGAGTACAGTGTCAGCCTCTCTCTCTCCTCTCTCTCCTCACTCTCCTCACGCTCTCTCCTCTCTCTCCCTCCTCACTCTCTCTCCCTCCTCTCTCTCTCTCTCTCCTCTCTCTCCCTCCTCTCTCTCTCTGTCCTCTCCTCTCTCTCCTCTCTCTCTCCTCTTTCACTCTCTCCTCGCTCTCTCTTGCACTCTCTTTGTAATTTGCTCCCTCTACCTCAGTGGGTGTCTATCCTTCTCTCACCCTTTCTATTTTGCTTTGTTTCCCTCTCTTTTTCCTTCTATCTCACTCTCTCCCCTTTTGTTTGTCTCTCTCTTTCGTCCTCCTCCCTTACTCTCACTCTCTCCTTCTCTCTTTCTCTTTCCCTTCACTCTCCCTTATTCCCCGTCTGTCTCCCCTTCTCTCCCCTCTCTGCCCTTTCTCTCTCCCTATCTCTCTCCCCCTCTCTCTCTACCTTCATTTATCTCTATCCATCTGCTCCTCTCTCCTCATCACAGCCGTACATTAGCGGCGAATGAGACTTTTGCGAGAGCCTATCTCCGACCAATCAAACAAGGATCAGTGTTTATCTGGGCCGTGTGACCTGCATGCCTGCTCCTGGCCGTGGGCGGGGCATAGCCTCCTTGCCGAGAAATCGGTTGCCAAGGAGACGCGTTTTGCCTTCTGTGCGCGTTAGCAGGCCAGAGACTGGTTGTTATGTGGGAAGACCAAAATCCCACCCTGGCCAGGGACAGTCTGGATCAGTGTTTAAACATCTCACACTTCATCCTCTCCTCTCAGCACTGCCTGGATGCTGTTGCTCACGGAAAACTCTTCCCTTTCTCTCTCTTCCTCTCTACTTCTCTCTCTTCCTCTCCTCTCCTCTTCTCTCTCTTCCTCTCTCTTTTTCTCCTCTCTCTTCCTCTCCTC
>BROE01000003.1:18152692-18162180 GCA_036571765.1 Plecoglossus altivelis
CACACACACACAAGTGACAGTCCACTGCTTGGAGCCACCTGTAATCCCAACTGTCAATCAAACCCAGTGACCAATTCTGTCACTGGAGTCTGTAGCTGATGTCATTCAGTCTTCATGGCTGTCTGTGGTCCGGCAGGGTGTGTGTATGTGTGTGTGTGCCTTGTCTCTGCAGGTGTGTGTGTGTTTAGAGACAACATCTCTACAAGTGTAGTGGAGTGTGAGATGGAGGTGAAGGGTGAAGAGTTCGAGAGTGATGGCTGTATTTACTGAGGCATTTTAGGTCTGTGTGCGTGCTATTTTATGACATCATCTGGAGCCCTCTGGGAACCTCTCATTCACACTACACTGACTTTTATGCTCAGAAAATCCCACTGAAGTCTGCTCAGTCACCCTGGCTGTTCATATCATGGTCAAGTGGGCCTGCCCCAGTGTGTTCTGGGAGATGCAGTTCCACCTGCTTCATGTTGGAGTTGAGTAACTAGACACTCAGATCTGAGCTGGTTTATATGTGAACTGGTTCATATGTGAGCTGGTTTACATGTGTGCTGGTTCTGAGGTAGTTTGGCAACACACTCTTCTTACACATGTACAAACTCACATGTATGCAACCACACACACACACCTGCCCTCACCTGCACACACGCACACACACGCCTGCACAAACACACACGCACACAAAGACACACACACAAACACACACACAAACACACACACACACACATGCCTGCCACACATGCACACAAACACGCACACACGCCTGCACACACACGCCTGCACACACACACACACACACAAACACGCAGACACGCTGCACACACACACACACGCCTGCACACACACGCCTGCACACACACACACACACACAAACACACACACACACACACAGATCTATGAGGATGAGATTGAATGACGCAGCGTAGACAGGAGGACAGCCTGTTGGTAAACAGCACAGATCAGTTACCATGGAGATGGATGCAAACTCTCATGAAGAATTATAGTGTTCCTCCATGTGTGTGTTACAACTGGTAATGCACCTCAATATGTGTGTGTGTGTTACAACTGGTAATGCACCTCAATATGTGTGTGTGTTAGTACTGTCTAGTAGTGGGTGTGTGTGTCTGTGTTTTAGTACTGTCTAGTAGTGTGTGTGTGTGTTATTGCTGTCTGGTAGTGTGCGCATGTGTGTGTTTGTGTGTTAGCACTGTCTACTAGTGGGTGTGCATGTGTGTTAGTACTGTCTTAGAGTGTGTGTGTGTTAGTACTGTCTGGTAGTGTGTGTGTGTGTTAGTACTGTCTGGTAGTGTGTGTGTGTGTGTGTCTCCCGGGCAGTTTCACAGGGAGAGGATGAGTCACTAGGCTCAAAGATGACTGCATTTCTGCCAGGGGGCTAATGACCCTTGAACCCTGAACACACACGCACATACACACACACAGGCATGCACACACACACAGGCACGCACACACATGCACACACACACACGCGCACACATACGCAGGCATGAACACAGGCACACACGCAAATGCACACACATCACCCACACACTGGCACACACACACACACACGCACAGGCACACACACAAATGCACACACATACACACACAGGCACACACACACACACACACACAGGCACACACACAAATGCACACACATCACCCACACACAGGCACACAGGCACACACACATACACACAGGCACACACGCAAATGCACACACACAGGCACACAAGCTTAATCCCCATGCATGAAGAGTCAGTCTTTATGCCCCATAGAGTTTCATGTATTAAAACATGCAAACCATGAACACATACACACAAACTCTGAAGACATACACATGCACACACTCGGGCACTATAAACACACACACGTACTCACACACGCACACACACACGCACATACTCACACACACACACACACATACACACACATATGTACACACACCCACACACACCCTCACACACACGCACATACTCACACACACACACACATACACACACATATGTACACACACCCACCCTCACACACACCGCACATACTCACACGACACACACACATACACACACATTGTACCACCATACTCACACACACACACACATACACACACATATGTACACACACCCACACACGCACAGACACACACTTCAAACACATTCCCTCCACAGTCCAACAGCAGCATGGTGAATGCGTCTCCTTCTCTGTGGAGAAATAAGAAGGAAGACTGATGGGTTTATCAAAGCATTCTAGTGTGGAGGAAGTTGCTGGGTTTCCTTAGCCATCTCACCCTACTCTCACGACCCAGGCTGCTAGCGTCTCTCTCTCTCTCTCTCTCTCTCTCTCTCTCTCTCCCTCTCTCTCTCTCTCTCCCTCTCGCTTTGTCCTCCGCCTTTTCTATCTCTTTCTTTCTCCCTCTCTTTCTATCCCTCCCCCTCTCATTCCCTTCCTCAAGGCAGTCTAACGTGTGGATTCACAGTTGTTATTTATCTGGTCTGTTTAAAACTGAATCGGATAACCCCTTTAGTGCTTTCTTCCCTCTACTCTCTCCCCTCTCTCCACTTCCCTTTCCTCTCCCCTCTCTCTTCTCTCCTTCTCCTCTCCTTTCCCCTCTCTCCTCTCCTCTCTCTCTCTCCTCTCTCTACTCTCTCCCCTCTCTCCACTTCCCTTTCCTCTCCCCTCTCTCTTCTCTCCTTCTCCTCTCCTTTCCCCTCTCTCCTCTCCTCTCTCTCCTCTCCTCTCTCTCCTCTCTCTCCTCTCCTCTCCCCTCTCTCTCCTCTCCTCTCCTCTCCCCTCTCTCTCCTCTCCTCTCTCTTCACTTCTCGCCCCTCTCTCCTCGCCCCTCTCCTCTCCCCTGTCTTCTTCACTTCTCTCCCCTCATTGCCCCTCCTCTCCTGTGAAGACTGTCTCATTCAGAGAAGATAAAAGCTCACATGAAACAGGAGAGCTAATTGGCTTCTTTGTCAGGTACATGTCATCACAGCCAGTATTCTTGAGATGAGCGAAGGGAAGTAGAGAGGGGGAGGGAGGGAGACGAGAGGGTGAGGGTGGAACGGAAAGGGTGGGAGAGGATTGGTTGGGACTGGTGGAGGGAGAAACAAAGAGAATGACATTGAACTTTGATGAAGACAGAGCGTATGAATGCCACAGTCTCAACCTGAACAGAATGTGTGTTTGACATTCATCTCGCACAACAATTCTGATGTTCACTTAGACCCTTATGTCATTTTGATTACTTTTGTTTATACAATTAAATGAAATATTGCACTGGGGAAATCCTCATGTCACTCATGTTGAGGCTGTTTGATTGGCTGTTCATCGTCATAGGATCCAGGTTGGTGTTAGAATACCTGTTTACAGCCATGGAAGACATGTAATGTTGAGTAGCATCAGTATGAATCCTAGAACAGCAGGGGTAGTGTTGGCTCACAGCGTTATGGAAAGGATCCGTCAGATTCTGTTTCTTTGTGAAATTGTTTGATGCTGCTTTTAAGATAAGGATTTCTATTGCTCTATCGTCTGCTGTTCGTTCTAAATGAACTATTTGCACGTCTCCTTCGATGGACGAGTATCCTGTATGGATCACGTGTAAGTGTAAATGTTCCTCTGTAAGACACTTCACCACACAACCCAAGTGTGAATGACACACATTGTCACGGTGATTATACCTGTCAATCAAAACCCCGTCACGCCAAACCTTCCGAGAGCCTTGGAGTGATTGGAACTGTCCTTACCTGTCAGTTTCATCGCCGTGGTGACAGCGACAGGTATTTAGACCAATCAGTGAGCCATTACAGAGTAGACGATGTTGGAAAACCAGCGGCAGGACATTATGGCTGCAGTGACAGTGGTTGGGCTCTACTGTAAGTAGAAGATGGAACCTTTATCATTCTGACAAGAATTCTGCGTCTGAAGACATATGTGTGTGTGTGTATACATGTGTGTGTATGTATACATGTGTGTGTGTATACGTGTGTGTGTGTGTATACGTGTGTGTGTATGTATACGTGTGTGTGCGTGTGTGTGTATACGAGTGTGTATCCGTGTGTGTGTGTGTGTGTGTATACGTGTGTGTGTATACGTGTTTGTGTGTATACGTGTGTGTGTATACGTGTGTGTATACGTGTGTGTGTGTGTGGAAAGCTTCAAGCTAAGGAAGGCCTAATCCCTAAGCAGGTCTCTCTCCCTCTCTTTCTTCAAGGGTTGCTCGTCTCTGCATTTTGAACCCTCTGGAGTCCTCTAGCCTCCTTCCGTCTCTCTCCTCCCTCCTTCCTCCTTCTCCCCCCCTGTCCCCCTCCCTCTGTCCCTCACCCCTCCCTGTGTTCTACTTCTGCAGCTATGTATTGATCATTCAGGGTTAGGGTTGGGGGGAGTGAGAGAGGTGGAGAGAGAGAGGTGGGGAGAGAGAGGTAGAGAGAGAGGTAGAGAGAGAGAGAGAGGTAGAGAGAGAGGTCGAGTGAGGTAGAGAGAGAGAGGTAGAGAGAGAGAGGTAGAGAGAGGTAGAGAGAGAGAGAGGTAGAGAGAGAGAGAGGTAGAGAGAGGTAGAGAGAGAGAGAGAGAGGTAGAGAGAGAGAGGTATAGAGGTGGAGAAGCACCTGAGGCTCATGAACCCTGCTGATGAACCCTCCTTCTCTCCTGGTTTACGTGTGTCAGTGTGTGTGTCAGTGTGTGTGTTAGCGTGTGTGTTGGTGTGTGAGGGGTGCGTGTGTGTTAGCGTGTGTGTTGGCGTGTGTGTTAGCGTGTGTGTTAGTGTGTGTGTTGGTGTGTGAGGGGTGTGTGTCTGTGACCCGTCAACCCCAAAGTAACTCTCTGTTCTCCACATGATAATGAGCTGATTCTCAGACCCCTGCTGTTCTCCAGGCCTTTCTTACACACACACACGCACGCACACACACACACACACACACACAGGAAAATCACTCTCCCACACACTCAGTATGCTACACAGCTCACACTACACACAGCGCACTACACTCATGCCCTCAGCTCCATTACACGTGTGAATAATTCAGATCCTTGATCACCTCAACGTAGCTTTCCTGATTGCCTTTGCTCTCTTTTCATGTCTCTCTTTTTGCCTCTTCTCTCTCTACCTCTTTATCTACCCCTTGCTCCACAATGCTCAGAGAAGATCAGTCACACGTTTGTTATTTACTGTTCCAAGCATCCTGGTGCTTCCTTGTGGGTTTGCATGCATGTGTGCGTGTGTTTAATGAGCGTGCGTGTGTTTTTATGAGTGTTTCCTGTCGAGTGTGTGTGTCCAGGTTGTTTGTGTGTTTCCAGGATGTGTGTGTGTGTGTTTCCTGTGTGTGTGTTTCCAGGGTGTGTATGTTTCTAGGGTGTGTGTGTGTGTGTTTCCAGGGTGTGTGTGTGTGTTACCTGGGTGTGTGTGTGTTTCCAGGGTGTGTGAGTGTTTCCATGGTGTGTGTGTGTGTGTTTCCAGGGTGTGTGTGTGTTTCCAGGGTGTATGTGTGTTTCCAGGGTGTGTGTGTGTGTTTCCAAGGTGTGTGAGTGTTTCCAGGGTGTGTGTGTGTTTCCAGGGTGTCTGTGTTTCCTGGCTGTGTCTTGCATGTGACCTCTGACCTCTGTTGCCCTTCCTGGTCAGAACACCTGTGTCTCAGGGCTGACAGGGTACGGTGTGGTGCTGATGGAGATGGTGTAGGGCGACAGGAAGCAGCGTGGACTCTGTCCTGCGAGACACAGATGAATCTATCTGTCCGAAAGAGCAGCTGTGACTGAGGACCAACTGTCCACTTAATGGATTCGTCTTGAAGCGAAGCAAAACAAAATCGAAAAAAAAAACAAGGACTTCACAAGGTTGCTCGCCTCTCTCCTATTGCTCTCTCTCTCCTCCTTTCTCTTTCTCTCTCGGTCTCCATCTCTTGTCTCTGTCGCTGAGGGGCCGGCCATCGATTAGCTCCGCCCAGCCCCAGCTGTCATCCACCACATCTGTCACCATAGAGACACCAGAGGACACACTAGATGGTCAGATGGGAGAAACAGAGTAGGTGAGAGGGGAAGAGAGAGAATAGGTGAGGGGAGAAATGTTGAGATGGAGAGTGAGAGAGATGGAGAGTGAGAGAGATGGAGAGTGAGAGAGATGGAGAGTGAGAGAGATGGAGAGTAAGAGAGATGGAGAGTAAGAGAGAGAGAGAGGGGAGGAGGGGAGAAGGAGTAGAATTATAGAAGGAGAAAAAAGGAATGTGTATGTCTCTCTCCTCTGCTATCTCTGTGTATGAATCTCTCCTCTGCTATCTCTATGTATCTCTCTCCTCTGCTATCTCTCTGTATCTCTCTCCTCTGATATCTGTGTATCTCTTTCTCCTCTTCTATCTCTGTGTATCTCTCTACTCTGCTCTCTCTCTGTATCTGTCTCCTCTGCTCTCTCTCTGTTTCTCTCTCCTCTGCTATCTCTCCGTGTGTTCCAGTTTCAGCCTCTCTGTTCTCTCCATCCTTCTCTTCATCCCCTCCTCTCTTTGTGTTCCCTCCTTCTGCTGCCCCCTTGAGTCAGCTCCTCCTCTGTTGTGCTCTGAGGGAGTGTCCACTCGCTGTGGTGTCTGTCTGTGGAGAGGTGCTGGCAGGTGTGTGTGTTTCCACAAGGCAATTGTCTGAATCACAATGTCTAGGATTTTCCAATGAATGTATAGTATGATTGTGTGTGTAGCTGTTTGTGTGTGTGTGTACGTGCCTTTTTCTGGAAATGTATGTGTGTGTCTGAAGTGTAACTTTATAAAGTAGGGAAGTCCCTACCGGGGTCCTGACGTCGTGTGTGTGTGTGTGTGTGTGTGTGTGTGTGTGTGCATGTGTGTGTGTGTGTTTGTGTGTGTGTGTGTTTGTGTGTGTGTGTGTGCGTGTGTGGGTGGGGGCAACATTGTGATACCAGCCTGTCACCAAAAGCTTATTGTCAATTTCATTCTGCTAACACCTGTCTGTCTTCTCCATTCAGCCTGAACACACACACGCACGCATTCAGTATTTTTCCATTTTGGTGGGATGAAATGGAGAGTGCGTGTGTGTGTGTGTGTGGGAGTGTAGGTGTGTGTGTGGGAGTGCAGATGGGTGTGTAGGTGTGTGTCAGTCTTGTGTTAGTCTTCCTGTATGTATTCATGCAACCATATCCAATGGATTTGATTCAACTCTTAAGTGAAGCCGTTTCACAGCTTGGAGCTGTCTACGACAAGGTTGTTGAATCCACAATCTTACCAAACCAGACCAGGCTAGACCAGACCAGACATGGCTAGATCAGACCAGACTTTTAATGAAACCATTCTAGATCAGACCAGACCAGACTAGATCAGACCAGACTGGATCAGACCAGGCTAGATCAGACAAGACTAGGCTAGATCAGACCAGACTAGACTGGATCAGACCAGACCAGACTAGATCAGACCAGACCAGACTGGATCAGACCAGGCTAGATCAGACCAGACCAGACCAGACTAGATCAGACCAGACAGACCAGACTGGAACAGGGGATGGGGGGATGGGGGGGGGGGCAAATGATGCTGTGAATATGAGATAATGAATATCAGTGTCTGTTAATTAAGGCTGGCCTGTTATCATTATGTGACTATTAATGTTCTCTGTCCCTCAGCCCTTAGCACTCAGCCTCAGACCTCAGCCTTATCTCCAGCCTCTGTCCCCAGCCTCAGCCCCCTGCTCCCAGCCTTGTCTCCGGCCTCTGCCTCCAGCCTCTGCCTCCTGCCTCCAGCCTCAGCCTCAAACCTCAGCCTTATTTCCAGCCTCAGTCCCCAGCCTCAGCCCCCTGCTCCCAGCCTTGTCTCCGGCCTCTGCCTCCAGCCTCCACCTCCAGCCTCAGCCCCCTGCTCCCAGCCTCAGCCCCCTGCTCCCAGCCTTATCTCTAGCCTCTACCTCGAGCCTCAGCCCTCTGCTCCCAGCCTCAGTCCCCAGCCTCAGCCTCAAACCTCAGCCTTATCTCCAGCCTCCACCTCCAGCCTCAGCCCCCTGCTCCCAGCCTCAGTCCCCAGCTCCAGTCCCCAGTCTCAGATGGAGAGAGGAGAGCTTCCCAGGTGAGGGTGACTTTAAACACGGTGTCTCCCTCTAGTTTCCCCTCTTATGAACGATTGTTCTCAGTGGGTTAGTAAGGGGGGAAGGGGGTTGGGGGGGGGGCTTATGTGTAAGTTTGTAACTTAAAAACAAGATATCTTTAAATCATAATGAGGCCTTTCAATTTGCAGTGTGTGCAAATGGGACTGGGGGACGTCCCTGAATAATTTGAGAGAAAACTGTCATGAATCAAAGACTTTTTTCCTTCTTTTTTTCCTTCTTTGTCAGATCTTTTGAGCGGTTTCAGAGTAGAGGAGGGGGGCTGACTATGGGGGAGGAGCACACACACAACACCCCCTACCTCACTGCACTGCAGCTCATTCTGACTGTAGGTTAGGGTCCTGGGAGAGAACAGATCACTGTCCTCGTTTGAGCAGATCCTTCAAATGTGGAAAGGGAGAGAGAGAGAGGGAGAGAGGGAGGGAGGAGAGAGGGAGGGAGGGGGAGAGAGAGAGAGGGAGAGAGGGAGGGAGGGAGGAGAGAGAGGGAGGGAGGGGGGAGAGAGGGAGGGAGACAGAGAAACAGAGTGAGAGAGAGAGAGAGAGAGAGAAGAAGCAAGGAGAGAGAGAGAAGGAGGAAAGGAAGAAAGGAGAGACAGAGAGCAGGGAGGAAGGAAGGAGAGAGTGGGAAAGTAGGAAGGAGAGAGGAAGAGAAAGAGGGGAGGATTGAAGGACAGAGAGAAGGAATAAGACAAGAAGTGGAGGAGAGAAGGAAACAGAGAGAAGGAAACAGAGAGAAGTGGAGGAGAGAAGGAAACAGAGAGAAAGGGAGGAGAGAAGGAAACAGAGAAAGGGAGGAGAGAAGGAAACAGAGAGAAGGAAACAGAGAGAAGGAAACAGAGAGAAAGGGAGGAGAGAAGGAAACAGAGAAAGGGAGGAGAGAAGGAAACAGAGAGAAGGAAACAGAGACAAGGAAACAGAGAAAGGGAGGAGAGAAGGAAACAGAGAGAAGTGGAGGAGAGAAGGAAACAGAGAGAAAGGGAGGAGAGAAGGAAACAGAGAAAGGGAGGAGAGAAGGAAACAGAGAGAAGGAAACAGAGAGAAGGAAACAGAGAGAAAGGGACAACTCTCTCCACTTGTGTCAGATTCACATCGCGGTGTTGATTTTCCTAATTTCAATAAACATGGAGGATGGAGCTCTGCGAGTCATCTAGTCTCTGACAGACAGTAATCCCCTTGCCTCATTGTGTATTTATGAAGGATCTCATATTCACCTCTAATCTGCTCCATCTAGTTTGGTACCAACTGCTCTCGCCTGGGTGACAGGAAGAGATGGCAGTAGGACCTGCTGCAGCACATTACCAAGCCAGACACACGCTCTGACACAGATTCCTCTTACTCTCTCTCTCCTCCCGCTCTCCACTCCATTTGTTTCTTTCCAATCTCTCTCTCTCTCCCTCCCTCTCTCTCTCTCTCCCTCTCTCTCTCTCTCTC
>BROE01000003.1:18217727-18253176 GCA_036571765.1 Plecoglossus altivelis
GGGAGGGGGAGGGGGGAGGGGGAGGGGGTGGCAGGGCCTTGACTGCTGACCAAGAGGTCTAAGGTTCAAATCCCCTTCTGACAAAAGCCTCTGCTAAATGAACACATTAAGTGTGTCATCAACGCCCAGCGTGTTTCCATGGACGCCCATAGTTCCCTTGTAATTACCTACGTACAGTCTCCCTCCTAGTCTCTCTGAATAAACTGTCCACTGTGATGGATGACCGTGTTAGAGAGAACGTTCCCTTTTAGAAAACGAGGAAGGCATTTGACTTGTTCTACTCCTATTCCTGTTCCTATTGTAAACATCCCCGCCCCGCTGCACACGCACACACACACACACGCACGCACACACACACATGCACGCACGCACACACACACACGTGGAGATGTGCCCCTGCACTTCTAACCCACTCTGCACTTGTCACAGTGTATTCTGTGTTGACAAAGGAAACTGTGTCAAGAATGCAAATGAGATGGATTATCTATGTCGTGATTGGATGTTATTGAATCCCAGGATGCTTTGCGGTGGCAGGGAACATTGGTTTGGCGGAGCGCGCCAGAGCTGACAGACGCCTCTGCTTGTAGCGCCCATGCAAATTTCATGACAGTAATTGCGTTTTCATTAATGTGTTGGCATCAATTCATGCAGAGATCTCATTCGCTTTGCACCCTGCGCCCCTGGCACAATGATGACAGCGTTGAACTTCCTCTATCAATTAAGCCTCGTCATGAAATTCATTGGACCAGATGTCTGGTCAGCCAAAGCGTCAAACGTATTTTATTTCATGACTGTTTCCTCTCTACCCTGACCTGTACTGCTACGCCACACACATGAATGGATCGAGTCAAAGAACGATATGTAATTATATTATAATGTTATGACATGACAATTAAGGGTTTCCTGTGTATGGTCTAATCATAGCACAATAGCAGTGCTATGAGACCTGAATACCACTAAGTGCCTTATGAATATTTGAGTGAGTATTGTGTTTCTCTCAAACTGCCAACTCGAGTCCTGATTGGTCATTGTGTTCATTTCACAACATGAACGCACGTCCTGATTGGCTCTTTCCCCCATGGTCCCTCCCTCTCCTCAGAGCCCACGGGCCTGACGCCATGATCCTGGTTGACGGACAGCCCCTGCAGACCAATGGGGAGCTGGGCCTGTCCCAGATGCTGCACATCGCCAGCCAGATCGCGGCGGGGATGATGTACCTGTCATCGCAGCACTTTGTGCACAGGGACCTGGCAACCAGAAACTGTCTGGTTGGCAACGGCCTCCTGGTGAAGATCGGAGACTTTGGCATGTCCAGGGACATCTACAGCACGGATTACTATCGGGTGAGGAGCTACACAGTAAGCAACCGCCGTCGCCGGGGTGGGGATGGTTGCCAGTGTGTTTATGGGGTGGTTGCTAGGGTGAGGAGGGGATGGTTGCTAGGGTTAGGCGCCACGCGGTGAGCTACCATAGACGCTAGGGTGGGGTGGGGATGGTTGCTAGCGTGTTTATGGGATGGTTGCTAGGGTTAGGCGCCACGCGGTGAGCTACCATAGACGCTAGGGTGGGGAGGGGATGGTTGCTAGCGTGTTTATGGGATGGTTGCTAGGGTTAGGCGCCACGCGGTGAGCTTCCATCGACGCTAGGGTGGGATGGGGATGGTTGCTAGCGTGTTTATGGGATGGTTGCTAGGGTTAGGCGCCACGCGGTGAGCTTCCATCGACGCTAGGGTGGGGTGGGGATGGTTGCTAGCGTGTTTATGGGATGGTTGCTAGGGTTAGGCGCCACGCCGTGAGCTACCATCGACGCTAGGTCGGGGAGGGTTGCTAGGGTGTTTATGGGGTGGTTACTAGGGTTAGGCGCCATGCAGTGAGCTACGATTGACGCTAGGATGGTGAAGGTTACTAGGGGGTGGTTGCTAAGAATGGGATGGTTCCTGAGTGAATGTTTCTGATTGATCTATCGCTGGGTAACGGGGAGGGTTTCAAATGTGTGTCAGGTGATGGTAGGGGGGTGATTTTGGTGTCGTCCTAAATCACCTCTCAACACAGCATGAAGAGATGTCTGTGGCTCCAACACAGAGGAGGAATATAAGACTGATGTTACTCTGAGGCAAACACTGTGTTGTTATGAGTGTGGATATCCAGTGTGCCAATCTGGCATCCAGGTGGAGGGTGTTACCTAAGCAGACAGCATCACTTTGGGAGGCTGGGTAGCCATTAAACAGACATCATCACCGTACCTTCGAGAGACTCGCTATTCCATAATTACCGTAGTGGGAAATGCATTACAGTGCATTTGCAGTAAATGTCAAATACTCCATTGAGCCTCATCCTGCCTAATGCATCCCGTGGTCTGTCTCTTCATAACGACCGTAACTAAGGTCTGATCGTGCCGTGCAACAAGCAGCCCAGTAAAGACCTGTGGAACAGTTTAGAGGCAGGGCTACCAGGAAAAGGCATTATGCCGACACACAAACACTGTATGAGTATGGGGACAGGCAAGATGACATTTGCAGTAAAAGGGTTTTGTTGCGCGACTGTTGGCTTAGATAGTAACTACCTAACTTTATTACGTTTACGTAATACGTACGTATTAATTCTTCTCTGATTCACTTCCTGTTACCTGTTAGGTAGTGTGGGAAATAAAGGAGACCCAGAAACACAACTGAATAAATGGTATCTTGTTCTCAAACACACAAAATAGTCCTGTTTGTGTAAACCAAGGGGAGGTGGTTCTGGACCAGGGTCTGTTGGACTCCTGCCTCTCCGTAGCCAGAACCAAGCTGAGGGAGGTATATCTGCCAACCCACAACCCAGGGGCCCCGACGACCCGAACCCCTTCCCTGGAACCAGGGCTCATCCACACTGACACTGCCCACACATGGAGGTAGGGGGCCTGGTTAGCCGGCCAGGAGCCCCAGGATGAGGGCTTGTTTGTGGGCTCAGCTGCCACATGAGCAGCCTGGAACAGCCCTGTAAGACTCATCTGTCCCTGTCTGTCAAATGAAGAACCAGACAGGAGCTTCCTATGGTGGCAGCCAGTTCATCACCTGTCTGCTGGATTGTTGATCACTTAACAGTCCATGCGTTGAAAGCATGCACACTCTCATGGAAATGTTGATCTTCAACAACCTTCAAACAGCTGAACGCATCCGAAGCTGAGCCAGCTGGTTTTAGGTCGTAATCTTGATGGAGGATTTGAGCAGGATGGGTTTCTCATGTCCCATTTCACAGGTAACAGGATCATAGTTTAGGCTGCGTAATAGACTAACATCAAGGGGAAAAAATACCAAGTAAGGAATGTATGGAGACTCCTCACTGATGTTGGACTTTGAACTGCTGTTGTTAAGCTCTGAAAGGTGCACTGGAGTCCACAGACATCCAGTTCTTGCCATGCCGTTCTCTGTGTTCCATTCCTTTCAGAAATGCTCTATCTTTGTAGTTGAACAGGAAGTACAGAGGAAGTGAGTGACATGCAGTGCTTTCAGAGAACACTCTGTACCATCCCTTCAGAGAAGATGGAGAACTGTCACACGTCTTAAATTCATCTTCGAGACAGGAACGGGTCTAAGATCCACTGAGTTCTCCTCCTCTCTCTTTTTCTCTCCTTCCACCCTCCCTCTTTATTCCTCCCCTCTCCTCCCCTCCTGGGCTCCTCCCTCTTCATTCCTCCCCTCTCCTCCCCCCCCCCACGGTCTCCTCCTCCTTCCCTCCTCTAGGTCGGAGGTCACACTATGTTGCCCATCCGTTGGATGCCTCCGGAGAGCATCATGTACAGGAAGTTCACCACGGAGAGCGACGTGTGGAGCTTCGGAGTGATACTTTGGGAGATCTTCACCTACGGCAAACAGCCCTGGTTCCAGCTGGCCAACAATGAGGTAATCCCCGCCCCTTTTAACCTTCGATTCACCTGGTCAATCTAGCCCCGCCCCTTTCAACATTCTATTCACCTGGTCAATCTAGCCCCGCCCCTTTTAACCTTTGATTCACCTGGTCGATCTAGCCCCGCCCCTTTTAACCTTCGATTAACCTGGTCAATCTAGACCCTACGGCAAAGCTTTAAAGGCAGGGTATGTCATGTTTTTGAGAAGTTTTTTTCACAAAAAAATATACCACAATACTTAATATTTTGAATTATTAAAAAAACAATATATATATATAGATAACATATTTTTCCTTATTCTTTTTTCGAAACTTTTTTTAATCATTGTTTCAATCTTTCTACTTTTAATTTCATTTTTTTTTTATTTGATTTCAACCGTTCGAAGCGTGTTTTTTCCTTAGGATCAGCGTTTTATCGTGGTTATTCTTGACTAACATAGACCAACTGCAAAACTACCCACTGCATCAAAACTCATTTTATGCTGTGCAATATGTACCTTTTCTCATGCAGTCTAAATAGTAGTAAACAGCTGATGGAGCCTGCGGTGTGTGAGCCGACAGCCCTCTAGCCCAGATCGATCCTGTCTCACAGCGTGTAGAAAGAGACTGCCTCAGGCATATTCAACACACAACTGATCAATATCAAGAACGTTAATACAGTATAATCAATAGAAAATCCGTCTACTATACAACCCTCTCTGCTTTGTAGTAAACGTAGTGTTGAGACAAACTGCTTGGGTATAACATCGTTAAACTGTTTGTTTCCATGGCGCCGTCGTGTTTTTGCGTTTCCTGCACAAACTACAATGTGACCTTGGCTTCGCTCCCATGTAATTACCGTTTGGCGTTTATTACTCTCGGCAGTAGCGTGCCAGCCACGCAAGACCCTGTCAGAGAAACGCTTGCTATGTGGATGTTGTTGTTGTCCATTATGTTACAGTAAATAAAGCTCCCGATGATGGACCACAGTCTAAAGTCGCTCTCTCTCTCTCCCTCTCGCCCACAGGTGATAGAGTGTATTACCCAAGGCCGCGTGTTAGAGCGTCCACGCGTGTGTCCTAAGGAGGTTTACGACATGATGCTAGGCTGTTGGCTAAGGGAGCCACAACAGAGGCTAAACATCAAGGACATACAGAAAATACTCTTCGCCTTGAGCAAAGCTACGCCAGTCTATCTGGATATCCTCGGCTAACCGGCAGTCTGACGGCACGCTAGCCTGTTAGCGTGCGAGGGTGTTAGCATGCTAAGGCGTTAGCGCGCTAGTCCATCAGCGAGAGAGCCTGTTAGCACGCTAGCTTGTGAGTATGCTAGCTTGTAAGCACGCTAGCTTGTTAGCGTGCTAGCCTATGGGTTTGTCTGTTGGTTTCCTCTTGTCTATCTCTGAGCCCAACGGATACACAAAGCAACCCAGGAAAAATACAAACAAACAGAACTGCTTTACTGTCAAACACCCACTGTACAATATAGGGATTGACTTAAGTGCCTGCTACTCCTTTCAATACACTGGATAACGGTCTTTAAAAAAGCACTTTTACATTTTGTTTACCTGCATTTAAAACTGTACAATTCCTGGATACTGTACGAAGAGAACGCCCTTCTTTTTGCCTACATAAAAAATACAGAAAAAAAAATTAAAAAGACAAAAATGTTTAGAAAATGCATTTTAAAAAATACACAAAAAATATAATCCCTGAGAAAAAGATGAAATCCCTGGCCTGAGTTTGGTTTTGGTGACATACAGCTTGACAAAAAATCAAACTATCCAGGTGATTTAGTTTTTCTTTTTATAAATATATATTCGATATATTTTTTAATTTATTTTTATTTTCCGAGTGTGGATTCCTGCTATGTTTCTCACTATGGATTCTGTACATGCGCCACTGAAGACGGCGTTTATTGACAAAACAGTGGATTGGCAGGCAGACTTTTGGGAGGAAAGCCTTACTGCACTCGGATTGGCTGGATCTTCACTCTGACTCTGGATCTAAAGATGCTATTGGCTAAGGAGTGGGGACAAATTCCCAGCAAGGATTCCGGGGAGCAGGAAGTGACAATGATGACCGTCCTAATTTAAAAGTGAATGTATATACTGTAAATTTGTATGTCACGAAATATGTTAACTTATTTCATTTCCGACTTAGATTGTTTTTAGTTTTGATGTGTCGTGTTCTGTTGAGTGAATCCGATAGGTATTTTGATAATCTCTTTTTTAATTTTAATTTTCTATTCTTCGCCTGGTCATAGTGTGTGTTATTCCAATGATTAATTAATGAATTGCATCTATTTGATTTACATTCATCGCCCTTTTTTGACATGATGTGATCAAATGTAACATTGAGAGTGAGGAATGTAGATGGTTAGACAGAGATATCAACTCTTTGGGTAGAGTCTTTGTGTCTTTGTGCTTTGCCAACTTACATAAACAGAAATCCTACTGTATGGTGTTATTATAGTTACCCACACATATAGCCTTCTGTTTTTACCCTCATCACATGATAATACTCTCAGTTCATCTTCTCTCACAAAACCCTATGCTCTCCATTATCCAGACTCACGCAAAGAGCTATTCCATTTCACATTCTTATAATTACTGTTACTGTTGTTAGCTATCAGTAACGTGTCCCTATCACCACACCTGTATGACATCATAAAGGACCTCTCCCCTTTGGCCCAGGTAGTCTGCTTCACTCCGCCAACCTTCCGCTCGCACCCAACTCATTCAAGGGGGGGTCTGTTGCTATGGGTGACGGCTCCATCCACTGGTCCACGCCGGTTACCGTGACGTCGTTTTAACCTCGATGTATTCAATCTCGCTGACAGCTGATAGTTTCGCTCTGACGGCCATGCTGGTTGCGCTGCACACTTCCCTTTAGCCAGGGTCTGGCTCTCGCCTCTCGCTGCGCCCTGGCGCCCTGGCGCCATGCTGCATGTCGAAGGAACAGACTCACAGCCACCAACAGAATGTTTCCCCTGACGTGAGAGACACCCCGGGAGGTGAACCCTACTTTATCTTTCCCCGCACAGCTGTGTACTGGTGTTAAACTGCCCCACACTTGGCAAGACTTAGACAGGTGAATTATTCAGTAAGTGTGATAGAGCGATTGGGGGAAGAGGGGGGGGGGGGGGCGGTAGCTTATGAAGGAGAACAGCAGTGATGACAAACACAGGCTGAGGCATTGTGGGAAATGTTCCCAGATTTTTTTTTTCTCTCTCTCTTTTTTGCTGAGTAAAGAAGTCGGTTCAAGATTGTTTGTAAACTCAGTGACACAGAGATGATAAATCTATAAGCATTCATAACTGAGTCTGGATTCTGTTCTCTCACAACCCTTCTTAACTGAGACATCGTATGTGTAGTCATCATATTTCATAACATTCTTGTTTATGTATAGAATAATTTGACAACTTATATAAACTGTCTTTTTAAACTAAAAAGTTCTGGTCAACTTTTAAAAGTGCTGTACTTGTAGCTCAAATTAAAAGTTTCTTCTTCCTTGAACGGTGAGATTGTGTTGTCATTTGTATGTATTCAGAAGTAGTTAATGCAATGGGGACACCCCGAGTTCTGCCATGTCCAAGGTGGATCTTGACAAAAGCACATTGTAATCGGAACATCGCGAGACACCTCTTCTTCTCCTAACTTTAAGTAATCCCATCTGAAGGGTTTGCAACATCTGACAGATTTTCTGGAACGTTGACGTTGGTCCCTCTTCCTCCCTCCCTGTCTCCCCCCTTTCCTGTATGATGTTGGTGGTGTACAAGCATGCAGTCTGTCCTTAGCTCAGACTGACACCCCTCCACACAGCCATGTTTTACGCTGTAGAGAGCTTCCCCTGGTACGCTCCACCCTCCCTCTGTCCTCCATCCTATCTCGCCCTTCTCTCTAGTCTCCCTCAGCTGGTGCTGTAGGTGTAAGGCTACCCAGAGTAGTGGAGTGTTACTATTCAGGACTGTTGTGTTTTTGTGTGTTCGATGACATTCAGGATTGAGGTGTGTATGTTAGAGAGTGTGTTTACATACAGGTCTGTGATGTGTGTTGGTTTGTGTGTTTTACATCCAGGACTCAGGTGTTTGTGTGCTTGTTGATGACAGGAATATGGTGCAGAGCCTAGGAAGATAAATGAGCTGAGGAAGAGGAAGGTTTGCATCCAACAGGAAATGGCGGCTGGTCATGTGACCAGTCATTTCCTGGTCATGTGACCTCCCCCAGGTTTCAGAAGGCCTTGTCATTGGCTGTCAACCCAGCTGAGGCAAAAGAGTTGCTGTGATTGTCTGATTGTCTAAGATTACAGGGCGTGGAGAGACTCTTATTTTATTCACTTCACTTGATCAAATGCTCAATGACACTTGGAAGGTATACAAGAAAATGCTGGTGTGTGTGTGAGAGAGAAAGACAGTGTGTCAGTGTGTGTGAGCTTTAGAGGAGGAATCCCATGACAGAGCCAGAGAAAGAGATGAGAGGTAAAGGAGATGAGAAAGAAGGAGAGACAGAACGAGGGGATGAGGAAGAGAGGAGAAGAAGTAGGGTAGAAAAAGGGAAGGGTTGAAAACGTGTGTTTGTGTGTATCTGCGTACACCTCTCTTACTTCTCTTATCGCTTGCTAAATCACTTCTGGGTGAATAATTTTACTAAATTATTGAAGGCGTGAATATCTAATGGAATTTTCGCATTTATGCTGGCGTTAGCAACCCTGTCATCTCATAGCAACAACAGGTGCTCCGTCATATTCTCTTAATTCTCTCCAAAAAAACCCGGCATTTTAAAACAACTTTTGAAAGTTTTCGGTAGTATATTTTCGTGATGTGTTAGCTCTGTGTAGGATTACACAATGCTGCTGGAGCAGTTACTCTCGCAGAGCGGATGGATCCTGGCAGAAGCTTGTCTGTATGACACACAGATAAATTGAATGCCTGGTCCCAGAACACAGGACACAGAACAAATGAAGTGTAAAACTGCAAAATGAAGAGAAAATGAGAAAATTCTGTCTGGTACAGTCATGCATAAACATTCTGAGAGAGAAAAGCACGTCTGTTTACTGCTGGGAAAGAAGGAGACAGAGAAGGAGAGAGAGAAGAGGGAAATGAGTGGAGAGAGTAAGGGAGGGCGGGAGAAGAGAGGACAGGAGAGAAAAGGGTGAGAGAGGGGAGAGAAGGAAAGGAGGGTGGGTGAGGTTAGGGATAAAATTGACTGCAGTATTAAGACTTGAGATGGCCTGTCACCCTGAAGCACTCTGCTTCACTGTCAACAGTCTGACATCTAGATTAACCTTGGTGCTGCCCAACACTTGTGTAAAACCTCATCAGAATGCCAACAGCATACCACACCCTGCTAGCTGGCACACGCTCACATCACACATGCTCACGTCTGGACTCTCACTTCTCACATCTGCACATCTGCACACTGGCGTCATACACTCGTATACGCACATGCTCCTTTTCACTCCGTCTCTCTCTCCGTCTCTCTCTCCGTCTCTCTCTCTGTCTCTCTCTGTCTTTACTTATGTCTCTCTTTTCTCTCTAGCTGTCTCTCTCCTTGTTTCTGTCTTTTTCTTTTTTCTCTCTCTGTTTATCACCGTCTCTCTCTTCCTCTGTCTCTCTCTGTCTTTCGTTTATATCTCCCTTTCTTCTCTCTCTCCATCTTCCTCCCCAACCTGTGACCCCAGGCCTCCTCCTCTGTCTTTCAGCGTTAGCGTGGACACGGCTTGAATTCTAGTTGGTTTTCTTTTCAAATCTTTACTCTGTTACCTCAGAGACTGAAAACAGAGAATTCTAAGAAGAGAGACAGAAAAAAGAGATGGAGAGGAAGTTATTGAACTAGAAAAGGGAAGAGAAAGAGGGATGAAGGAAGAAAGAAAGATTTTGCCGCCAGATTGTCGCATGTCTTCAAGGCTGACTCAGGTAAACACAGGTTTGGTCTCCTGATTCTCCTGAGGAGGGAAAGTCACTCTGGTCTGGTGTTTAGGGGGTTTAACTTTATGTTCACTGACTGGAAATCTAACTCTATTAAAGGACATGTGTCCTCCATCTCTCCTCCATCTCTCCTCCATCGCTCCTTTATTTTTCCTTCACTTTCCTTCTCTCCTCCTGCTGTCCTTATCTCCTTCATCTCTCCTTCTCTTTCCTTCTCTCCTTTCATCTCTCCTTCTCTTTTCTTCTCTCCTTCATCTTTCCTTCTCTCCTTTCATCTCTCCTTCTCTTTTCTTCTCTCCTTCATCTTTCCTTCTCTCCTTCATCTCTCCTTTCCTTCCTTTCCTTTCCTTTTCCTTCTCTCCTTCTCTCTCCTTCATCCATCCTTCTTTCCTTCTCTCATCCAGCTCTTCTCTCCTCCACCCCCTTAACTGTCCTTCTCATCCTCTAAATCTCTCCATCCCTTCCTCAGCCTTCCATCTCACCCTCATCCATCTGTCAATCTCTCCCTGCTTTCTTCTCCCTCTCTTCAACCCTCCTTCCCTTCTATCACTCTGTCTTCCCCACCCTACTGTTCTGTGTGCTCTGCCTGGTATGGGCATGTGATGCGTGTCTCGGTCAAAGAGCAACACAGAACACAGTTTTTACCTGTTTATCCAGCTGTGATAGAGACAACATGCTGGGCCCCTAGCTTACCATACTTCATCCACACACTCTCACCTCCCTCGCTCAGCTTTTAGCCACACTGGATGCAGCTACATGAGACCTTGCCAGCACACCACAGGCAGCATGTGCCTGGAAGCCCTAGAAATATATGTGTGTAGATGGTGTGGAGGTGGTGAGGTGTGTGTGTGAGTGTGTGTGTGTGTGTGTGTGTGTAGATGGTGTGGAGGTGGTGAGGTGTGTGTGTGTGTGTGTAGATGGTGTGGAGGTGGTGAGGTGTGTGTGAGTGTATGTGTGTGTGAGTGTGTGTGTGTGTGTGTGTGAGTGTGTGTGAGTGTGTGTGTGTGTGTGTGAGAGTGTGTGTGTGTGTGTGAGAGAGAGAGAGGTTTCAAAGTCTCTCTAACACGAAATATTTCGAACATATCAAAAATTCCTTTTACCGTTACACAGAGCTGGTCTTTTTCTCCTTCTGTGAGCTAACTGTTGATTTTGATAGATCTATTAAAAATGAACATGGTCCCTTGACGTAGCAGGGGGTCTTCTTGCATACCTGCCACTTCAGTATGACTCCTCTTAGTTGCTGAGCAGAGGACTGTAGCCTGGAGCACCACCCACTGTCATCTCTCCATCCTCCCCCATCCTCCCCCATCCTCCTCCATCCTCCCCCATCCTCCCCCTTTCTATGGGCAACCGCCCCCAACATCAAAAGCTTTAATTAACACAGTTCTCGTAGCTATTTCAGAGGTACAGTAAAGATATTTTTTTCTTCTTCTGGGATTAAATTATAGATGGAGTTGTCTAGACTCTTGACTGCTTTTAAAACACCCTACACCCAGCTTTCACCACCCTCAACCCTCATCCTCCCCCCCAGCCTCCCCCCCCACCCTCACCCCCCACCCTCACCTCACCTCCCACCCTCACCTGTGGTTGTCTGTGTGTGTGTGTGTGTGTGTGGAGGAGGAGTAGCTATTTATAAATGTCTAGTTTAATAGCCTGACCCAGTTCTCAGCCTGTCTGGTCACCACTGGGCTGATCCAGCCTCATCTGCAGATTCATCTCCTGCAGACGAAGCTCCGTGTTTCTCAGTGACTTTACAGGCGCAGACTGAAGTCATGCAGAAGAAAAATCCTATTTACAGACCCCCCCAACCCCCCCCCCCCCCCCACCTAGCTTCCCCTTACACACCCACACACTGACACAGCTGGCATCGCTCATAAGCATCCGACTGAGGCCCCAAACGACACGTCAGCTAGTGTTTCACAGCTGTTTATGTCGCGCTCTCATCTGAGGGGAGAAGATCCGCTTTCAGAAACAACCGCTAACTCCACAGGGAGAGACGGACAAACAATGTTTGTGTTTCCCTCTCCTCCTGTTAAGCGGTCAATTCCATCTTAATCGTTCAGCAATTAGCACCTCCTAACTGTCTCGTGGGCTGAGACCAGGGTCGATATTGTATGAAAACAAGGAGCAGCATAGCACACTAACAGAGTAGCAGGCCCAGACTGTGATAGTCTCATCTTTTCTACTGTTTGTCTTCTACTGTTTGTCTTCTACTGTGTTTCAGATAAATCTCTTCTACTGTGTTTCAGATTAATCTCTTCTACTGTGTGTCAGGCTCATCTCCAGGGGAGCTGCCAGGAAACTGAAAACATACTGAGAGCAGCCCTCTCCTGTTCTGTTCTCTCCTGTTCTGTTCTCTCCTGTTCTGTTCTCCTGTCCCATTCTGTTCTCTCCTGTTCTGGTCTCCTGTTCTCCTGTTCTGTTCTTCTCTCCTGTTCCCCTGTTCCCCTCTCCTATTCCCCTGTTCCCCTGTTCTCCTCTCCTGCTCTCTTCTTACATTCTGTTCTCTCCTGTTCTGTACTCCTGTTCTGTTCTCCTGTTTTGTTCTCCTCTCCTGCTCTCCTCTCGTGTCGGCCCTCGTCTGCCTGGCTTTGTGGACGGGGCGGGGGGGGCAGAGGGAGAAAGTGAAGGGAACAAGATGGATGAAAAAACAGAAACGAGATTGTTCTGCACGAGAAGCTGGGGAGTTTGTCTGAGTGCAGTGATCAATATGGCTGCTGTTGTTTTAATATCAAATGGACTCTTCATTCCCTGTCTGCCACACAATGATACAGGATCACAATGCTACACACTACAACAATACGCACTATTATGAATATTTTAACATTGATCCTCCAAAATCAAGATGTTGATCTCCCTTGAGAAGGATCACTGAAATACAGACTCTGAAAGCTCCTCTGTTAGTATTGAGTACGAGTGCTATTATTTTACTTCCAGTCAACAAGTCTGTTAGTTCTGCAGTGCTGGCCTACATAAGACCAGGCTCAAGGCTAAGTGGAGATGATTGAGTGAACCAGATCTGACATTCAAAAACCTCTAACTGCTTTTTTATCAGCGCGCTTTAGTTCACTTACGGAGGGATGGGTTAGGGGACCCAAGGGAGCGTGAAAACACTTGGGTTTGTCAACAAAACAATCCAGATCTGTCTGTCTGGGAATCTTACACTCTCTTGGACTGTCCAGAACCTTCTGCATGCATCAGCTGTCAGAGACCTGGGAGGAAGTGGGCCTTGTGGAAGAGGTAGGTCTCGTGGAGGAGGTAGGCCTTGTGGAAGAGGTAGGTCTCGTGGAGGAGGTAGGCCTTGTGGAAGAGGTAGGTCTTGTGGAGGAGGTGGGCCTTGTGGAAGAGGTAGGTCTCGTGGAGGAGGTAGGCCTTGTGGAAGAGGAAGGTCTCAGTGTCTCTCTCTCTCTATCTGTTTGTCTATCCGTCTATCCATCACAGCCACATCAGACAGTTCATCCTCCATGAAGTCTTGACTCATGTTCCTGTGGTAGTTTAGGCTGCACGCTTGCACACTGACTTGAACCCTGGGTATTGATGCGGGCAGAACCCACAGCCACGCTGAACTTCTACACAATAGTCCCTGCAGAGTGTGTAGTCAGTCTAGCCTTCAACGTCCCACTTCATCTGTAGACAATATATTTCCGGTAGAAAAGACATCTTCATTATTCTTCATTCAGCTTCGATCTGTTGAAATGTGCAGTAAAAAAAAAATCCCCATGCTTTTCATCATGGACTGCAGTCGAGTCTTCTGGCTGGTTCTGCCCCTGGAGAATTATAGCAGCGTGGGCAGTTGGCAGTCATAGAAGCAATAACACTGGGAGTCAAGGACTTCCTGTGGGGGGGTGGGTGGGGGGTGGGGGTGGTAGATGGTGGTGGTGGAAGAGGGGGGCTAATATAACACCAACATTTTGTTTGTGAGGAGAGTGAGCGTTCCATTCACTGCTTCCAACTAGTCCTTGAACAAAAGCTTTACACTTCAGTTTTATAGGGTTGGGCTTCCGGAATAAACAGAAGCTAAAGGAAGAGGGTTTTTTCCCACAGTGGTGGTAGAATCTCCTGGTCTTAGAGGGCAGCTCCTTGTGTTTATATTTATGAGGTTCAGGTATATAAACCTGAGCCAGGGGAGGGTATACAGTAAGGGTGAAGGCCAGGGAGAGGGTCATGCTTATAGGTAGCTACATAGCCATGCTAACCTGGCTGAGGTAGCTACGTAGTCATGCTATCCTGGTTGAGGCTAGGTAGCTACGTAGCCATGCTAACCTGGCTGAGGCAGCTATGTAGCCATGGTAACCTGGTTGTGGTAGCAACGTAGCCATGCTAACCTTGCTGAAGCTAGGTAGCTACGTAGTCATGCTAACCTGGCTGAGGCTAGGTATTACGTAGCCATGCTAACCTGGCTGAGGCTAGGTATTACGTAGCCATGCTAACCTGGTTGACGTAGCCATGCTACGTAGCTAGCCTGTTTAACCTCGAGGTGCTCAGAAAATTAACACTGATGTTTTTCAGTCCAGTTTATCTGTTGTTCTTTTCTCATTAAAAAATAATAATATTTCAATCAATTATTACTTGTGTAATTGTATGATTACCTGTATAGTACCTGTATAATACAGGTAATTGAATAATTACCTCTACTTAAAATCTAAAAAGAATCAACTGTTGCTCCTGATAACAGATGGACGCTGCTCGTCATAGATACTGAAACAACGAAGACGTTTTTGTAGCATTGTTTTCCCTACAAAAACAAACAATGCACCTTTTAAACGAGACATTGCCTGAGGTAATAATAACAGTCGTATTTTCCTCTTGACAATGAAACAATGAATCAATGAAAAAGTTTACAAAATACGAATAAACATGACGTTTTAATCACATTTACAGTTGACAGTTTGTTCATTGGCATATGCTCGCTTCCTTTAAACAACTGTGATTTCCCCTCATTTGGACTCACACCAGATTGACTCCCGTGAAAACAGGCGCTGAATACGCCCGACAATGATTAATAACATTAGCGGACTCCTTGACCAAACACGCAGCGTTATTAAAGAGGCGCTATATCGCATTTTATTTTATCACCATATCACCAGATTGGGATTTACTCAAAAACACCAAACTAATTTCGTGGATTAACAACTTCACGTCTAATCGCCTTCAGCAAGTCAGATTCAACTCTCAACCCTCGTCCCCTGAAATCGCTAACACAGCATCTCCCCCGGGGTAAGTTATGTCCCCTTGTTTATACACTCTGTACACCTGTGAATGCCAGCATCTTCTTCAGATCACACTGACTGTGAGGGGGACGAGGGGAATCTGACATGTCACCCAGGCCTCACAGACGCATTCACAGGAGAGAACGCCACTCCGATAAGAGACATCAATTATACATGACAATAGGTTCTCCTCAAACTCCCCTCCTCCTCAACATGCCAACCCCCCCCCCCCCCCCTCTCACTCACGCTCTCTCTCTCTCTCTCTCTCTCTCCATCTGTCTGTCTCACAGTCTCTCTCGCTCTCTCTCACGCTCTCTTTCTCTCCATCTGTCTCTCACAGTCTCTCTCTCACGCTCTCTCTCTTTCTCTCCATCTGTCTATCTCTTTCTCTCGCCTTCTTAATCTTTCTCTCTCGCTTCAGCTGTCAAACATGGGTCATTTCTTTTAACCATCTTTTCCTCTCCCCTCCTCTCCCTCATTTCTCTGAAGGATGTCATTTAGATGTTCTATAGGATGGGAGCGTGGTCATGTAGGAGCCCACAGCTCACGACAGACTGCTGCAGATAAGGCTCTGAAAGTTTGATGAGCACAAATCTGATTTCCAAACGGGTCTAAGAGCTCCTGTCATGATGTCACTGGCAAGATGGCACACATGAGGGCACGCTATCCAGACTCAGGTCTCTGGTGAATACCTGATACCTCTCTGAAGAGACTGTATAGGGAGGCTGGCTGGCTGGCTGGCTGGAAGGAGGAAGGGGTGGAGGGATGGAGGGAGATAGGGTGGGAAGGAAGGAGGGAGAGAGAGATGGTGGGAGGGAAGGAGGGAGTAAGAGAGGGTGGAAGGGAAGGAGGGAGAGAGGGTGGAAGGGAAAGAGGGAAGGAGGGAGAGAGAGTGGGATGGAGGGGTGGAGGGAAGGAGGGAAAGAGGGTGAGAGCGAAGGGTGGAGGAGGGGGAGATGGGGAACGGTGCGATGGAGGGATTTGAGAAGGAGGGATGGGGTAGAGGGGAGGATGGTAGGTGAAGGGAGGGGATGAAGTTATCCTCTCCACTCCTCCCTACCTCTCTTTTCCTCCCCTCTTTTCCTCCCCTCCACACCTAAAGCAGGCAGTGGCGACAGAAGGCAGGATGACCTGTCTGCAAGATGATCCCCTCCTACAGTTTCAGTCTTAACTGGAATCCAGACCCACCCTGATGAGACAAGCCCTCCTGTTCCTCAGCTTTAAGAAAACAGAAGATCTAATGTCTCCTTTGCCAACCACACCCTCTTCTTTCTGAATCCCTCCTCCTCCTCTCCACCATCTTCCTCTTCTGTCCTTTGCCTCCTCTCCTCCTACACCTCCTCCCACACCTCCTCCTCCCACACCTCCTCCCAGTATGTCCTCCTAGCTCTCTTGTCTCGATGGGGTCGACTTCAACACACACGAACGTGTCAGAACGATACAGCCCAGCCTGTCTGTAAAGGTGGGCGAGACAGAGACAGTGTTCCGTGCGCAGTATTCCATTACCTCCCGTGAGTTATGATCACGGGATTTCAACAATGTAATTTCACAACCCCATCATGCAGGGGGGAGGGAGGTGGCAGAAGGGGGGAGGAGGGGGGGGGGAGGGGCGCGACACCATCACGGGGGCTTTTAATTCATGAACATGTTTGTTGGCAGGCCTGTGGAAGGCCTTGATGCATATCAAATCTGAGACGATGATTAAGCGAAGAGAGCGTAAAAGCATTGGGAGGCCAATTCTGAAGAGTCCGGCCGAGATAGCTCGATGATGTCGTTTCGTTTACTTTTGCATCCCCCAGGAGAGAAAGCTTGCACAGGTACCTTGCCAACTGCTAATAGTCAATACTGGATTGGGGCTGTTTGATATGCATCTCAGGTTCGCGTGGTATTTGTGAGGGCCTGGGAGGAGCTATGCCCCTGTGTCACTCTTTAGAGAGGCTTGCTGGAGACCAGGGCCTGAAGCAGAAGCCACAAGCTTTAATCATTTTAATGGACAATTGCAGGAGGGCTGGCAGGTAGTGTGTGACGAGAATGCGAGTTTGAGTGTTTGCTTGCATCATTATGTATCTGAGTGCGTGTGTGCGCATACCATTGTGTGTACGTATTTGAGCGTGTGTACGGCTAATGTTTGTGTGTGTGAAATAACTAATGTGTGCTTTGTGCAGGCTTGCTTATGTCAGTTTGCGCGTGTAATTGTTGTTGTTGTGTGTGTGTGTGTGTTCTTGTGCGGTTGTGTGAATCCAGACACGCTCCTAGACCCTCACTGGTAGTCAGAGTTCCTCGGCAGAGTCAATTTCATACCGACTATCGGTGGCTGACCTCAGACGTCTGAAAAGCAGTATAGTATTCAACACGGTACTTTCAACGTTTACAGTAGTACTCAAGAGCACTACTTTACGCCGGTTTTTACAACTTATCATTTAACGTTTTTTTTTACAACTACTGGAGCACCAGACCTTACTACACTCCTGCAGGTTTAAAACCTATTGATATCTCTAGAAGGAAAAAAACATTTTCTCACTCTTGTGTGTATTGTTTGTGGTAAACGTTTATTTGTGGGGTGGGTGGTTAGTGGTGTGCTTTGTTTGGACTAAGTGTTGCTAATTTGTTGCTAAGTGTTGGTGTGGGAAGAACTTTTCACAGCCAACATTGTTCGACGGTAAGCGATTCTCTCCTACTCGTATTCCAACGTTTAGCAACCTGGTGTCCGTTTGATGACGTTTATCTTATATATTTATCTTACATGTTATTTATTTGGCATACTCTTTCATCTAAGGCCCCCCCCTGCTGGGAGGGGAGGGTGGGGGGAGTGAAGGTGAGAAGAGCCAGCTCTTATCTCAGGTAGGTAGGGCGGAGGTGATGAAAAAAGTACCGAGGCTTGAGAGACTGTAGGAGAAAAGACTGCATGTGAGAGCGGAGATAGACAGAGAGATTAAGGTGAAAGGGTGAGAGACTGAGACAGACAGTAAGGGTGAGAGAGAGAGAAAGAACCAGGGAGGGGGAGTGTGAGATGGCATGGAGAGGAGAGATAGAGAGACAGACACTGACATTAGAGAGAGACTGTGAGATGGCATGGAGAGGAGAGATAGAGAGACTGACACTGACATTAGAGACTGTGAGATTACATGTGAGAGGAGAGATAGAGACAGGCACTGACATTAGAGAGAGACTGTGAGATGGCATGGAGAGGAGAGGAGAGATAGAGAGACAGACACTGACATTAGAGAGAGACTGAGAGATGGCATGGAGAGGAGAGATAGAGAGACAGGTACTGACATTAGAGACTGTGAGATTACATGTGAGAGGAGAGATAGAGAGACAGACACTGACATTAGAGAGAGACTGTGAGATGGCATGTGAGAGGAGAGCAGAGAAACAGCCTCTAGCTGTCCAGGGATCTGTCCAGAGATGAGTTGATAAGGTGCTAAGTGGTTTTAAACACCCCCAAATGGAGAGTGATACAGACCAGGGAACAGAACGAGCTTGCTGGAGACGCACCAATCAGACGATCAGATGATGTCCCGCTGTGGCACTCGCTCCGTGCCTGTGCAGCCAATCACGGAAGAGAATGAGGTCACATGAAGATGGAGTCTGCTTTCTTCAGGGGTAGATGGGACTGGTGGTTTAAATAGCAGAGATGACATCAGGGTTTCGCCACGGATCACCAAGACATTACTACTGAGATCAGAGGACCTCAGAGGAACAGGATGTTTTTCTTTGCTTGATACGTCTGGTGCTGATTGGCTGACACTGACTTGGTCCCCATCCTGATTGGCTGACACTATTCAGGAGGGAAGCCATATAGATTTATTGAACCCTGACGCTTCTTCCTGCCTGGAAATTCCCCATGTGGGTTCAAATAGATTCAATTCGATGTTCCCTGTTCTCCTGAAGGAAATTGTTTGTGTTAACAATTGGTAATTTTAATGTAACATACTGAACACACACATCGGAATATACAAATCAATTGAATCTGCCCAGGAATGTATTCAAAAGAATCCACGGATCTACGTAAACATCTGAGAGGTTAAATAACCACAGAGTAGAACAACACTACATCACTGCAGTGTTGTCTGTTCTCTGTGATCCACTGGCTGTGCCTGATCCCTGTGCTTGGCTAGCTGTGCCTGATCCCTGTGTTCCACTGGCTGTGCCTGATCTCTGTGCTCACCTGATTGTGTCTGTTCTCTGTGCTCGGCTAGCTGTGTCTGTTCTCTGTGCCTGGCTAGCTGTGCCTGATCTCTGTGCTTGGCTGGTTGTGTCTGTTCTCTGTGCTCGGCTAGCCGTGTCTGTTCTCTATGCTTGGCTAGCTGTGTCTGTCTCTACAAATATCCATTAGCAGCATCTTTACAGAGATCCACTGGCAGCCTCAGTCTGTCAGCATGTAGCTATGCAGTTCAGTGAAGCTCTTAACCAGCACAATGTACAGTACATCTCCTGATCCAGCCTCCCTTTCACTCACAGGATTTGTGTGGGGGTCCGTGTTGAAGAGTAGGTGTGTGTGTGTGGAAGGGGTTGGGGTTGGGGCGGGGGGCTGGGGGGGGTGACACCTGTATATAGACACACACACACGTACACCTGTATGTAGACAAACACACATGTACACCTGTATGTAGACCACACACACGCACACCTGTATATAGACACACACACATGTACACGTGTATGTAGACCACACACACGCACACCTCTATATAGACACACACACACACGTACACACCTGTGTATAGACACACACACACACACACGCACGCACACCTGTGTATAGACACACACACACACACACACACACACACACATGCATCTCAACTCATACGTATGCTGGACCCACATACAGAACGTCTGGGAGATGGATGGAAGTATGGATGGGCTTATTACTATCATCATAGCCTGGCGGCACTTTGCTGGAATGAACAGGCCAACAGCAAGTAGGCCTACTGAAGTGAAAATATTCCCAACATAGAAGCCATCAAGGCCACAGCATCGATCAAGCTCATTGGTTTTCTATCTGTTTAGATGGAAGTATGCCGCTATCTCAATGTCTGGCTCTTATGGAGCGTTCGTGTTAATACAATATATATCTGTGTGTGCTTGTGTGTGAACACATGCTTGGACATTTTACAATACACTTTTGAGCGTGTTTGACGCGATTTATTTCTAAAGTGTCCTTCCTCCCCCGTTCTTCGTTTGTAACTGTGGTTGTGTGTTCGGATGCACCGTCTGTATGGGCGAGATGAGCTATTTATTACCGGGGACATAGTACTTCATTCCTGCTTTTTTTATTCCTTCATTCCTGCCTCCAGATTTACTTGAGCTTCCTGGCCCTGAAACTAAGGTATACGTCCACCAGTTCAACAGAAACAACGTATTAGTATCAACAAAAACGTAGTCCCCGATGTTGATTTTGGTTTGCGAAAAACCTCAAAGGAAAGAACATTGTAAGAGACTCACCAGCTCGATGATCCGCCGCTCAAACACAATCCTATCCATCACAAAATATAATAGTACAACATAAAAGTGTTTGTAGGCCTTGGTGAATCAAGTTTCCTTTCCAAAGCTCTGAATTATTAAATAATAGTAACGATAGTAGAACGTATGAACGTGCGGAACGATCGAGTTTCGTATTTATCGTAACGATAGTACAAACGTTGAGCGCAGTGCGGTCGGGTTTCATTTTTATAAATGTTTTAAGAAAACGTGAAAGGGTAGCCCAGCGCCAGCATACAGAGTCTCTCCGGAGAGCAGTTCAGGGTGGAGAGATGTCGAGAGCCGATATCATATCTCCCTCCATGCATTCTAAGACCCCTGCACGGCCAGACAAACAACACAACTGGAGAATCCATTATGTCTGCAGAGAAATCTGATGAACTGCCTTAAGAACGCACCTGCTACTCCATGTGTCTGTCAGTGATGGGACCTGCAGGGTTACGTAGTTAATAATGTATTAATACGTTCCAAAAAATACATTATTATTATTATTACTACTACATATATTTAAACTATGTTGCTATGATAAAAAATTTTGCCGCAGAAACACTTGATGTTTCATGTCCAGGATAGAAATAAAGCAACACTCTACATTGGGGTATCAGTCTATAACAGTAGACAAAGGACCAGTCTGTAACTAGTCCTGTAGAGAGAGGACCAGTCTGTAGTCCTGTAGAGAGATACAGTCTGTAGTCCTGTAGAGAAAGAACCAGTCTGTAGTCCTGTAGAGAGAGAGAGACAGTCTGTAGTCCTGTAGAGAGATGGACAGTCTGTTGTCCTGTAGAGAGATGGACAGTCTGTAGTCCTGTAGAGAGAGAGAGAGAGACAGTCTGTAACTGTAGTCCTGTAGAGAGAGGGACAGTCTGTAGTCCTGTAGAGAGAGAGACAGTCTGTAATTAGTCCTGTAGAGAGAGGGACAGTCTGTAGTCCTTTAGAGAGGGGACCAGTCTGTAATCCTGTAGAGAGAGAGGGACAGTCTGTAGTCCTGTAGAGAGAGGGACAGTCTGTAGTCCTGTAGAGAGAGGGACAGTCTGTAGTCCTGTAGAGAGAGACAGTCTGTAATTAGTCCTGTAGAGAGAGGGACAGTCAGTAGTCCTTTAGAGAGAGGGACAGTCTGTAATCCTGTAGAGAGAGGGACAGTCTGTAGTCCTGTAGTGAGTGGACCTCTGGGAGCGCTCGCTTAAGCGAACAATTAACTGGAGGGATCAATATCGTTTCCCTGACCAAACCAATTAGAAGTGGAGGGAAGGGAGGGAAGGGAGGGAAGGGAGGGAAGGGAGGGAAGAAAGGGGAGCTAGTTCAGAGCTGAAGCAGAGCTGGAGGGAGAGAGCAGCTGTTCTCTACTGTATGTGACCTGAATGGTTTTCGTTTTGCCACATTTCTCGTTTACTTTTTATATCAGTAGTTTATCAGCCTTTTTCACAAAGGAGTTCCTCTTTGTCTGTGAGAGGCGATAAGAGTGTTAAAATGGCAGAAAAGTCAATATTTGACAGAGACTTCAGATGTCATAAAAATTGTATTGGTTATACATAAATTATTATTTGGTGTAAAAGCTAAATATATAACCTGAGACAAGAGTATGATGCGATAGATACTCTCCTTTTTCTCTTTTCTCTGGTTTCCCCCAACTAGCTCTCCTTAGTTTAATCCTTCCTTCCTTCCTTCCTTCCTTCCCTCCTTCCTTCCTTCCCTCCTTCCCTCCTTCCTCTTTTTTTCCTTCCTTTTACTCAACTCTCCCTCTCTCCTTTTGTCGCTTCACAAGTGCTGCAACCGCTCACGTCTCTAGCGCCCCTATTGGCCAGGCATGAAACAGCAGGCAGCCCCCCTCGTTCAGATCCCACCTCCAGGGTCAATGACAGGGCTCTGCTCCGTGTGCAGAGTCTATGGGCCCTGATGGCTGCTGCTCCACTGGTCCCCACAGCTGGTCTGCTCACTAAACAGGGGGAGGGGGAAGGGGGCTGAATTGGTAGCAAAATAAAGTTACATAAGTGCAACATCAAAAATGTTTCAGCCTATCTACCGCCATAACTAAATGTTTAAGAGAAAATATCCAAACCTTTCACCCAAATAATTTTTCATGTGAAGAGGTGGGCAGAGGTGGAAAATGGGGTGTTTAGTCACACTTAAAACGTCCAGTTTTAAGATGACAAATTGAAAGACCTTTACACACTGTTGTTACAATCCAGTCTTTATCTGCTGTTCCCATATGGCTAGGTTGTCTCCCTCTCTCTACAACTCCCTCTGTCCCTCCCTCCCTCCCTTCTTCCTCCCTTCCCTCCCTCTACCCTCTTCTCCCTCTCTGTCTCTCCCTCCTTCCCTCTCTCTACCCCCCTCTCCCTCTCTCCCTCCCTCCCACTACTTCTCCCTCTCTCACTCTCTCCCTTTCTCTCTCCTACTACTCCTCCCTCTCTGCCTCTCTCCCTTACTCCCTCCCACTACTCCTCCCTCCCTCTACCCCTCCCTCTCTCTCTCCCACTACTCCTCCCTCCCTCTACCCCTCCCTCCCTCCTTCCCCCTCCCTCCCTCCCTCCCTTCCCTCTCCTTTCTCATCTTTCAGCACTGCAAACAGGTTGCATTAACTTGAAAGCTGCCCTTGATTGGTTCAATCTTCTACTAAGAAATAACCCAAGGGCCTTAGGAGCTGTGGCCATGTCTAATGGTGATGATCAGACCTGCGCGCCAGCGTCCATCAACACAGACAGGCGGCTGCAGCCTGCATCCTCCCCAGATTGCCTCGGGATTAAAGTGCAACAACGTCCATGCTCTCTGGTCTCCAAGGGGGATGGGAGAGGAGGATGGGGAAATGGCTGTAATCAAAAATAAAAGATACGGAGAGAAGACGAGCGAGGGGTGGAGGAGAGGTGAGAGAGAAAACGAGGAGCAAGGCGGTGGAGGGAAGAGACAGAGCGACCGGGGGAGCGGAGAGAGACGCGAGCGGAGAGAGACGCGAGCGGAGAGAGACGCGAGCGGAGGGGTGGTAGTTAGTAGGGAGAGAGACGGAGCGAGGGACAGAGGGAAAGAGAGGGAGCGAGGGGTAGAGGGAGAGAGGACAGAGCCGAGGGATAGGGGTGAAGAGGAGGAAATGGGGAAAAGAGAAAGAGGGATATAAATTGAGATACGGAGAGACAAAGGTGAATGACGTAAACGCGTGAGAAAGGTGTAAATCTATAATTGTTCTGCACCATTTTGTGAAGATTTCCACGTATCTCTCTGCTCTTCCCATGTTACTGTGCTCGGGTCACAAGATGGATGCTTTCCTGTGTCTTTACCTGCTGAGGTCAGGGTCAGGGGCGTTCCCTTCAAGCCTGCGACCTTCTGTTAAACATTGCATTCCCTCTCTCCTGTAAACACCACCTCCCTCTCTCTCTCCTGTTAACACCACCTCCCTCTCTCACCTGTAAACACCACCTCCCTCTCTCTCCTGTTAACACCACCTCCCTCTCTCACCTGTAAACACCACCTCCCTCTCTCTCTCCTGTAAACACCACCTCCCTCTCTCACCTGTAAACACCACCTCCCTCTCTCTCTCCTGCAAACACCACCTCCCTGTCTCTCTCTCCTGTTAACACCACCTCCCTCTCTCTCTCTCCTGTAAACACCACCTCCCTCTTTCACCTGTAAACACCACCTCCCTGTGTCTCTCCTGTAAACACCACCTCCCTCTCTCACCTGTAAACACCACCTCCCTCTCTCTCTCCTGTAAACACCACCTCCCTCTCTCTCTCCTGTAAACACCACCTCCCTGTGTCTCTCCTGTAAACACCACCTCCCTATCTCTCCTGTTAACACCACCTCACTGTGTCACTCCTGTCGGGAGGGGAGGAAGGAGAGACACTGCTCTCACACAGAGCTAGTCCCTCTTCAGTCCCCTCTATCCTCTCTTTCCTAGCCCCCTTCTCCTAACCCCCCTCTCTCAAGCTCTCTCTTAAGGTCTCTCTACGTCGTTTTTTCCCTCTCGCCATCTCTCTTCTCCCCTTTCTCTCTTTCCCTCCCAGATTGGTTTGATCCCGTTCAGACGAAGTAACACGCTCATAATGACCGTGTGTGGCCTCTTGTACTGGTGACTCAGTGGACAGGATGAGACCACTACATGGTGATCATCCTCGGCCAAGCAGACTAGGCTGCCATACACGCTTTACTCCCCCTCGCATGGGTTTTTGGCGGCCTTCCACGCATCCTCCCTCTCTCTCCCTCTCTCTCCCTCTCCCTCCCTCCCTCCTTCCTTCCCTCTCTGTCCCTCTCTCTCCCTCCCTCCCTCTCCCTGCCTCTCCCTCTCCTTGCCTCTCCCTGCCTCTCCCTCTCCTTGCCTCTCCCTCTCCCTGCCTCTCCCTCTCCTTGCCTCTCCCTTCCTCTCCCTACCTCCCCATTCTTCTCCCTGCCTCTCCTCTCCCTCTCTGTTTCCTAACTGTAAGTCATTTCAGAGTCTTTTATCTGGTTCCAAAGTTATGAGCAGAGGAGCAGGAGAGAGGAGCAGGAAGAGAGGAGCAGGAGAGAGGAGAAGGAGAGACGAGCAGGGAGAGAGGAGCAGGGAGAGAGGAACTGGGAGAGAGGAACTAGAGAGAGGAGCAGGGAGAGAGGAGCAGGAGAGAGAAGCAGGGATAGAGGAGCGGAGAGGAGGAGCAGGAGAGAGGAGCAGGAGAAAGGAGCAGGAGAGAGGAGCAGGGAGAGAGGAACTGGAGGGAGGAGAGAGGAGCAGGAGAGAGGAGCAGGAGAGAGGAGCAGGGAGAGAGGAACTGGAGAGAAGAACAGGGAGAGAGGAGCGTGAGGAGGAGCAGGAGAGAGGAGCGGTGAGGAGGAGCAGGGAGAGAAGAGCGGTGAGGAGGAGCAGGAGAGAGGAGCGGTGAGGAGGAGCAGGGAGAGAGGAGCGGTGAGGAGGAGCAGGGAGAGAGGAGCGGTGAGGAGGAGCAGGAGAGAGGAGCGTTGAGGTTATCAGCCATGAAGAACCTTTAACGTGATCCATATTTAAACACGATAGGGACAGCTAGACACTGTGGAGCAGGCAAGCATATTTTTTACTTTCCATGTTTCGAAGCTCGTTTCTATGCTGTTTGTTAAATATTAACGTATTGGAGGTGTTCATAATTCAGGCCCTCTTGGTTGGCATTTCATTTGTACCAGTAGAAGTCATTTCTCGCATGAACGAACTCGTCTTTAAGTGTTATCATCTTCCCACGATTACAACTTTGTCGTGTCGAGGGATAAAGGCCAGACAGCGATGGGGTTACTACTGACTGTAGAGGAAGCAGCTGTCGGTGAGCATGGCTGTCGACCTGTTCAACCAGAAGTCGAGGTTGGGACAGAACGTTTGTAGGTGGCCAGGAAGTTTGTAAGTGGGCAGGAAGTTTGTAAGTGGGCAGGACTTTTGTAAGTGGACCGGAAGTTTGTAGGTGGCCAGGAAGTTTGTAGGTGGCCAGGAAGTTTGTAAGTGGCCAGGAAGTTTGTAGGTGGCCAGGAAATGGACAGATAAGGCCTCATTACTGTGGTGGTGATGCTTCTTTGGGTCGAGAGACACTCGACCCAGTAAACCTCTCTCCCCCTCTCTGGAACTGAAGGGCCTTCATAGTTCTGGAAATAGAGAGGTCCATCCATGGAATGGGTCCGTACAGTATAATACTGTCTGTAACAGTGCTGAGGTAGTTAACCTTCTACTTACTGTTTATTCATATCAAATTGGACCCTCATAAACAGGACTTAAAAGCTGGGATAAAACCGATGGAGCCTAGCAGATTGTGTGTGTGTGTGTGTGTGTGTTTGTGTGTGTGTGTGAAGGTGTGTGTATGGAAGTGTGTGTAGAGGTATGTGTGTGTGTGTGTGTTGTGTGTGTGTGTGTGTGTGTGGAGGTGTGTGTGTGTACAAGTGTGTGTCTGTGTGTGTGTGTTCTGTAGCTCTGCCAGAAACAGAGTAACAAGCCCCCCTGGCCCTATGTGTTCCAGGAACTGTGTGAGGGGCAGAGAGAGAGGGAGAGGTAGAGGGAGAGGCAGAGGGAGAAGGAGAAGGAGAGGGAGAAGGAGAAGGAGAGGGAGAAGGAGAGGGAGAAGGAGAGGGAGAAGGAGAGGCAGAGGGAGGAGAGGGAGAGGAAGAAGGAGAGGGAGAAGGAGAAGGAGAGGGAGATGGAGGAGAGGGAGAGGGAGAAGGAGAGGGAGAAAGAGAGGGAGAGGGAGAGAGAGAAGAAGAAGGAGAGGAAGAAGCAAAGGGAAAGGGAGAGGCAAAGGGAGAGGCAAAGGGAGAGGCAGAGGGAGAGGAGGAGGGAGAAGGAGAAGGAGAAGGAGAGGCAGAGGGAGAGGAGGAGGGAGAAGGAGAAGGAGAAGGAGAGGCAGAGGGAGAGGAGGAGGGAGAGGGAGAGGCAGAGGGAGAAGCAGACACGTACACACAGAGACACACACAGACATACAGAGACACACAGAGACACACAGAGACACACAGAGACACACAGAGACACACAGAGACACACAGAGACACACAGAGACATACAGAGACACACAGAGACACACAGAGACATACAGAGACACACAGAGACACACAGAGACATACAAACACAGAGACATACAGACACACAGAGACACACAGAGACATACAGACACACAGAGACACACAGAGACATACAGACACAGAGACATACAGACACACAGAGACACACAGAGACATACAGAGACATACAGACACACAGAGACACACAGAGACATTCAGACACAGAGACATACAGACACACAGAGACACACAGAGACATACAGACACAGAGACATACAGACACACAGAGACAGAGACAAACAATCTCTCCATTTTTCTCTCCCCTCTCAGTTTCTGTCTTATTGGAGATTTTGTGAGACAGGTGTGTATCAGAGAGGTGTACAGAGTCACTTTCCTGTGTCAGGCTTGTGTGAGCTGACCTTTAGTACAGAACAGAATGGAGGAGAGAGAGATGGCTGCATGCCTTCGGTTGTGTGACAGATGTTAAGAATTACGTGTTGATCATTAGCTCCACTTGTGCGAGACGTTCGGGTTGTCTGGGCCCAACAGGACATTAGTCTTCCCATATGTCTTCCCACAATGCTGTGTGGACATGCATTTCCTGACTGCATTGACATCTGTCTTCAGTCTCTAGACAGCACTTATTAGGAACTTAGAGCAACTGAGCTATTAGGAACTAAACATCACCCTCCTTTTTGCCCCTCAACAGCCTCACACACAAACACCCTCTGTAGTCAACACTCTCAGGCCCTCACTCGCCTGTCCTTTCTCACACAGCTGGATGTATACACACACACGAGTACGAGAAGACTAAGGCAGACTCCTTCCAGACACCCAGAAGTGGTTGCTGTGTGTACTCCCCCCCAGGAGGGGGCGCTCACTTCCTCTTCACCTAGACTGGGAAGCTCTGATATCCTCTGTGACATTTCTAACTGTGTGATTGTTCAGGCTTTCCAGTGGGGGTTGATGTTCAGAGAGTCAGGGCTGGTTGGAGATGGCTTTCTCCTCTCTCTCTCTCTCTCTCTCTCTCTCTCTCTTTGTAGCTCTGGACACAACAGCTTTGTAGTCACACGCACACACCGCACACACACACACACGCACACACACACACACACACACACACACACCACACAGTTCAGTAAACACGCTCACACAACCTACAACAGCTCAGTAAACACATTCCCCCTTCTCTGTCTCTCTCTCTCTCTCTCTCTCTCTCTCTCTCACACACACACACACACACACACCCCACAACAGCTCTGTAAAGTCTCTCTCTCTTACACACACACACACACACACAGGAACTTAGAGCAACTGAGCTATTAGGAACTAAACATCACCCTCCTTTTTGCCCCTCAACAGCCTCACACACAAACACCCTCCTGTAGTCAAACAGCTCTCAGGCCCGCTCACTCGCCTGTCCTTTCTCACACAGCTGGATGTATACACACACACGAGTACGAGAAGACTAAGGCAGACTCCTTCCAGACACCCAGAAGTGGTTGCTGTGTGTACTCCCCCCCAGGAGGGGGCGCTCACTTCCTCTTCACCTAGACTGGGAAGCTCTGATATCCTCTGTGACATTTCTAACTGTGTGATTGTTCAGGCTTTCCAGTGGGGGTTGATGTTCAGAGAGTCAGGGCTGGTTGGAGATGGCTTTCTCCTCTCTCATCTCTCTCTCTCTCTCTCTCTCTCTCTCGCTCTCTCTTCTCTCTCTCTCTCTCATCTCCTCTCTCTTCATCATCTCTCTCTCTCTCTCTGCACTCTCACTCTCTCTCTCTCCTCTTGTTCTGGACAACACAACAGCTTTGTAGTCACACGCACACACCGCACACACCACACACACGCCACACACACACACACACACACACACACACCCACACAGTTCAGTTAACACGCTCACACAACCTACAACAGCTCAGTAAACACATTCCCCCTTCTCTGTCTCTCTCTCTCTCTCTCTCTCTCTCTCTCTCTCTCTCTCTCTCACACACACACACACACACACACCCCACAACAGCTCTGTAAAGTCTCTCTCTCTTACACACACACACACACACACACACACACACAAACACCACAACATATCTGAAAGCATAAGCAGAGTGTATATAAACAGTCACACACATTACAGCTCTTTAAAAACACACGCATAAACTCACACACACACACACACAGTCTTACGGAACAGCACATATAAGCCACATTCAAACAGCTAACTTGTTATACTATTCAATCTGAGCTTCCTGTGTTTCCTGATAGAACCGTACCCCGCTCAGGTGCCCCGTCCAGGTGGCTACAAACAAGCGCTCGTAGTGTTGATGATAACACATCTTGTATGCATAGGCCTGGGTCTTGATGGGGGGGGAAAATACTTTTCCTCAAACTAGTCATCAATTATTCACAACCTCTTCACCTTTCTCTACAACAAGATATTGACGTGAGAAACCAAACAACGTGTTTATTGCAACCGCCCGCCTCGGATCCACACTCCATCATCGATCCACTAGCAGACTGGTTACTCAGACTTCAAGAACCAAGATGTGTGTTTATTCACCCTTAGCTCCTCTCTAGCAGAGCTGTGGCTACTCTGCTTTGTACTTTGCAACACTGCAGTTGAGATATTATCGTTGTAGTTCCGTGCACAGTGGGTAAGATGCAATTACTTTGCACTATGCCAGCTGCAAACAGACCACACTAACTGACCTCGCTCAAGCTGCCTGAAACACTGGTAGAAATGAACCCTTCTGCTCATTGATTTCTTCTGTACTCTGTGTGTGTGTGTGTGCTGTGTGTGTGTGTGTGTGTGTGTGTGTGTGTGTGCTGTGTGTGCTGTGTGTGTGTGTGTGCTGTGTGTGCGCTGTGTGTGTTGTGTGTGCTGTGTGTGTGTGTGCTGTGTGTCCTTTGTGTGCTGTGTGTGTGTGTGCTGTGTGTGCGCTGTGTGTGTGTGTGCTGTGCGCGCGCTGTGCGTGTGCTGTGTGTGTCTGGCACACTGGGTAAGGGACTGCAAAATGTATGTAAATGTCTGTTTGGACTGTGGAAACAGCGTGGGCTACTGTGCTGATGTCTAACACCTATCTGGTAGCTTCTGATGGACTGGCTGGTCCCTTGCTTCTAAGAGCTGGATATGATTGCATCTAAAGCTGATATGGTCTTGGCAGACACAAGTGTACGACTGCAAATGAAGAGGCAGCCCACCCCTCTCCCTCTCTCTCTCTCTCTCTCTCCCTCTCTCTCTCTCTCTCTCTCTCTCTCTCTCAAACTCAGCACAACAGGATTGGTAAAGGATGTCCCAGTTACAGAGTGAGAGATCAAGATATTGCCAGACACGAAGAAACATGGGTATGCAGTAGAGGCTGTCCAGAGTCCACAGTCCTCCAATTAAATCCTTTTTTCTTCTGTCAGAAAAGAGCTGCTTCTTTTGTGTGGCTCCAACTGGTTCCAACTCCCAGAGTCCTGTCATGTGAACAGGGTTTAGACTCCCAGAGTCATGTCATGTGAGCAGAGTTTAGACTCCCAGAGTCCTGTCATGTGAGCAGAGTTTAGACTCCCAGAGTCATGTCATGTCAACAGGGTTTAGACTCCCAGAGTCCTGTCATGTGAACAGGGTTTAGACTCCCAGAGTCATGTCATGTGAACAGGGTTTAGACCCTGATGGCTAATGCAATCACAGAATCAAAATTGATGTCAAGGTGTCATAGGCAAAAACTATCTCACCCATTCAAGTCATGTTCATGTGAGATTCTCTGCAGACAAACTGCAAAAGGAGCTCATATCGGAGAAGACTAGCGAGAAGAGACGGCTGCGTTGCAGAAAGAGCTTATTGTCACTCGCAGGAAAATTACTAGACAAATATCCACTACAGTGCACTTTCATGCTCAACATAGTGTGCTGAGATCTAATGACACAAGATAAAGGTGTTGGTGCATCAACCTGGGGAGACCTGATCACTGAGATGATAAAGGTGTTAGTGCATCAACCTGGGGAGACCTGATCACTGAGATGATATAGATGTTAGTGCATCAACCTGGGGAGACCTGATCACTGAGATGATGAACGTGATTGTGATGAAATTGTCAAACAGGACAGGATGTCCAACGTTATGAAATTGTCTATCCTAGAGAAACACCGTCTGGAGATACTCTATCCTAGAGAAACAACGTCTGTATATACTCTATCCTACAGAAACACCATCTGGAGACGGTGTTTCTCTTTGTGATGCTGTCATGGAAATGCAATTATGGGAAAAGTTCAGGCGATTGTCACACAGGCGTTGAACGCGCGAAGGAAAGCGTCTCCTGGTGTGCGTGTTTGAAGTGTGCGGAGGGAATTCATAACTTTACGGTAACAAGGGCCTTGTGACTTCAGCCCCAGCACTACCTCAGTCATCACGACAGACGCAGAACACTTCAAGGAGAAAACATGATTAGATTGATGAACTTAAGAGGGCACTAGTCTCCCGAAAGACACTTCAGCCGTGGAGCTTAACTCACTTTCAAGGCAGAAAGTGCAGAGAACCTTACATTGCCAAATATACGATTCAAAGTCAAACTGTTTGTGTCTGTGAAAACTTAACGTGAAGAAATATTAAGGCTGAATGATGGACTTGATGACGAATAGAAAATCCATCTGAGCATTTTACCCTTGAAAGCATAAACACCATTAGTGAATTTCTTCAAAAATGACACAGACAAAGACCTAAGTGCAACCAGCAGGCCTTAGTAAACAAATCAACAACAGTTAAGTGTGTGTGTTTCCGTGGAGTCGTTTGATTGTGCTATTTGGAGCTAAAGGCAGGGTTATCAGAACTTGACGTCAACCCAAAAACATTTCATTGTTCAGAGCTACGTTCATGAAAGCATTCAAGGAAGCAATAACCATCCATTCATATATGTGTATGTGTGGGCCTGGTTTCATGTGATTAAGTTTTGGCAGTGAAAAATCTCAAAGTTGTTTTTTAGTCAGTGAAAGTCTTTATATTGAACTTTAGAGTTGGGATGTCTAGATCTGCACCTTGTTGTCCTGTGCATCCTGACAGCTGAAGTGACGTGTATTTAGCCGTGAAAAACAGTTTAACTAAAGAACTAAATAATTTACAACATTAAATTGCTGAGCATTGATCGATCCCTCTCTCTTCACTCCCTCGCTCTATCTCTCTCTTGTTCCCACGCTCCTTAATTCCTTGTTAACTTGAGACCTCACCACTCTTACTCGATAGAGCGTATGGGTCTCACCTAGGGAGATTGTTAGGGTTGGGGTTCGAATTAGTTCAAAAATAAATACGACCTCACGTGAGGTAAATTCCGCTCGTGTAATTCTTCTGACGCTTCGAGTCTCTGCGTTATTGCATCCATGGCTCGCATGTTGACAGTTTTGGCTGTTGTTGACAATTCAGAGACATACAATTTTTTGGTTGACGAATACGAAAAAACATGTGCGAAAATTCTGGACTCAATTCTGGTTAAGACCATTGCACACCATAAGCCATGAAGCTGATGAAACTACTGTTGCATCTATATGAGTTGAACACAGGAAGATTTTGGGGACGTAGAGAAGGTGAGAGGGGATGAGAGGGGATGAGAGAATGGAGAGGATGAGGAGAGGATGAGGAGAGGATGAGGAGAGGATGAGAAGAGGATGAGGAGAGGAGAGGATGAGGAGAGGATGAGGATGAGGAGAGGATGAGGAGAGGATGAGGGGAGGATGAGGAGAGTATGAGGATGAGAGTATGAGGAGAGGATGAGGATGAGGGGAGGATGAGGAGAGTATGAGGATGAGGAGAGGATGAGGAGAGGATGAGGAGAGGATGAGGAGAAGATGAAAGGATGAAAGGATCTCAGTGGAGAAAGTGAACAGTTGAAGTCTATCACCAGGACTGAAGACTGTTGCCTCGGTAACTTAGAGATTCTAATTCAATTTCATGTTTCCGTGGTTCTCTTAACTGCCAAGCGCAGCTGCGGTACACAACCATCTAACTTAGCTGCTCAGCAATGTGCCTCTCTTCATGTTCCCTGCTCTTTCTCTCTGTCCCTCTCACTCACTCGTCTCATCTCTTTTTCTCTCACCACCCTCTCTCTCTCTCTCTCTCCTCCTTACTGTCTCTTTTTTTCCAGATTTGTCATTCATATTTTTCCTGTAATTTCTCCCTTTGTTCTCTGTCTTGCCCTCCCTCCTTCCTTCCCTCCCTCCCTCCCTCCTTCCTTCCTTCCTTCCTTCCCTCCCTCCTTTTCCCTCCCTCCCTCCCTCCCTCNCCTTCCTTCCTTCCTTCCTTCCTTCCTTCCTTCCTTCCTTCCTTCCTTCCCTCCCTCCCTCCCTCCCTCTCCAGTCTAAAGCCTCACTAATGCTTTCTAGTGATGTTGCTGTTCTGAGACGAGGGTGTCAGACTGCAACTCACTGCTGACTGTCAACTCAGCCAGAGATAAAGATTGTGTGTGTGTGCGCACGTGTGTCCATTTCTTCTGCATATGCATGTGACTTGAATGTGTCTTGAAACCTGCGTCTGGACGCTTTAACGTTTGTGTCTAGCTGCCAACGTTAAGGTAATGGATGTGTACGTCTACCTACATCACAGAGCATTATTCAAAACCCTCACATCAATTATCATTGTAAATTGGTTTCAATGCGATGCAATTTCTAAGAAAGCAGCCTAACATCATTGGAGTCATGCCTTCAGCCAATAGGAGATTCAGCTCATCCTGGATCAGGGTTCTTAAATCATGCAAAACTTCATCAAATATCTGGCTGGAGATATTACTGGCTTCTTCAAAAATCCCCTCTGTTGTAGATTCTCATTTGCGACGTGTTTTGAATATGCCAGGCGATGTAGCTGGGAGTACCTGGCAGGTGACACCTGTGTCTCCCTCTCCCTGCCAGCCAGTTACCATCACAACCACAGCAAAGGAAAGTTCAATGTTTTGTGACTGTATGTCCAGGTGTGTGTGTGTGTGTATCACACCAGATTTCTGTGTAAGACCAGGTGTGTGTATGTGTGTGTGTCCGTCAGTGTACTAAAATATATGAGTGGAACCATGTGTGTGTGACCAGTTATATTTGTTTGTGTCTGTGTATGTGTTTGTGTGGGTGCATGTGTGTGACCAAGTGTGTATATGTGTGTGTGGGTGCATGTATGACCAGGTGTTTATATGTGTGTGTGTGCATGTGTGTGACCAGGAGTGTATATGTGTGTGTGAGGGAAATCAGGTGCGTGTGAGCAGGTGAATCATTTCATGCTGGTATACATGGAAGTGAAATTGCATACGGGGGGAGACGGGGAGAATTCCAGAGTAGGGCTGCATGGTGACTTATGAATGTGTATGAATGTTTCATACGTGAATGTGTATGAATGTTTCATACGTGAATGTGTATGAATGTTTCATACGTGAATGTGTATGCTTGTTTCAAATGTGTTTGTGTATGCACAGTCTGAATGATACTTAATGTCCTTTCTCACGTTTGCAGATCATTGGCACGATGGAAATTATTGGCACGCTGCTTCACAAATGCACCAGATCTCTGATGAAGAGCCAATCCATGTATTTGCATCAGTCATCATACGCCTCTTATCCTCTGTGTAGTTCTCTCTGCTCTCTCTCGCTCTCTCTCCCTCTCTCTCTCTCCCTCTCTCCCTCTCTCCCTCTCTTTCTCTCTTTCTCTCCACCTCTAACCTTAGAATTCTTTTAAAGTGACACCTCTTGACGAATCGAAAGTCGTCTACGTTTCTAGAGTAGAGATAACGGTAAAGGAACACATTAAACTAAGTGTATCTGAACTTAATGCAGTGATTTACAGATTATGCACATGCATTTATTACAGATTCAGAAGCAAATGGGGTTCACTAGCGAGACAGTTTGAATAATAAATCAATACAAACATACTGTACTCTGCGTTTTCTCTCGCAAGAACATTTATTCTCATTAGTTTCGGACGCAACAAAAGCCTGAGCAAAACCCTACCAACAGAAAACTGAATTTCTGTGGAAATTTCATTGAAAAAGAAGCTGAACACACTTTTATAAAAACAAATACAACTTCAGCCTGTAGGCTGATTCAGTGTTGTGCTGAACCAGCAAAGCAGCACCGTCAAAACTCTTTGTGTTTTAATCACTGTCTTTTAACCACAGCTCCGGTCTCATCCACCGCAAACACTATGGGTCTACTTCTCTCTAACCATCTAAACACCACAGTGGACCTACATGATACCTGGCAGCTCCTCTGTCACACTAAGGTGTGTGTGTGTGTGTGTGTGTGTGTGTGAGTGTGAGTGTGTGTGTGTGTGTGTGTGAGTGTGAGTGTGTGAGAGAGAGAGAGAGAGAGAGAGAGAGAAGGCTTAGTGCTAGGTGTGTGTGTGTGTGTGAGTGTGTGTGTGTGAGTGTGTGAGAGAGAGAGAGAGAGAGAGAGAGAAGGCTTAGTGCTAGGTGTGTGTGTGTGTGAGTGTGTGTGTGTGAGTGTGAGAGAGAGAGAGAGAGAGAGAGAGAGAGGAAGGGAGAGAGAGAGA